>CM039673.1:159608997-159990842 GCA_022496015.1 Hordeum marinum | reverse complement strand
TCACCTCTACGTTCAAGAATTTTGTAGGGGCCTATGAATCTGGGTGCTAATTTTCCTTTAACACCAATCTCTTGGTTCCTCGAAGCGGGGACACACGAAGATATGCTCGGTCTCCCACTTCATACGTCACTTCCTTGCGCTTGTTGTCAGCATAGCTCTTCTGTCGAGATTGAGCTATTTTGAGTCTGTCACGTATCAACTTGACTTTCTCTTCAGAATCTCGGATAAGGTCGGGACCAAAAAGTTGTCGGTCTCCAACACCATCCCACGTCAGTGGTGTTCTACATCTTCTTCCGTATAAAGCTTCGAAAGGGGCCATCTTTAGACTGGTCTGATAACTGTTGTTGTATGAGAATTCTGCGTAAGGCAAGTTTTCGTCCCAACTAGATCCATAATCTAGCGCACAAGCTCTCAACATGTCTTCCAGAATCTGATTGACTCTCTCAGTCTGGCCATCTGTCTGCGGATGAAAAGCTGTACTAAACTCCAGTCTCGTACCCAAAGTCTCATGTAACTGATGCCAAAACTTGAAGTGAATTGTGTTCCTCTATCTGACACTATACTCCTCGGAACTCCATGCAGACATACGATCCCTGGTCATGTATATCTTGGCTAGCTTAGCACTGGTATAGGTGGTCTTTACTGGAATGAAGTGTGCTACCTTGGTCAAGCGATCTACCACTACCCAGATGGAATCATAACCTGAACGGGTCCTGGGCAATCCTGTGATGAAATCCATACCAAGTTTTTTCCCATTTCCACTCGGGTATCGGCAAAGGTTGGAGTAACCCTGCTGGTTTCTGATGTTCTGCCTTTACTCGCTGACAAACATCACATATCGCAACATGCTCTGCAATATCTTTCTTCATACCTGTCCACCAATAACTTTCCTTTAAATCCAGATACATCTTGGTATTGCCTGGGTGTATCGAGTAAGGTGAATCGTGGGCTTCCTGAAGTATCAACTTCCTGAGCTCTGGTTCATTGGGCACATAGATTCGGTTCTCAAACCACAAAGTTCCGTGTTCATCCTCACGAAAACCTTTAGCTTTACCATCTTTCATTCTCTGTTTAATCTCAGCTATCTCCTTGTCCGATTTCTGGGCTTCTCGAATTCTTTCGGTCAAGGTGGACTGAATTTCCAGTGTAGCAACATATCCTCTTGGAACTATCTCTAGCTTGAGCTCTCTGAGATCATCGACTAACTCTTGAGGTAATCCTCCAGCTGTGAGTGTGTTCACATAAGTTTTCCGACTCAAGGCATCGGCTACAACATTAGCCTTACCTGGATGGTAGTGTAATCTCATGTCATAGTCCTTGATTAACTCTAACCATCTCCTCTGTCTGAGGTTCAACTCTTTCTGCGTGAAGATATACTTCAGGCTCTTATGGTCGGTGTAAACATCACAACTATTTCCGATAAGGAAATGTCTCCAAGTCTTGAGTGCGTGCACTACGGCTGCTAGCTCCAAGTCATGCGTGGCATAATTCAACTCATGAGGTCGTAGCTGTCTGGAAGCATAGGCTACAACTTTTCCATCCTGCATAAGTACTCCTCCAAGTCCTTGACGTGAAGCATCACAATAAACCTGGAAATCCTTCCGAATATCGGGCAAGATCAACACTGGGGCTGTGACCAAACGTTCCTTCAACTCCCGGAAACTGGCTTCACATTCCACAGTCCAAACATACTTGGATTCTTTCTTCAACAACTCTGTCATGGGCTTGGCAACCTTGGAGAAATTTTCAATGAACCTCCGGTAATATCCAGCAAGTCCAAGGAAACTGCGGATCTCCTTAACTGAGGTGGGTGACTTCCACTCGGTGACGGCTTCAACCTTAGCGGGGTCTACGGCTATTCCTTCTCCGGAAATAACATGTCCAAGGAATCCGACTTCCGTCAACCAAAATTCACATTTGCTGAACTTGGCATATAACTGATGCTCTCTTAGCTTTTCCAGAACTAAACGCAAATGTTGCTTATGCTCTTCCTCGTTCTTGGAGAATATCAGAATGTCATCGATGAACACCACAACAAACTTGTCTAGGTATTCCATGAATACTTTGTTCATCAAATTCATGAAGTAGGCAGGAGCATTAGTCAATCCAAAAGACATGACCGTATACTCATACAAGCCATACCTCGTGGTGAAAGCTGTTTTGGGTATATCCTGTTCACGAATTTTCAACTGGTGATACCCTGATCGAAGATCGATCTTGGAGAATACTTTGGCTCCTACGAGCTGATCAAACAAATCATTAATCATCGGTAGAGGGTACTTGTTCTTGATAGTCACCTCGTTCAAGGCACGATAGTCCACTACCATTCTCAAAGATTTATCCTTCTTCTCCACCAAAAGAACTGGGGCTCCCCAAGGTGAAGAACTTGGGCGAATATAACCTTTGTCCAATAACTCCTTAATTTGCTTCTTGATTTCCAACAGATCATTTGCGGGCATCCGATAGGGTCTCTTGGAAATTGGGGCTGTCCCTGGCTGTAGCTCTATTAAGAACTCAATCTCCCTATCTGGTGGCATTCCTGGTAATTCTTCCGGAAATACATCTGGAAATTCTTTTACCACAGGTACTTCCTCCTGAACAACTCCTGTGAGAGAACTTAACCGAGCACTCATACGTGTGCGTCGGGATACATACTTAATCCTCTTGTTCTCCGGGGTGGTGAGTGAAACAGACTTGCTAGGGCAATCAAGATTTCCTTCATACTTGGTCATCCAATCCATGCCTAGGATTACATCCAATCCGTGTGACTCTAAGACGATGAGGTCGGTGGAAAAAAACATGGTTCCCTATATTGAGTTTCAAGGCATGGCATCCTATCCCTGCCATCATCATACCTCCTGGAGAACTAACCTGAATTGGCTGACTAAGGGTTTTGGTGGGCAAACCATACTTATCCACAACTACCCTTGATATGAATGAATGAGTTGCACCCGAATCAAAAAGTACTGTAACAGGACGTGAATGCAATAAAAACTTACCAACCACAGTCTCGGGCTGATCATAGACTTCTTCCACGTTGATGTGATTCACGTGAGCACGGGGAAACGGATTGGGCTTCTTGGCTGTGGAGTTGCCGTTGTTAGTGCCGTTTCCAGTGCCTTGCTTACTCTGGGGACACTCAGTAGCATAGTGCCCTGTCTTCTGGCACTTGAAACAGGTAATGTGACTCAGATCCTTCTGAGCAGGAACTTGACGGTGCTGGTTGTTGTTCCCATTCCCATTGTCACTCTTGAAGTTACCATGGTTGAGACGGTTATTCCCATTTCCTCCATGATGGTGACCTCCATGGTTGTGCACAGTATGAGTGTGCTTTCCAAACTTACCATTTCCTGATCCGGTATTCCCGGAGTACGGGGAGTAACGAGGCTTCTGATGAGCTCCAGAGTTGAACTTCCCCTGAGTGTACTTCCGCTTGCGGTTCTCAATCTGCTGCTGTTTACCTTCCAGAATAAGTGCCTTATCCACCAGCTCTTGGTAGTTGTTGAAATTAGCCACTACCAGCTGTATGCTCAACTCATCATTGAGTCCTTCCAGAAACTTTTCTTGCTTGGCCGCATCATCGGCCACATCTCCTGGGGCATAACGTGACAATGTGTTGAAGTCGTCCACATATTGGGCCACGGAACGATTACCCTGGCGCAAGTTGCGAAACTCGCGCTTCTTTAAACTCATGGCTCCAGCTGAAACATGAGCGGTGCGGAAAGCAAGCTTGAACTGCTCCCAAGTCACATCTGCAATAGGATAAGTGGTGGTATAATTCTCCCACCATGATGCTGCTGGTCCTTCCAGTTGATGTGCGGCAAATCGCACTTTCTCAGCGTCAGTGCATCCAGCGGTGACAAGTTCTCTCTCCATCTTGCGGAGCCAGTCATCTGCCACAATGGGCTCAGTGCTGCTGGAGAAAGTTGGAGGGTTCAACCTCAGAAAACGGGTGAGATTGTCAGTCTGGGGTGGATGGTGGTTGTTGTTGTTGTTCTGGTTGTTGGTCTGATTCTGAATCAATAGTTGCATCAGTGCATTCTGTTGCTGAAGGAGTTGGGTGAGTTCCGGTGGAAAAGTGAAATCGGTCTCACGTCGTGGAGGCATCTTGCTGTTTTCAGAGGGATGAGAATTAGAATAGAACAAGGGTCTGGAAGAAATTCACTACCCATATGCAATGCAACAAACATATCACACGAAACACTCATTCATTTATTCAATCAATGTCAAACATCGGAAAATACAAATCTCAGACAACTAAACATCGACCTACGCTTTAACGACTAAAATAAAGATACATTGGAGGGCATAACTAATGTTCTCCTCAAAAGTGCATAGTCGTAGGTCCTCCGGTGGTGCTTTCCTCATAGTCTTCATCGTCGCTGATGAAGGGTGCCATGTCTCCTTCGGGGTGAAGGTTTTCTCCCATGTCTAGATGCTCCTCCAGAGTGGCGATGCGTGCATTCTGCTCATCAATCCTCTCTAAGAAGTCCTTCACTTCATGCTCGTGTTCATAGTTGGCCTCTCGCAGATCAGCTTCAAGGTCCAGCTCACGATTCATCAGATTCTTGATAGTCTTCGTGTCAGCACGAACTCGAAGCTCCAGAGTCCTGATGTGAGTCTCCAAGGTCTGGATATAGGAGATATTGGTGTCTGCAGTGGGATTGGTGATGATGTTGCCATGGGCATCTCTGCGGCAAACCATGCTGAGTCCTGGTGAAATGGTTCCACCTCTGTATTCCTCCTGGATACGTCCAAGGGCACGATGAATGGCCATGTCTCTTCCAAGTATCCAACTGGGTGCCACGAACTTGAGATCTATGGGTTCCTTCCGATTCCCAAAGGTCTTCCCTGGAATATGCACCTCGATCCTGTAGCGTCCATCTTGGGGAAATGACATGATAGGAATCCCGGTGATGCTCGGCAAAGCAATCCTTATGTCCTTGACGATCCTCATCAGCTCCTTACCAAAGGGCATCGTTGCGTCAGGCTGGCAAAACTCTGTGATCAACACTGGGATGAAGGTGGCCATCTATAAATTTTGAAATAATCGGAGAGGAGTCAGAAACGAATAGATGAGAGTATAAGATATTTAAAGACAAAGAGAAACAATCCTAAGGCTTTCCAATCCTAGAGGTTACGTCCTACGGTCAGCGTGTGCTCTGATACCATTTCTGTAACGACCCGACCTGGAAGGTCAAGTCTCCGGTGTTTCCGTACCATCCCAAGATCATGCTGGTACACACACGGTACATCAATGTATATATCAAAGGTAAATCACACAGCATTATATTAATCGAAATCTCATATCGAGTTCTTTATTACGATAAAAATTACAATAAAGTGGCCAAAGGCCAACTCATGAGAATATCTAAATCTTGCGGAAGCGTCGAAGGTAGATGAGTCCATCCGACTCCAAGGGCATCTCACTGAGCATAGAACGTGTCCTCACTCCTGGTCGGAAAAATACTCTGCAACATGATACGTTGCAGCCGTGTAGGTCAGCATATGGAGTATGCCGGCAAAGTCACAAGAGAGGGGTGAAAATAATCAGCTAGTCTATATGCTTATATGGCAGGTGGGGTGGTAAGTTTTGCGTAAAGCCAATTTTTCCTACATCTAGAAAAAGGGCTAAGCAAAGCATTACTAAGTTGGTTGATTAATGAGATGGTTCCATCAACCAATTCTCATACCCAAAATTATTAAATTCCCACATCATCATATTATTTGTGTTGAGAGTTCCGGAAGTTCCAATCCCTTTGGCTCAAGTCGTCCATAACCGTGGACACGGCTAATCGATTAGGTTTAAGTACTCTGCAGAGTTTTTGCACACGTTCCCCACAAGATTTGGTCGCCTCCGTTTGATTTCTCGCACTTCAGGGTGTTTGAGAAACGGATGACCAAAACATGGTCTTCCAAAGGGTTTCCCTGCGACTCTGACGATGCCCATCCTTTCCTACCGTTCTTCTACCTCTCGTAGCACCGCCTGTCCAGGGTCACCACGATATCCAACCAAGCCAGAGCCCATAATGACTTGTGGCTGTGCAGGTAAGCCTTGGGTCTTGAAGCACCCATCCATCCCTTTGTGCCTGGGTGGACCTTTCCGCGTGAATACTGGCCACCTCCAGCATCACCTAGGCTAACCACTGGTTTCTCCAGGGCGCCGTTCAACCATCATCCACCCAGAGGTATGTTGAAAACTTGGAGTATTGAAATCTTGATCATTATGTAGGTCTTGAAATTATTAACTCTCTCAACTCTCATGAATCACACAACCAACCCCGTCTACTAATAGCATAGCAAAAGGTAAAACAACGTTTCCCGGGGCCAATGTTGTCAAAGGGGTTGAGAGGGGTATCTACCACATGATACTACTACTATGTAACCAAGTTTCCAACTAACCTATCTTGCATGCAACTGGGGAGATGGTAGAACTAATGCATATAAAACATGGGTAAAACATGATCAAAGTGACTTGCCTGATTGATGATCTTCGTACTTGAGTAACTCTAGGTAACAAGTTTCGCACTCCGGATAATCTAACGAAACAAACAATGCACTCAAATAAGCATACAACCAAAATAAGTACTCATAACATTCAGCAAAGAAGTACTAAACAAACAAGGCAAACAATGCACAAAAGTCTCTAGCAAGTAAAACACACAAAGTTTTGTTTTTTCCAAAGGGGATGATGAAAACACTACTACATAATAAAACTATTTTGAAATAGCAAAACAATTGTTGACAACAAGGAAAACAATAGAATATTTTATTAATAAACAGAATAATCAATTTAAGCTTGTTGGGAAAAGTTTAGTGAAGTTTATACAAGTTTTGATAAACACTATATGAATCAACTATAGTTATATTAACAAAAGAATGTAAAACTAAACTTATAATTTGTTAACAAAACATGTTCTTGACAGAAAAAAAATAATTTACTATTAAATCTGTCTTAGAAAACAGAAACAAAATATAGAAAACTTTGTTTGAAAACAAACTATTACTAGTTAGTTGTTTTAGTCAAATTAAGCCTAATTGAAAAGAAATTTTGATTCCTATGTTAAATAAAATTAAACTAGGCAAATTTATATTTTTATTAACAGTAAGTGAAAACACTAAATGTTTACTAACAGAACCTAATAAACAAATAAAACCAAATTCTAAATCAAACTAATCAAAATTAAGTTTATAAAACTATATTATAATAATAAGCAGATTCTGTTTTTTGGGTAAAACAGTAATCAAATATATCATGAAAATCCTCAAACTATACCTGAAGATAGTCCTAACTAATACCAAACAGTAGCAAAAAGATTCATATCAAAATCTATTTTTAAACTCTAGTTATTCAGATTTGAAGATTTTAAGCAAATTTGATTCAATTCAAATTTCATAGTTCAAATTTGAAATTTAAAAGTACAGGGTGAAACTACATGAAAATTGTGAGCTATTGCAAAAAGAATCAACTCAAAACTCTAAACAGATTAAAAGATATAAGCAAAACAAAATTGGAAAACATTCTGTTAATTAAAACAAAACAGAAAATGAAAAAAAGTTTGCGTCGGTCAGGGGGCTACGTGGCGCGATCCGATTGGCTAAGGGGGGCGTTCGGTAGGTGAATTAGAGCGGGCGACCGTTCGGTAGAAGAAAACGGTTCGGACTTAAGTTCGTTCTAATCTGGACCGTGGGATTTGGATCGGACGGTCGAGGGGGCTTACGGAGGGAGGTTGCCGGCGTCGGGGTACTCCGGCGAGTCCGGTAGCGGCGATTGCGACGGCGAGGTGTTCCGGTGGTCGGGGAGGACGGGGAAGTGGTCCTGGCGACGGGGACGGTCCTCCGGAGGCGATTGGTGGCGACGGCGTGGCGAATGATGGTCGGAGGTGGTGGCTACGATCGACGGCGACTTCCGGTGGTGGTGGAACTCCGACGAGCAATCGACGGCGTCTCGGCGAGAGAGAGAAGGGGGCTCGGGGGGGGAATGGATGCGGGGCCGTGGGGCTCTTATATAGGCGCTCGGGGGGGTGCGGGGAGGAGAGAGGGGAGAGATCCGGTGAGGGGGAGTAACGGCCGGCGTCGGATCCGGCGAGCGCGGGGAGTGAAGACGATGACCGTTCCGGGGCAACGGTCGGACGGGGTGGGACCCGGTGTCAGTGAGAGAGCGGGAGCATTACTGCGCTCGGTCGGCCGACCGGTAACGGTTTCGGCTTTTAAAGCCGGTGGGCCGGCCCGTTTAATACCGGAAACGGTTACCGTTTCTTTTTAATAATTTCCGGAGACATTCAAAAGCTTTTAAAGCATTCAAATCGTTTGTAAATATAGGGGTATTATATATCAAAATTAACAGAATAATAAATGCTATTTAATGAACATTTCTATTCTGTCATTTGAACACTTTGAAAAAAATATTATTTCAGAAATGTCCTAATTGTTTTTAAACCCTTTTTGCAAATATTTTCAAAATAACTCCTGGTTATTTTTGTTCAAATAATTCACCAATTAGACCCTGGTGTGGAGTGTCATGTTCCTCCTCTCTTATTTGAACTTTTAACCAAAAATTTTAAATAGAGGAAGCAACATAGGGAAAAGTAGAAGGGGACTTTCTGAAAACCAGAAGAGGCATTTCAACTAGTTCATACAATCAAGCAATGATGATAATAGATGCATAGCTATATTCATAACATTCCAAAATGGAATTTTGGGATGTTACAAAGATAAAGACTATTCTATATGCAGCAAGGCTTTGTGGCTCTGTGTCTGAGTTTTAGCATAAAAGCTGATTTTATTTTATTTTTCCTACAACAAAGGTGTTGGGGAACGTCGCATGGGAAACAAAAAAATTCCTACGCACACGCAAACCTATCCATGGTGATGAGCATCTATGAGAGGGAGTGTGGATCTACGTACCCTTGTAGATCGCTAAGCGGGAAGCGTTAAGAAACGCGGTTGGTGTAGTCAAACATCTTCGCGATCCAAATCGCCGAGCGTCCCGTGATCTCATCACGATCCGTCTCGCGATCCAATCACGATCCGTCCTGCGAACTCATCACGATCCGTCCCGCGATCTCATCACGATCCGTCTCACGATCTTGATCACGATCTGTCTCGAAAACTCATCACGATCCGTTCTGCGATCTCATCACGAACCGTCTCGCGATCTCGATCACGGTCCTTCCGATCTAGCGCTGAACGGACGACACCTCCGCGTTCAGCACACGTGCAGCTTGATGACGATCTCCGCCGTCTTGATGTAGCAAGAGGAGGTGGAGAGGAGAGAGAGTTCACCGGCAGCATGACGGTGCTCCGGTGATGGTGGTGAAGTGATTCCGGCAGGGCTTCGCCTAAGCACTGCAGAAAACCGATCTAGAGGAGCACCGGTGGAACGGGTAGCACGTGGCAATAAATTCTGTGCAAAAGCCCTCTATTCCACCAGTATATATAGGAGGGAGGGAGAGGAGGACGCAGCCTTGGCCTCCAAAACTGTTTGGTTCGGCCGAGCCACAAGAGGAGGAGTCCTACTCCTTCCTCCACTCCTAGTAGGACTAGGACTCTTCCTTTTTGCCTTTTTTCACCTTTTTCCTTTAGGATTTTTGCCTCCTGCACCATGGGCCTTGTTGTGGCTGTTTATCCATCCCACTAAGGTCTGGTTATCACTCTCCACAGCCCATGGACCCTCTGGGGTCGAAATACCCCTCCCGGAGGTCCCCCGGTACACTACCGACACTCCCGGTACCCTACTGATGAGTCCGAAACTTTTCCGGCGACCAAACTGGGACTTCCAATATATGAAACTTTACCTCCGGACCGTTCCGGAGCTCCTCGTGATGACCAGGATATCATCCGAGACTCCGAACAACCTTCGATCACCACAAAACATAACTCTACACTACCGAAACATCACCAAACCTGAAGTGTGCAGACCCTGCGGGTTCGAGAACTATGTAGACATGACCGAGACACCTCTACAGTCAATAACCAATGGCAGGACCTGGATGTACACATTGGTTCCCACATATTCCACGAAGATCTTTATCAGTCGAACCTCTATGTCAAGGATTCAGTTAATCCCGTACGATGTTCCCTTTGTTCTTTGGTATGTTACTTGCCCGAGATTCGATCGTTGGTATCTCCATACCTAGTTCAACCTCATTACCGGAAAGTCTCTTTACTCGTTCCGTAATACAAGATCCCACAACTAACAATTAGTCACATTGCTTGCAAGGCTCATTGTGATGTTGTATTACCGAGTGGGCCCCGAGATAGCTCTCCGTCACACAGAGTAACAAATCCCAGTCTCGATCCATGCCAACTCAACAGACACCATCGGAGATACCTGTAGAGAACCTTTATAGTCACCTAGTTATGTTGCGACGTTTCATACACACAAGGCACTCCTCCAATATTCGTGAGTTGCATGATCTCATGGTCATAGGAACACATACTTGACATGCGGAAAACAGTAGCAATAAACTGACACGATCATATGCTACGTTTGAAGTTTGGGTCTTGTCTACCACATAATTCTCCTAATGATGTGACCCCGTTATCAAATGGCATCTCATGTCCATGTCTAGGACACCTTAACCATCTTTTTATCAACGAGCTAGTGTATTAGAGGCATACTAGGGACATGGTTTTGTCTATGTATCCACACATGCATCTAAGTCTCCGATCAATACAATTATAGCATGGATAATAAACGATTATCAAGAACAAGGAAATATGATAATAACTAATTTATTATTGCCTCTAGGGCATATTTCCAACAGTCTCCCACTTGCACTAGAGTCAATAATGTAGTTCACATCACCATGTGATTCGCATTGTTATGAATCTAACACCCCACGAGTTCTGGGGCTCGATCATGCTTTGCATGTGAGAGAGGTCTTATAGTCAACGGGTCTGCAATATTCAGATCCGTGTGTACTGTGCAAATCTCTATGTCAAACCGTAAACACTGCTACCACAACCCACTTGGTACTTTTTCCAAATGGCTGCTCCACTATACGTATCCAGATTGCTACTACGAGTCATTCGGAGTAGTGTTAAAGCTTGCATCGACGTAACTCCTTACGACGAACCCTTTATCACCTCCATAATCGAGAAACAATTCCTTTAGTATTTTAGTCACTAAGGATAATGTTGACCGTTGTCCAGTGATCCACTCCTAGATCACTCTTGTACCCCTTGACGGACTCATGGCAAGGCACACACAAGTGCGGTACACAGCATGGCATACTATATAGAGCCTATGGCTAGAGCATAGGGGACGATGTTCGTCCTTTCTCTTTCTTCTGCCGTGGTCGAGCTTTGAGTCTCACTCAACTTCATACCCTACAAATGAGGTGAGAACTCTTTCTCTGACTGATCCATTTTGAACTCTTTCAAAATCTTTGTCAAGGTATGTACTCACTGAAAGTCTCATCTAGTCATCTTTGATCTATCTCTATAGACCTTGATGCTCAATAGGTAGTTTTATCCAGGTTTTACTTTGAAAATCACTTTCCAAATAACCGCTTATGCTTTCCAGAAATTCTACATTATTTCCGATCAACAATATGTCATCTACATATACTTATTAGAAATTCTATAGTGCTCCCACTCACTTTGTTGTAAATACAAGTTTCTCGTAAACTTCGTATAAACTCAAAAACTTTGATCAACTCATCAAAGCATATATTCCAACTCTGAGATGCTTGCTTCAGTCCATAGAAGGCTCACTGAAGCTTGCTCACCTTTTAGCATCCTTAGGACTGACAAAACCTTCTGGTTATATCACATACAACCGTTCCTCAAGTAAACCGTTAAGGAAACGATGTTTTGACATCTATCTGCCAGATTTCATAATTGAAAATTGCAGCAACTGCTAACATAATTCCAACAGACTTTAGCACCGCTACGAGTGAGAAAGTCTCAGTATAGTCAACTCCTTGAACTTGTCACAAACATCTTTGCAACAAGTCGAGCTTTACGAATGGTGACATTTACCATCAATGTCTGTCTTCTTTTTAAAGATCCATTTATATTCAATGACCTTCTATCCAACGAGCTGGTCTACCAAAGTCTATACTTGGTTCTCATACATGGATCCTATCTCGGATTTCATGGCCTCCAACCATTTGTCGGAATCCGGGCCCATCATCGCTTCTCCATAGCCCGTAGGTTCATCGTTGTCCAACAACATGACCTCCAAGACAGGGTTGTCGTACCGCTTGGGAGCAGTACACATCCTTGTCGACCTACGAAGTTCGATAGTAACTTGATCCTGAAGCTTCATGATCATCATCATTAACTTCCTCTTCAATTAACGTAGGTTTCGCAGAAACATCTTTCTGCGTTGCGCTACTCTCTGGTTAAAAAAAGGTTTTAACAACCTCATCAAGTTCTATCTTCCTCCCACTCAATTCTTTCGAGAAACATTTCCTCGAGAAAGGGTCCGTTTAAGTAACAAACACTTTGCACTTGGATCTGAGATAGAAGGTCCACCCAACTGATCTTAGGGTATTCTATGAAGATGCATTTGTCCGCCTTGGGTTCGACCTCATTAGGTGAAAACATTTTCCACACATGTGTCGCATCCCCAAACATTAAGAAATGACATCTTAGGTTTCTATCAAACCATAATTCACACGGTGTCATCTCAACGGATTTAGATGGTGCCCTATTTAAAGTGAATGTATTGTCTCCAAAGCACAACCCCAAAATTATAGTAGTAAAACAATAAGAGACATCATAGCATTCACCATATCCAATAGAGCATGACTATGATGTTCGACACATCATCACACTATGGTGTTCCAGGTGGCATTAGTTGTGAAACAAATTTCACATTGTCTTAAGTTGTATGCCAAACTCGTAACTCAGATATTCACCTCCACGATCATATCGCAATCATTTTTATCTTCTTGTCACGATGATCTTAAACTTCACTCTGAATTTGCTTGAACCTTTCAAATGATTCAGACTTGTGTTTCATTAAGTAAATATACACTATATCTACTCAAATCATCAGTGAAGGTAAGAAAACAACGATATCCACTGCACGCTACAAGACTCACTGGATTGTCTACATCAACATGTATCATTTCCAATGAATCACTTGCCCGCTCCATCCAATGGGGTCCTTTAGTCATCTTGCCCAAGAGGCATGGTTCGCATGTCTCAACCGATTCGAAATCGAATGAGTCCAAAGATCCATCTGCATGGAGTCTCTTCATGCGCTTTATACCAATATGACATTTAGCGGCAGTGCCACAAGTATGTGGTACTATCATTATTAACTTTGTATCTTTTGACATCAATGTTATGAACATGTGTATTACTACGATCAAGATTTCAACAAACCATTCTCACTAAGTGCATGACCATTGAAGTTATTATTCATGTAAATAGAATAACCATTATTCTCTAACTTAAATGAATAACCTTATTGCAATAAACATGTTCTAATCATGTTCATGCTCAACACAAAACACCAAATAACATTTATTTAGGTTCGTCACTAATCCTGAAGGTAGAGAGAGCGTGCGATGTTGATCACATCAACCTTGGAAACATTTCCAACACATATCGTCACCTCACCCTTAGCTAGTTCTCCGTTTATTCCGTAGCTTTTATTTCGATTTACTAGCATTTAGCAACCGAACCGGTATCCAATACCCAGGTGCTACTAGGAGTACTAGCAAGGTACACATCAATAACTCGTATATCAAATATACTTCTGTCGATGTTGCCAGCCTTCTTATCTACCAAATATCTAGGGTTGTTTCGCTTCAGCGACCGCCCACCTCATAATAGAAGCACTTAGTCTCGGGTTTGAGTTCAACTTTGGGTTTGTTCACTGGAGCAGCAACTGACTTGCTATCCATGAAGTTTCCCTCCTTGCTCTTGCCCTTCTCGAAACCAGTGGTTTGATTAACCATCAACACTTGACGCTCCTTCTTGATTTCTACCTTCACGGTGTCAAACATCGCGAACAGCTCAGGAATCATTATTTCTATCCCTGGCAATTTATAGTTCATCACCAAGTTCTAGTAACTTAGTGACAGTGACTTGGAGAACTTTGTCAATCACTATCTTATCTGGAAGATCAACTCCCACTTGTTTCAAGTGATTGTAGCACCTAGACAATTTGAGTACATGCTCAACGCTTGAGCTATTCTCTTTGATCTTGCAGGCAAAGAATCTTGTTGGAGATCTCATATCTCGCAACACGGGCACGAGCCTGAGATCTTAATTTCAGCTCTTAGAAACATCTGATATGTTCCGTGACGTTCAAAACGTTTTGGAGCCTCAATTCTAAGCCGTAATGCATGATGCACTAAACTATGAAGTAGTCATCAGAACGTGCCTGTCAGATGTCCACAACATCTACAGATGACGCTAGAGGGGTTGATGCACCGAGCGGTGCATTAAGGACATAAGCCTTCTGTGCAGCAATGAGGACAATCCTCACATCACGGACCCAGTCCGCAATATTGCTACCATCATCTTTCAACTCTATTTCTCTAGGAACATATAAAAATACAAGGGAGCTACAGCGCGAGCTAGTAATCTACAACATAATTTGCAAAGTCACTACTAACTATGTTCATGATAATAAGTTCAATTAATCAAATTACTTAAGAACTCCCACTCAAATTGACATCCCTCCGATCATTCGAGTGATACATGATCCAAATTCACCAACTCAAGTCCGATCATCACGTGAGTAGAGGTGGCTGCAATGGTGAACATCAATATGTTGATCATATCAACTATATCACTCATGTTCGACCTTTCGATGTCTTGTGTTCCAAGGCCATGTCTATACATGCTAGGCTCGTCAAGTTTAACCCGAGTGTTCTGCACGTGCAAATCTGGCTTGCACCCGTTGTATGTGAATGTAGAGTCTATCACACCCGATCATCACGTGGTGTCTCAACACGACGAACTTTCGCAACGGTGCACACTCGGGGAGAACACAATTTATCTTGAAATTACGTGAGGGATCACCTTATAATGCTACTGTCTTCCTAAGCAAAACAAGGTGCATAAAATGATTAACATCACATGCAAATCATAAGTGACATGATATGGCCATGATCTTGTGCTTTTGATCTCCATCATGAAAGCACCGACATGATCTCCATCGTCATCGGCATGACACCATGATCCCCATCATCTTGATCTCCATCAACTTGTCGCCATCGGGGTTGTCACGCCCTGCATGCTTCTACTACTATTGCTAACGTTTAGCGATAAAGTAAAACATTACATAGCGCTTAATGATTGACACGCAGGTCATACAATAATTAAAGACAACCCTATGGCTCCTGCCGGTTGCCATACTCATCGACATGCAAGTCGTGATAATCTATACATCACATGATAATCTCATACATCACACATATCAGATCATGTAATTGGCCATATCATATCACAACATACCCTGCAAAAACAAGTTAGACGTCCTCTAAGTGTTGTTGCATGTTTTACGTGGCTGCTACGGGTATCTAGCAAGAACAATTCTCACCTACGCAAAAACCACAACGGTGATACACTAGTTGCTTTTCAACCTTCTCAAGCACCACCTTTGTCGAGTCCGATCCAACTAAAGTGAGAGAAACTGTCACCCGCAAGCCATCTAGGCAACAAGTTGCGTCGAGGGAACCGGTCTCTCGTAAGCGTAAGAGTAATGTTAGTCCGGGCTGCTTCATCTCACAATCCCGCTGAACCAAAATACGACCAAGGGAGGAAGCAATCTAAGCATCAACGCCCACAAACCTTTTGTGTTCTACTCGAGATCTCATCGAACCATCAACCTAGCTCATGATGCCACTGTTGGGGAACGTCGCATGGGAAACAAAAAATTTCCTACGCACACGCAAACCTATCCAAGGTGATGAGCATCTACGAGAGGGAGAGTGGATCTAGGTACCCTTGTAGATCGCTAAGCGGGAAGCGTTAAGAAACGCAGTTGGTATAGTTGAACATCTTCGCAATCCAAATCGCCGAGCGTCCCGCGATCTCATCACGATCCGTCCCGCGATCCAATCACGATCCGTCCCGCGAACTCATCACGATCTGTCCCGCGATCTCATCACGATCCGTCTCACGATCTTGATCACGATCTGTCCCGCAAACTCATCATGATCCGTTCCGCGATCTCATCACGAACCGTCTCGCGATCTCGATCACGGCCTTCCGATCTAGTGCCGAATGAACGACACCTCCGCGTTCAGCACACGTGTAGCTTGATGACGATCTCGGCCGTATTGATCCAATAAGAGGAGGTGGAGAGGAGAGAGAGTTCACCGGCAGCGTGACGGCGCTCCGGTGATGGTGGTGAAGTGATTCCGGCAGGGCTTCGCCTAAGCACTGCAGAAAACCGATCTAGAGGAGCACCGGTGGAATGGGTAGCACGTGGCCGTAAATTCTGTGCAAAAACCCTCTATTCCACCAGTATATATAGGAGGGAGGGAGAGGAGGATGCAGCCTTGGCCTCCAAGTCTGTTTGGTTCAGCCGAGCCACAAGAGGAGGAGTCCTACTCCTTCCTCCACTCCTAGTAGGAGTACGACTCTTCCTTTTTGCCTTTTTCACCTTTTTCGTTTAGGATTTTTGCCTCCTGCACCATGGGCGTTGTTGTGGCTGTTTATCCAGACCACTAAGGCCTGGTTATCACTCTCCACAGTCCATGGACACTCTGGGGTCGAAATACCCCTCCCAGAGGTCCCCCGGTACACTACCGGCACTCCCAGTACATTACCGATCAGTCCGAAACTTTTCCGACGATCAAACTGGGACTTCCTATATATGAATCTTTACCTACGGACCATACTGGAGCTCCTCGTGACGTCCGGGATCTCATCCGGGACTCCGAACAACCTTCGATCACCACCATACATAACTCTACACTACCGAAACGTCACCAATCCTTAAGTGTGCAGACCCTGCGGGTTCGAGAAGTATCTAGACCAGACCGAGACACCTCTACGGTCAATAACCAATGGCGGGACCTGGATGTCCACATTGTTTCCCACATATTCTACGAAGATCTTTATCGGTCGAACCTCTATGTCAAGGATTCAGTTAATCTTGTACGATGTTCCCTTTGTTCTTCCGTATGTTACTTGCCCGAGATTCGATCGTCGGTATCTTCATACCTAGTTCAACATCGTTACCGGGAAGTCTCTTTACTCGTTCTGTAATACAAGATCCCTCAACTAACAATTAGTCACATTGCTTGCAAGGCTCATTGTGATGTTGTATTACCGAGTGGGCCCCGAGATACCTGTCTGTCACATGGAGTAACAAATCCTAGTCTCGATCCGTGCCAATTCAATAGACACCATCGGAGATACCTGTAGAGAACCTTTATAGTCACCTAGTTACGTTGCGACGTTTGATACACACAAGGCACTCCTTCGATATCCGTGAGTTGCATGATCTCATGATCATAGGAACACATACTTGACATGCGGAAAACAGTAGCAATAAACTGACACGATCATATGCTACGTTTGTAGTTTGGGTCTTGTCCATCACATCATTCTCCTAATGATGTGACCCCGTTATCAAATGGCATCTCATGTCCATGGCTAGAAAACCTTAACCATCTTTTGATCAACGAGCTAGTCTATTAGAGCCATACTAGGGACATGGTTTTGTCTACGTATCCACACATGCATCTAAGTCTCCGATCAATACAATTATAGCATGGATAATAAACGATTATCATGAACAAGGAAATATGATAATAACTATTTTATTATTTCCTCTAGGGCATATTTCCAACAAAAGGAATATCATGAGTTTTCACTACAGAGTTACCTAACATGACATGGTTCCGCCAACCGATGTCTTAGTTCCCACAAGTATCATAAGTTGCCCATAAATAATTATCAGTCCAGTGTTGAGAGTTCAGAGATAGATCCAAGTCCAGAGGCTCAAATTGTCCATAACTGGGGACATGGCTAATCGATTAGGTTTAACTCTGTAGAGTGGTATTTACTTTACCAACATTATTCGTTCCCTCCTGGTAAGTCCTCGCACTGCCATGTGTTTGACAACAGGACGAACGAAACCTTGTCTTTCAGAGTGTTTCCCTGGCTATTGTCAGTGCCCATCCAATACTAACATCGACTACATATCATACCACTGCCCAGCTAGAGTCACAACAAAGATCAACCAAGCCAGAGACCATAATGACTTGTGTCTACACAGGTAAGCTTCCGGGCATGAAGTATTCATCCGTCTCTTTGAGTCTGGGTGAAGCTTTCCACAAGATGTCATGGCACTTCTCCATGCATCCCGACCATCCACTGGTTACTCTAGGGTGCCCATCAAATCCATCCTTCACCCAGTAGTGTGTATTGAAAACTTGTTTCTCGACTCTTGAAGTCTTGAGGTCTGGAAGATGCAGGACTTGAAGATGTCTTCATGAAGTTGTCATTTTGAGTTGTAGTCCTCCTTGCAACACCACTCACGAACACTCATACCAGACCCCGTCTACTTTAGCATAGCATTAACATAACTAGCGTTCCTGGGGCTTTAGTAACAAGTGGTGGGTTCCTACCTCATGCATTATACTCAACTACAAGAATTTCAATAACACTACTGGAGGGATTTGTTGAATGATATTACTACATGCAATAAAACATAGGTATGAAATAGATGGTCAAGTGAACTTGCCTGGTAAGGTTGATCAAGATAATATCTCTCTCATAAATAACTTGATATAACTATTCGTCACTCTCCGATAAAAATCTATATAATCAAACATTGCATTCATATAAGCAATCATACTAGCAATCAATACTAACAATCAAAAAGCAACACAAAACAAAAGCAACAAGGTTGTGATGAAGGAAATATTTAAAAAAAGAGTTAAAATAACAAAACTTCCCCTAATCAACCATGTGTAGTTTTCCCTACAATTAACCTATTTTCAAAAGTAACAAAACAAAAACAAAGCAAAATATAACAAAAGTATTTTAGTAAATATTTTACTAGCAAAAAGAATTACTTTTGAGGAACAACTAAGAACTATGGAAAACTTTTATCAAACTCATCTTATGACATCAACAATGTTAACATTGAATTAAACCACTAACAATTTCAAATATAATAGAAATTTCTTCTGGTCTACTAAGTATAACAGAAATAAAACTACAAAACAAGTTATAAACATATTTTCAAATAGGAAATCAATCTAGCAATGAAATCAATTTGCAAGTTATTATGAAACTAGAATTAATTTCATGCTATAAAATTAATTATTGTTAATACAAAAATTTGGTTGAAATACTACTGTTTACTAACATAGAACAAAATAAAACTTGTCAACTAAAATAAAAGAAAATAAATTAAAAATAATCAATACTAAAGAAATAGAAATACACCTAAAAAGAAATCAAAATAGTACTATTTTTCTTGAAACCCTAATTTAAATTATTGTAAATATCTTCAAATTATACCTACTTTTGAATAAAGTCACTAATGACAAGTAGCAAAAGGAATCAACTCAAAATTTATTTTTAAATTTAAGTTATTCAAATTCTAGTGGTTTGAGTACATTTTAATGAATTCAAATTTCAATGTTTCAAATATGGTCAAACTGGATATCTACAGAAACTAGACAAAGTTTGTGACACAATGCAAAAATAATCAAATTAAAATAATTAAAAACATAAAACATATAAAGAAAACAAAAGCAGAACTATTCTGTTTTTAAAAGAGAAAACAGAAAAAATGAAAAATTCTAACTAACGGCCAGAATTTACAGAAAACGGCGAGGGGATATAGGTTAAGTTTTCAATGGGGATAAAGATATGGAATGTAAGTACTGAGTTTGAGGAATTTGACTGCATGATATAGAAGAACTCCCTCTGAAGATGTGCATATTTGAGGAGTTTGCTTTGGACTGCAAATGCACATGGCAGGTTAAAAATATGGAGAACTCCCCCTATATCTTGTAATTCATACACGCAATTAACATATGATATGAAGAGTTTTAAATGCATGATGAAAATGGTATCTGGCAAAATTCAGCATGCATGCATTGAGGTACTTGAGGAAATAAGCATGCGTAAAGCAGTTCAAGAGAGTCAAACCACCATCGGACTTAAGTTTACAAATCAACCAAACAAAAGCTTCAGAAGAGTGAGAGCTGTAACTTAAACAAAAACAACCCATATATAGAGACCCGCTTGCTCAAAATTTGTCCCCCTTTGTCATCGGAGACCAAAAGAGATGAAAAAGTGAGGACTAACGCCCCTGAAGAATTTCATCTTGAAGGTGATGGAGGAGCGCCAATGTTGTTGGGGTCGTTTGTCGATGCAGGGCCTGCAGTAGTGTCATCAATGTCCTCAGCCTCATCCGTCACGCGCGATGAAGAATATGAGCTTGTGACCAGCTGAGGAACTTGAACTTTCTTGAATTTCTTCTGAGGAGGTCGGGCCCAATCAAGGTTCTCCTCAAGGTTCATCTTTTTGAGTTCTTCAGGAGTCTTGAGGTGAGACAGAATAGCCCAAGTGTGATTGAAGACTTCGTGAAGATAATACTGGTTCTTCCTCACAACATTGTGCGTAACAGTCATGTCCCAAAGAATTGAACCAAACTGGTGCTTGATCCACTTGTGATTGCGATCGACCTTATGATGAAGACATAGGAGAAGCTCTCGATCGGTCATCACACTAGGGGTAGTGGCTTGAGGTTTTTGCGCTAAGGCTTTTGTAGTAGAATCTTGGGTAGCAGTGCCATCATTGGTGGAGTAGGATGCAGCTTGGCGAAACAAACCATCCAATGGACGAGTAACTGCATCAATGATAGCTTTGCCTTTTCCTTCAACTGGAGAGAAAGTGTTCTCGAGGACTTCAATGGGAGGCAGGAAGCTGAGATGATTCTGAAAGTCAGCCTTGAAGTGAATTGAGGTCTTTCTCCTGATGAATTGCATGATCCTGGGTGCATAAAGCTTCATTTCAAATGGTGACATTGCAATATTGGCCAAAGTCCTCATGAAGAAATCATGATAGTTGATGGGTATCCCATGAATGAGGTTGAACAACAAATTCTTCAAGACACCCACAACTTCTTCTTCTTTAGAGTTGTGACCCTTACTAGGACTGATGGTTTTGGTCAAGATCCTATATACTCTCCTGGGCACAAAGAGGAGGTCCTTGACTAGAAAGGTGGTCCTTGGAGGTATTCTAGGAGCCAATGGTTTCATCAGTACTTGTGTAGCGACCCAGCCTGAAAGGTCAAATCTCCGGTGTTTTCGTACCATCCCAAGATCATGCTGGTACACACATGGTACATCAATGTATATATCAAAGGGAAAATCACACAACTTTATTAATCGAAATCTCATATCGAGCCCTTTATTACAATAAAGTATTACAATAAAGTGGCTGAAGGCCAACTCATGAGAGAAACTAATCAAAATCTTGCAGAAGCTTTATGGTAGTTGAGTCCATCTGACTCCAAGGGAATCTCACCGAGCGTAGAGCGTATCCTCACTCGTGGTCGGAAAAGTACTCTGCAACATGATACGTTGTAGCCGTGTAGGTCAGCATATTGAATATGATGGCAATGTCACAAAGAGGGGGGTGAAAAGTAATTATCTATACTATATGCAAATATGGCAGGTGGGGTAGTAAGTTTTTGCATAAAGCCAATTTTACCTACAACAAGAGGGGCTAAGCAGAACTTGTTACTAAGTTGGTTGATTAATGAGATGGTTCCACCAACCAATTCTCATACCCATGTTGTCATTAATACCCATATCAATATAATTATTTGTGTTGAGAATTCCAGATAGTTTCAGTTCCTTTGGCTCAAGTTGTCCATGACCGTGGACACGGCTAATCGATTAGGTTTGGGTACTCTACAGATTTTTGCACACGTTCCCCACAAGATTTGATCGCCTCCGTTGGATTCCTCGCACTTCAGGGTGTTTGAGGAACGGATGATCAAAACATGGTCTTCTAAGTGGTTCCTCTGAGACTCTGTCAGTGCCCATCCTTTCCAACTGTTCTTCTACATCTCGTAGCACCGCCTGTCCAGAGTCACCACAATATCCAACAAAGCCAGAGCCCATAATGCCTTGTGGCTGTGCAGGTAAGGCTTGGGTCTTGAAGCATCCTTCCATCCCTTCGTTCCTGGGTGGACCTTTGCGCTTGAATACTGTCACTTCTCCAGCAACACCTAGGCTAACTCTAGGGCGCCGTTCCAACCATCATCCACCCAGAGGTAATGTTGAAAACTTGAAGTCTTGATCATCAGGTAGGTCTTGAAATTATTAAAATCTCACAACTCTCGTGAATCACACAACCAACCCCGTCTACTAATAGCATAGCAAATTTTAAAACAACGTTTCCCCGGGGCCATAGTGTCAAAGGGTTGAGAGGGGTGCCTACCACATGATACTACAACAATGTAACCAAGTTTCCAATTTACCTACTTTGCATGCAATTTGGGTGATGGTAGAACTGATGCAATAAAAACATTGGGTAAAACATCATCAAAGTGACTTGCCTTGCTGACGATCTTCGTACTCAAGTGACTCTAGATAACAAGCCTCACACTCCGGATGATCTAACGAATCAAACAAAACACACAGTAAGCATAACCACAATGCAATTTACACCACATCAAGGTAAACTAATACTACAACAATCAATAGCACAATCAAAAGAAAGAAATCAAAACAAAGTAGAAGACTCTCAAATTTTTCGTGGCAAAACTATTACTAAGACATATCAAGACAAAAATTTGTTTTCAGCCACTAACCAATAGATAACAGAAAATAAAATACAAAATTTTATTAGAAAACAGAAAGTATTTCACCATAAAAAATTTGTGCAAAATAATTCATTCAAAAACTTTTTACAAAGCACTACTTATGGTGAAAACAAAGTTTTGCCAACTGAAGTAGAGCACAAAACAAAACAAGAATATTTTTATTAACAGAAAGTAACTCACCTAATGCTGATTAACAGAAACTAAAGAAACTACAATAAAAAGTTAACTAAAACAGAATCAAAGTAAAATAAAAACCAACTAATTAAACCCAAAGAAGAACTAAACAGAATCTGTTTTTACTAAAAACCTAATCTAAAATATCCTCAAAATTCTCAAACAGTGTTGGA
This sequence comes from Hordeum marinum, assembly GCA_022496015.1. Taxonomy (NCBI): domain Eukaryota; kingdom Viridiplantae; phylum Streptophyta; class Magnoliopsida; order Poales; family Poaceae; genus Hordeum; species Hordeum marinum. The sequence continues at coordinate 159,967,712 of CM039673.1, read as the reverse complement.
TGATAAAACTAACAAATTCAAAACAGTGGCAAAAAGAATCACTCAAAAATAAATTTCTAGACTCAAGTTATTCAAGTTTTAGTGATTTTCTCAATTTTAATATAATTCAAATTTAAGGGTTCAAATTTGAAAACTAAGACTATAGACAGAAACTACATGGAATTTGTGACAAGTTGCAAAAAGAATCAATCAAAAAATCTAAATATTCTAAAAGATATAACAAAAACAAAAACAGAAACTATTCTGTTTTCTAAAACAAAAACAGAAAAAGGAAAAAAACTAACTAACGGATAGTGGCTACGTGGCATGCGGTGACTGGCCGAGGCCGTGTGCGTGCGGAACTAGCGAGCGGTGGCCGAACGTTAGAAGAAAACGGTTCGGGCGTTTTAAATGATCTAATCTGGATCGTTGGATCCAGGTCCGAAGGCTGAGGAGGGGTGGGGGTGCTCACAACGGTGGTCGGGGGGCCCTCCGGTGATGTCGACGGCGGCTGTGGCTCGGTGGTGCTCGGGGGCGGTGCTCCGGTGGTCGGGGGCGACATCCGAAAGGTCCAAACGACAACGGAGGGCCTCCAACAACGATTGGTGGCGACGGTGGGGAGTGAGGGTGACGGGGGCGACGGCCACGAGCTCGGAGAGCTTCGGTGGGGTGCCAAACTCCGGCGAGCTGTGGGGTGACGTTCTTGCGAGGGGAGTGAGGTTTCGGGGGGAATGGAGTGCATTGAGGTAGGGGCTTTATATAGGGCCTCGAGGGATCGGGAAATGGAAGGAGCAGGGTAATCCGGCGCGGTGGGATCTCCGGCGAGGTGCGAGGGTGAAATGGAGGGGATGACCGTGGGGATGGCGCGGTCGGTCGGTGCGTCACACGCGACAGAGAGAGGGAAGTGGCATTCGCGGCGTCGGTGGACGATCCGAATTAAATTCAGATCTGGTGGGGTGTGGGGTGGGCCGTGGAATTTCCTATTACGCAAAATTTTCCTTTTATTAATTTACAGAGAAGAGGAAACTTCTTTATGGCCATCACTACATTTCCAAAAAATGAAGATCTATATATTAAATTGATGAGGGGAATAAATGCAATTTAATGAAGATTTTTCCACGGCCAAAATAAATACTTTAATTTATTTTTTCAAAAATGCCTAAATTGATTTTAGTTGTTCCAAGGCATTGATTCCATATCCACATGAGGAATCTGAAGATGCTTGAAAACTTTCTTCTTGTTGAGCAGCACAGAGGCATAAAAGTTTATCTAAGACTGGGTCCAGAACCTTTCATGTCTGATTCTTGGCTTTTCATAAGGAGTTTCAGCATTGAAGAAATGGTACTCAGCGAAGAACTTCTCCTTGTTGAATTTGACATTCTTCGAGTATGGTTTTCTTGGATGAGGTTGAAGGTTTAGTTTGAAATGAGCGATGATTTCCTTGGTCATGGATGGAACAATCTCAGTTTGAGGGTTTCAACAGCAGTTTCCTCAATTGCAGTTTCTTCAGCTGATGCTGCTGGAATTTCTTCAGTCTGGGCTAGAGACCGAGGAATTTGATACAAGGAGTGGTCATCGGAGAATTATGGTGAGCACCTTCCCAATATTCATCATTGATCAGAGGTGTAGTGTTGCCAATGTCCACTTCTTATTCTTCCATTTCTTCAACACCGGCCTCTTCAACAGTCAACTGAGGCAGTGGTGATGACACCAGTGGGGGTGAAGCATTTGCTTCCACTTCAATTTCTTCATCAATCTGCTGTGAGGAAGCAGCAAAATGATTATCTTCATCTTCATCATTTGGGATGACATAGTCAACAACAAATGGACCAATTTTATAGGCATGCGCAGAGTTGATAGGAGTAGCATCAAACGGCTTAGTTAAAAAACTAGGCAGTGTCTTCAATTTCTTCACTCCTGAGGAATCTGTCGTTGAAGTCTTTCTCTTCAGTGCCTTTTTCTCTACAGCCATGGTTTTCTTCACTTCTGATGCAGAAGGAAGGTTGATGTTCTTCACCCTTGAATATTTTACAGTTTTTGTAGAGGGTGAAGGAGGACCATTTTGTTCAAGCAAGACTAATGCAGTCGTCCTTCTTGTCTCAATTTCATCAGGCACAGCTAGAGTTTCGGCTATCCTGGCAATTTCTTCAAGCGCAACAGTGGATGTTGCCGTGGCAAGTTCTTCAACAACCTGACCTTCTTCAGCTATGGGAGCATTTTCTTCAGCAGGCTATGCAATTTCTTCAGCCTGAAGAACTTGTGGTTGTGATTGAGCTACCACCCTTGAGTTGTGGTCCCTTGACTACAGCTTGAGCTGCCCTAACAAATCTCACTTTGGTTCCTTTCCATTCCGCCTCATACTTATCTTCTTTTGCAGAGAGGTTTTGGATCTCAGAGTGAATAGTGACAAATTGAGTTTGACTCGGATTCATCACATTGTTCCTAAGAAAATTTTCCTTTCTGACCCTGTTCCTCTTAGCTCTCTGAGCTTGTGCCCACTTCCATTTTTCCTCAGCAATGAACTTTGTGAAGACATGGTCCACACCAAGAGGCAGGTTCAGTGAGGAAATTGGAGTGTTGGGATACTCATGCCATATGTCAATGAAGTTGAGGATCATCTTGGGATCCTACATGAGAGGTACAGAGCTACCCTTAGCAATTGCAGCCCTTTGCTAACTTTGTCTGGTGATTTCCTCATATTCTTCATCATCAGCATCATCATCAGCCTGAGATCCAGAGGGCACATTTACCATAGCTTTGCTTGTGTGAGGACTTGGTCGATGACCTTGTCCAGCCATTTTCTTCAGCTTTAGCAGAGTGGGGCTTGTTGAGGAACCAGCTTGAGCTGATGAACTTGGTGAAGCTCGTGAAGGAATATCAAATCACATTGTCCTCCGACAAGTTTCCAGATGGATCGGCGGTGTTGAGGATTTTGCAGCAGTAGCTGATGACTGTGCATTTACTGATGGCATTGTAGAGGCCTTTGAAGACTTTGCTTGAGGAATATGCTATGAGGATTTTGAGGTTGAGGACTTTGACTTCACAACAGACTTCTTCACAAGCGATTTCTTCGGAGCATTGGCACAGGCTCCGACAGAGGCAGCAGCAACAGATTCTTCATTGAATTTCTTCGCAACTTCCTTTGCCTTCTTGGATAGCTTGGCTTACTGTTTTTCCCATTCATGAGGAAAATGATCACCACGTTTGAGGCTAGTGGGATCAGCAATTTGATTTGGAGACAAGGGTGGCCTAGTGCATGGGAGTATAACAACGAATTTCTCCATGTACTTGGGAGTGGCATTGTGATAGCCCAAGTGCTACCCTTTCCATTTTGGTCATGTAACCTATTTGGACCCATGTTGTCATGTGTGGATGAATTGAGTTTAATCCTTACCATGTCATCTCATCATCATGTCAATATTTTTTGACGGCTTCAATGTGACTTTGTGTGGTGCTTGTGAGTGATCTTGTGATCTGTGTTGTGATTAGAGTGTGTGTGGTGCAACCATCCCCTCTCATTTTCAAACATGCTTAAAACATCTCTTATTCCCTATCATAATTCTACGTTTAAAATATATTGGTAATTAATTTTGTTAAAAATGTTTTGGTGTTAGGTAATATTATCTTGAATGGATTTCTGATGCTCTCCTTGAAGTTTGGTCCTTGGTTTAATTTGGTTTCAAAATAAAACAGCGGCTTCCATTTATTTTAAGTGTGAAAATTACTTGCTCTAAAAATGTTCTTCTCATTTTTCTAAAATGGAGGATTTTCTTCTGTTTCCAAAAGTATTTTGTTGCTACAATATTCCTTTTATTTTTCTCTGAAGGAATTGTTTCCTTCTCATTTTATTTTAAAAGGTAAAGATGCTAGTTTTATTTCCCACAGAGAGAGAGAGGGCGAGCAGTGGATCGACGTCCTTCCCCTCGCGGCCTAAGAAGTTCCCCGGCGCAGCCCAGCCTGCACGCGGAACGGCCACCTGCCCCCGTCTTCCAGTCCGTTAGTCGTCAGAGAGAGAGAGAGAGCTGCCCGCCGTGTCCTTGCGCCATCCCTTGCCGTCTGCTCCGGAGTTTTAAAGCCCCTTGACATGTGTGCCCCCTTCGCCTAGGGTTCCTCTTCCTCCCTCCAGCCGCTGCCACTCCTTTCTCCCTCTCCATTCCTCTCCTCCCCCCTCTTCTTTCTCTATCAAGTGAGGTTCAGAGTGTTGTTCGGTGAGAGTTAGTGAGGTCGCCGCCCGTCGTCGCCGTCGTCCTCGCGTCTCAGGTGGTTCCCCTCCGCGTTCGAGATGCCATGGCGAATGCCGATCATCCTTGCGTTCCGTTCCCATTGTTAGAACGTCGTGGGAAGCTCCAAGGCATGGGCTTCTTCCTCCTTGTCGCCGTGCTCCCGAAGGTTGCCGCCGGTCTTCTTCCTCTTCATTACCATCGCGCCTTCGCCTCTTCTTCCTCTTCGTCACATTCAGGGTCGTCGTCGTCTCCCCCTCGGTGAGCCTCCATGATCCCCTCTCCGTTGCCATGCTTAGCTCGCCACCGCTGCGCTGATTCTGTCGCCGTCGTTCCGCTTGAAAAGCAGCGCCTTGAGTGCGATGCATCCGTCCTCCTTGTCGAAAGGCGAGCAGTGGATTAGAGAGCCCATAGGTTCCGCGCTCCCCGCGAGTAGTTCGTGCCACCGGAGATGCCTGCACTCGCCGGAATTCCTTCGTCTCCGTCCGCTGTCGAGTTGATGTCGAGTGTGTTCAGTTTCGTCAGGTTTGCGTCGATCTGTTAGTACTAGAAGATTAGCGCCCCTCTATGTTCAGACGTCGAAGCGTAGCGCAGTGGTGTGCGCTCGGGGATCGACCGAGACATCGCGGGTTCGAGTCATGGCACACCCCCCATTTCCTTTTTTCCATTGGTTGGTTCTATTGTCAGCTGTGAGTGGATCCGGTGCGGCCACAGTAGGATCTCGTCTGGCTGCGTGCGCTGCTGTGTGTGCTCGTGTGTGTGGTGGATCCTCTGTGGTTGTGTGATCCAGTGTGGCTGTGCCATCTATGTGTTGTAGTGTATGTGTGTGCGTGTGGCTAAAAGGTGGGCCCTGGCCCCACATGTCTTCCACTAGGGGACATTGGTGAGTATGCCAAGTAGGTCCCACTCCTATTTGTGTTTTTCTTTTTGTACTGTTTGTGCTTTATTTTATGTTTTAAGCATTATTTCCATTTCTAATATTTTCCAAATTTGGATAAGAACATATATGAGCATGAGCATTTTTAGTAATATTTCACTTATTAGATGAAGATCATTTTTGCAAACTACTGTTTTGACATGCCATTTCATGCAAACATATGAGTATAATATATGATTTTGGGGTAGAAAATTCCAAGGAATCCATTTCTGCAATTGGATTTCACTTTTGAGCAAGTTTATAAAACTGCTATTTTTATGTTGTGATACTGCTTTGTCATTTTTGTATGATTTTATCCATGCTTGCTTTGGTAGATGTGCCAACATGGAAGTATTAGTGTTTTATGTCTTTTATACCAAGATATTTTTGTTTGCCATGATAACCACCCATATAAGTGGGAAACTTTCTGCAAAGTATCTAACTTAATGTTACTATCTCCGCATGCCAACTATTTCTATCTGTGAATCTGCTATTATTTTTATGCTATGTTGAGTGGATGCTACCAAGTGCTGTGATGAATTTTAGCTCAAGCTCAGTGCAAGTTTTTTGGAGTACATGTTATCCTCTACCCTCTTGATTATTTTCATGTCATGAGGTGGTCTCTAGCATCATTAATTTCTTCTGTCAACTTGCTATCAGGATAACTCAGATTCTGGAAAAACTGTTATTTTCACTAAGTCCCTAAAATCTGTTTCATCGTGCCAACTTGTCAGCTTCTTGCTTATTGATGTGAGCCTCCTTTCCAATAGATGTAGCTGAATGATTTGACAAGAATGTTATGTAGTTTCTGTACATCCTTTGTTTGAGGTTGAAAACCTTCCGTAGCACTAGATATTTCTATGACAAGTTGCTATGTTGCTGGTTTTGGGGCAGATTGGTGTGATATTGTTTTGTGATTGTGGGAGCTATGCTCCATGTTTTTGCTTGATCTTTGGCTCTATTGTGGTTGGTTTTTGATCACCTATCTAGTGGTGACCTTGGAATGCCAAGGAATAGCCCGTAGCTTGTTGTTATTGATATGTGTCTCCTTGTCTTGTCATGAGCGTATCGTGAGAACCGTAAGTCTGTTTCCTACGTTCTTCATATGCATTCGCATCAATTTTTTCATGATGCATCCATATTTTCCATGTTCATGCATGTATAAACAACTCATCAAAAGAAATGTAAACCACTTAACGAATGCATGGAAGACATGACTAGCATAGGATTGCCATGTTAAATACTTCAAATGAAGGATGCATCATCTTGGTTGTGCATTGCACCTTGGTTGGTGATTTATTCTTCGGTAGAATCGAGTGTTGAACCTGAGTACGAGGATCCAAGAGAGTACGTCTACGAGGACCCCGCTCTTTGTCCCTCTAAAGAACCAACACGCAAGATGATCGCAACCCGGATCCCGACACTATCTTTGCTTACTAGATGTCTCGTTCTTATCGTTACTTTATGAATCCTACCACTTGAATGTCAAGCCTCTTACATTGCCATGAAATCCTTTAACCTCCACTACCTAGCAAACCTTGTTTGGCTAAGTTACCGCTGCTCAGCCCCTCTTATAGCATTCTTAGTTGCAGGTGCAGGTTGTTCCATGTGATAACATGGATATTTTGAGTTATCACCATATTTATTGTTGTGTAATTAATGCACTTATATATCTGGAATGGTGGAAGGCTTGGCCTTTCTCTTGGTGTTTTGTTCCACTTTTACCGCCATAGTTCTTGTTACTCGAGTTATGTTTTCCATACTTTGCGCTCCTAACATGCTCGGGGTTGTTATGGGGACCCCCTTGATTATTCAATTGATATTAAAACATGTCTGGCAAGACCCAACATTGGTACTATTTGCTTAACAACTTAATAAAACTTGCATAGGGCTTTGCAACCCCGTGGATAATTAATCAACCAACCGGGCTAGTGCTCCTGATGAGTGTTGGTCCAAACTAGGGCACTATGCGGGCCCAACCCGGGGCAACTCGGGAGATTTCTATCAGGCCTCCGTACACTAGCTTATCTGTCGTGTCCTGAGAATGAGATATGCAGCTCTTATCAGGTTTGTCGACACGTCGGGTGGTCTTGATGGATTTGTTTTACCTTTCTCTAGTGGATTGTGCGAGGTACTCTGATCTTCTTCAGGCTATCTCGAGGTGTCAGATTTCCTTTGGAATTACCTAGTAAGATCACGAGATCCGTGGTTGAGGTTGTTCCTGTGGAGTGTGGTTAATTTGTGATGGATTAGTTGGAGCACCCCTATAGGGTTAAATCTTTCGAAAAGCCGTGCCCGTAGTTATGTGGTAACTTGGATATTTGTTTAACACCCGGTTATAGTTAACTTGAAGTAAACTTAATAAAATGAACCAAACATGTGAGTTACCGTGATTGTCTCTGCTCGTGAACACGATCCGAGAGAGAACACGGTGGGGTTATGTTTGACGTAAGTAGGTGTTTAGGGTCTCTTAGAGATCATGCTAGTTCTCGATCGTCTTTCGTAGGCCACATATCTAAATCCATGTACCGGAAGTTAGACACTTAAACATTCTTAGTGTTGCTGCAACCTAAACACTTCACCCTTCCAACCCATAAGCTTATATAGTTTTATACCCGTATTGCATGATTGCTGAGTCCTCGTGGCTCACAGATTCCTACAACAATTCAGGTGCAGGTGCAGATGAGATCGTGCTAGATGATCTTTCACAGCTCCTGTGGGAGTAGGATGAAGAACGTGGCAGAATGTATGTCACGCACCCCGATGAGTAGAGTGGCCATGGTCGTGATCTTCGGGGCTAGCAAGCAAGTGTCATTGCATCTTCTTTTTATCGTTTGTTTTCGTCCGTAGCTGGACCCTGTCTTGGATTGATGCCTGAACTATTTGATGTGGAATTGTAATTTAGCATGTGGCGAGTGTAAGCCAACTAATATCCTCATCTCTTCCTAAATGTATGATGTAATGATACTGTACTTGCGAACGACGAGATGTGTCCCTATCCCTGTCGAGGCCCCCATGCCTTAATATGGATATGCGCGCATCTTGGGCGTGACAAGTTGGTATTCAGAGCCATACGACATAGGAGCCCTTTGCTTGATAGAACTTGGCCGAGTCGAGTCTAGTAAAACTATTTTGAGTTTATATATATCGGAGAGTAGGTTTCTTTTACTCCACTTCTATACGCTGGTGAGGCATCCGACTTAGGAATATTGATTCTACTCCTCTTCTCACTTAAAAAAAATTAGGATCACGCGAGTATTTTGGATTCTATATGATGCAGATGTGATGGAGTTCTGTACTTGGTCCCTCCTATTATCGGGGAGTTGAGCTCCAAGGGATTTTGGCACATCATTATCATTAAGTGTCCTTAGTATCTCAGGACGGAGGGTGTTCGAAACTGCTTCAATACTTATCGTGGTGAGATAAGGTCGGAGTCACCCAGTACTGTGGAGGCGTCCGGGGTATCACGATATATGGTATCGTTGTGATTTTGAGGATCTGAAATAGATGGAGTTCCAGAAGCCCTAGTTATGTGTTGAAGGATGGATACAGTTGGGGTGTAGGAATTGTTAGTTGTGTGAGATATTTCCTCCTTGTATCCCCCACACTGGATTGCATAACCAGTAAAGTTTTCGAGAGTTCTTAGGTGGGAACTCAAGTATTTACCTAGGCTATCTTCAAACAGATCATGATGTGAGGTTGGGGTTCAACATCTAGTGGATTCGTTTGTTCACGGTTTTTCTTACAGTGGTTTTCGTTGTGTCTTAAAGAGTTCTTGTAGCGTGCAATGACTCGGGGATGCATCGTATGCCGTGTGCACTACCTTGCACATGACGGCTACTATAAGATCGAGCCTGTGCGTACCTTCCCACGAAAATATCGAGCGGAATCTCTATCATGTATTTGTTCTGGCTTGTTTCCTAAGCAATCTTGTAGTTATCTAGGATCATCTTCTTTATATGTATGAGGGCATATACATTTATTCCGAGCAACATTAGCTCAATACTTTTGTGTTTTTTCAAGTGGCTTCTATTATGTGATGATGTTACCGAAAACCCGAAGAAGGCGTTCTTACTAATTTTTTAGTAGGAAGGTTGTTTATTTTCTCCGTGCAATTTCTTTCAAGCACAAGATTCAGCTTTTAAATCATCTTGTAAATGAGGTGTTGATGTTCTTGTCCATCTCCAGGGTGGCTCCACCAACTCGCGAGAATCCAGGTCGGGGTGATGAGCAGTCTGATCCTCCACCACCCCCACCACCGGCTCCTCCTCCTCTAGAAGCTTGGCAAGTAGTGATGGCCGCTACCAATGTGAATACTCAGATGTTTGTGAGGCTGTTGCAAGAGAGAGATCAGGGTCAACATGGTTTTCAAGGGAATTTCTAGAATCAGTTTCAGTTCGCGACTCTCAACCAGTTCCTTGCCAACCAGCCCAAGTCCTTCACCTGTTCTGACCAGCCTTTGGATGCAGATGATTGGCTCCATCACATGAGTAAGCATTTTGAGTGCAGCAATGTCAGGCCAGAGGACCATGTCAGATTCGCGTCATTTTAGCTCAAGGATCAGGTAGCAGATTGGTGGCAGCAATACAAGGATTCTACAGGTGATCGTGTTGTCAGCTGGGATGACTTCTGTCATGACTTCAGAGGCCATTAATTTCCGACGAGCTTTGTCGACGAGATGCGTGAGAAGTCCGGGCACCTGAAGCAGGGAAGTAAGTCTGTCTACCAGTACAACGTTGAGTTCCAGAATCTGGCGCGTTATGCTAAGCAAGATGTTCCGGATGACAAGTCCATGATTTATCAGTTCAGAAGTAATCTCAAGGAGAGCTTCTTCCGGGTCTAGTTTTGCAGGAGCCTCGTGAGTTTGATCAGTTCTACAACATGGCATTGAAGGTCGAGGTAACTCAGCTTAAGCTGGAGAACTCAAGGAAGCGTTCCAGGGATTCCTATTCTTCTTCTTCCGGCTCTTAATTGGTCCCTAAGTAGTAGAAATATTGGGTTCCTCCTCCGCCTCCGCTTCGGTCCCATCAACAGCAGAAGCAGTTCGGTGGTCATGGTTCTTCCAACACGCCCAACCCAGGCTATTAGCAGAGATCCTAGGCGTCCAAGTCAGCTAATGTTCCTTCTTCAGGAAACTTTCATCCGCTGTCAGAGGTCAGTTGTCACAAGTGTGGTCAGAAGGGTCACTACTCAAACAAGTGCAACAATTAGCGGCGTCTTCCGCCTCCTCCTCCAGTCAGACCTCCAGGCAATGCTTTGGTGAAGCACAATTCCAAGTCAGCAAGAGTGAACATGGTGAATGCAGCAGAGGTAGAGGATTCTTCTCAAGCGATCATGGGTAATTTCTCAGTTAACTCTATTCCTGCAAAAGTGTTGTTTAATACTAGTGCATTGCATTCATTTATGTCTAGGCCTTTGGCCATTAAGAATGATTTCCATTATGAGATGTTGAGCACCCCTTTGGGTGTCGTTTCTCCGGGTGTGGCCATGAAAACAACCTCTGTTGTTCTGGATGCTTCAATCAAGATGGGAAGCTATTCATTCTTGGCTTCTCCTTTTGTTCTCGGTGATTCCAATATTGATCTCATTCTTGGCCTGGATTTTCTAGCTAAGAACGAGGCGCATGTGCATTGTCAAGACAAAGAAGTCAAATTGACTCATCCTTTAGAAGACGTGATTATTTTCGCTGCTCGCGATGACACAGTCCGTCTCTTTGCTCTTAATGAGAAGGGTGAGATCTCAGCCATTTCTTAGATTCTGGTGGTTTGTGAGTATGAAGATGTCTTTCTAGAAGAATTGCCAGGGATGCATCTACACCGGCCAGTTGAGTTTGTGATTGATCTCGAACTAGGAACTGAACCGGTTAGCAAGCGTCCTTATAAACTGGGCCCCGAAGAGCTGAAAGAGTTGAAGAAGCAGCTAGATGAACAAGAGCGTCTGGGTTTGATCAGACAAAGTTCATCTCCATGGGGTTGTGGTATTTTGTTTGTCAAGAAGAAGGATGGCACGGACCGACTTTGTGTTGATTACCGGCCATTGAATAAAAAGACAATCAGGAACAAGTACCCACTTCCCAACATCAATGAGTTAATTGAACAACTGAGAGGTGCAAAGGTTTTGTCAAAGCTTGATCTTCGCATGGGCTATCATCAGATTCGCATTCGCGAAGAAGATATTCCAAAGACTGCTTTCAGGACGAGTTTTGGCTCTTATGAGTGCACTGTCATGTCTTTTAGTCTCGCTAATGCTCCTCCAACCTTCTCCAGAATGATGAACTTCATTTCTCTCGTTTAAAGAATGAGTTAGTCTTGGTGTATTTGGATGATATTCTGGTGTTCTCGGAGACTGAAGAAGAACATGAAGAACATCTCAGGCTTGTTCTTGACAAGTTGACAGAGCATCAGTTCTATGCTAAGTTTTCCAAGTGTGAGTTTTGGCTCATTGAAGTGGTGTACCTTGGGCATGTAATCTCTGCCGAGGGCATTAAAGTGCACCCTGAGAAAGTTGAGGCAATCTTGAAGTGGGAGCCTCCGCAGAACGTCAAGAAGCTTCGTAGCTTCCTCGGGCTTGCTAGCTATTGCAGAAGATTCGTGGAGAACTTGTCTCAAATTGCTAAGCCTCTGTCTAATCTCCTCCAAAAGAATGTCAAGTATGTTTGGTCTCCTGAGTGTGATGTGGCGTTCAATATGCTCAAGCGGAAGTTGACTTCAGCTCTAATTCTTGTTCCTCCAGAGCAATCCAAGCCTTTCCAAGTTTTCTGTGATGCTTCTCTCCAAGGTTTTGGTGGTGTTCTTATGCAAGATAAGAAGATAGTTGCTTATACCTTGCATCAACAGAAACCAGCCTAGAAGAATTACCCCACTCACGATCTTGAGTTGGCAGCAGTTGTGCGTGCTTTGATGACTTGGAGGCATTTGTTCTTGGGTAGACCAGTTGAGGTGTATACCGATCACAAGAGCTTGAAGTACATTTTCACTCAACCAAATCTCAATCTTCAGCAGTCTCGTTGGTTGGAAATGCTTGAGGACTTCAATCCAAGCATTGAGTATACTCCGGGAAAAGCAAATGTCTTTGCAGACGCGCTTAGCCGAAAGGCGTACTACAACAGCCTTATCCTGAAGCCTCTTCAACCAGAACTTTGTGAAGCCTTCCGCAAGCTCAATCTCCAGATGATTCCGCAAGGATTTCATGCCAATCTTCAAGTCTCTCCGACTCTGGAAGATCAGGTTCACCAAGCTCAACTTCTAGATGATATGGTGAAGAAGGTGAAGAAAGGTGTGGCCAAGGGCATTCCGAAGTATAAGTGCTTTTGCGTTGATGACAAAGATACCTTGTTCTTCAAGGACCGTCTGGTGGTTCCGAAAGGTGGTCTCAGGAAAGTTATCATGGACGAAGCGCATAATTCTCTTCTATCCATTCATCCAGGCAGTTCCAAAATGTATCAAGACCTCAAGCAAACCTTCTGGTGACTCGCATGAAATGTGAAATTTCTCAGTTCGTGAACGAGTGTGGTGTTTGTTGCAGAGTGAAGGCGGAACATCAATGTCCAGCAGGTCTCCTTTAGCCTTTGCCTATCCCAGAGTGGAAATTCGATCATGTTGAGATGGATTTTGTCACTGGCTTTCCCAAGTCCAAGAGGGGCAACGATGCCATCTTTGTGGTTATCGACAAGTTGACCAAAGTTGCTCATTTCCTTCTGGTCAAAGAATCTGTCTCGACAGCTCAGCTAGCAGAGTTGTATACGTCAAGGATAGTTTCTTTGCACGGTATTCCTCGGCTCATCTCATTTGACCGTGGAAGCCTCTTTACTTCCAAGTTTTGGGAGTCCTTCCAGACTACTATTGGTACAAAGATCCGTTCCAACACGGCATTTCACCCGCAGACTAGTGGTCAAGTTGATTGAGTCAATCAAATCCTTGAAGATATGCTTAGAGCCTGTGTGATTTCTTTTGGCATGAAGTGAGAAGACTGCCTTCCATACGCTGAATTTTCATACAACAATAGCTTTCAGGCTAGTTCAGGGAAGGCCCCTTTCAAGATTCTCTACGGCAAGAAGTGTCGTAACTCGCTTAACTGGTCTGAAACCGGTGAGCGTCAATTTTTGGGCAATGACATGATCACAAAAGCTGAAGAAATGTGCCATGCCATTCAGGAGAACCTCAAAGCAGCTCAATCCCGACAGAAGAGTTACTTCGATAACAAACATCGGGATGTTTCCTTCCAAGTTGATGATCTAGTCTATCTCCAAGTCTCTCCCATGAAGGGAACTCAGCAGTTTGGAATAAAAGGGAAGCTAGCTCCTCGCTTTGTTGGTCCTTTCAGAGTTGTTGGCAAGAGAGGTGAACTTGCCTATCAACTAGAGCTTCCTCCAAACTTTGCAAATGTGCACGATGTCTTCTATGTCTCTCATCTCTGGAGGTGCTCCAAGACTCCTGAGCGTACCATTGACCTCCAAGACATTGATGTCCAAGAAGACCTTTCTTATCGTGAGCATCCAGTTGCTATTCTCGAAGAAACTCAGTGAAAGACTCGCAACAAGTCTATCAAGTTTCTCAAGGTGAAGTGGTCTCATCATTCTTACGAACAAGCTACTTGGGAATGTGAGGATCTTCTCCGTTCCAAATTTCCAGAGTTCTTTCGTTCCCAGATCTCGCGTCGAGATCTACTTGTAGTGTGGGAGAGTTGTGACATCCCAAGTGCTACCCTTGCCATTTTGGTCAGGTAACCTATGTGGACCCATGTTGTCATGTGTGGATGAATTGAGTTTGATCCTTGCCATATCATCTCATGCATCATGCATCATGTCATCTCATCATCATGTCGTGCTTAATATTTTGTGATGGCTTCAATGTGACTTTGTGTGGTGCTTGTGAGTGATCTTGTGATGTGTGTTGTGGTTAGAGTGTGTGTGGTGCAACCATCCCCTCTCTTTTTCAAACATGCTTAAAACATCTCTTATTCCCTCTCATAATTCTACTTGTTTAAAATAACTTGGTAATTAATTTTGTTCAAAATGTTCTGGTGTTAAGTAATATTATTTTGAATGGATTTGTGATGCTCTCCTTGAAGTTTGGTCCGTGGTTTAATTTGGTTTGAAAAGAAAACAACATCTTCCATTTATTTTAAGTGTGAAAATTACTTGCTCTAAAAATATTCTTCTCATTTTTATAAAATGGAGGATTTTCTTCTCTTTCCAAAAGTATTTTGTTGCTAAAATATTCCTTTTCTTTTTCTCTGAAGGAATTGTTTCCTTCTCATTTTATTTTAAAAGGTAAAGCTGCTGGTTTTATTTCCCAAAGAGAGAGAGAGCAGTGGGCCGACGTCCTTCCCCTCGCGGCCCAGGAAGTTCCCCTGCGCGGCCCAGCCCGCACGCGGAACGACCACCTGCCCCCGTCATCCTGTCCGCCAGTCGTCAGGGAGAGAGAGAGAGAGAGCTGCCCGCCGTGTCCTTGCACCATCCCTCGTCGTCTGCTCCGAGAGTTTTAAAGCACCTCGACATGCGTGCCCCTCCACCTAGGGTTCCCCTTCCTCCCTCCAGCCGTCGCCGCTCCATTCTCCCTCTCCATTCCTCTCCTCCTCCCTCTTCTTTCTCTGTCAGGTGAGGTTCAGAGTGTAGTTCAATGAGAGTCAGTGAGGTCGCCGCCCATCATCGTGGTCGTCCTCGCGTCTCCGATGGTTCCCCTCCGCGTTCGAGATGTCGTGGCGAATGCAGATCATCCCCGTGTTCCATTCCCGCCGTCAGAACGCCGTGGGAACCCCCAAGGTGTGGGCTTCTTCCTCCTCGTCGCCGCCCTCCCAAAGGTCGCCGCCGGTCTTCTTCCTCTTCCTCGCCATCGCGCCTTCGCCTCTTCTTCCTCTTCGTCGCATTTAGGGTCGTCGTCATCTCCCGCTCAGTGAGCCACCGCTATCCCCCTTCCGTTGCCGTGCTTAGCTCGCTGTCGCCGTGCTGATTCTGTCGCCGTCGTTTCGCTCGAAAAGCAGCGTCTTGAGGACGACGCATTTGTCCTCCTCGTCGTGAGGCGATCAAAGGATTGGAGAGCCCGTAGGTTCCACACTCCTCGCGAGTAGTTCATGTCGCCGGAGATGCCCACAGTCGCCAGAATTCCGTCGTCGTCGTCCGCTGTCGAGTTGCTGTCGGGTGTTTTCAGTTTCGTCAAGTTTGCGTTGATCTGTTAGTGCTAGAAGATTAGCGCCCCTCTATGTTCAGACGTCGAAGTGTAGCGTAGTGGTGTGCACTCGGGGATAGACCGAGAGGTCGTGGGTTCGAGTCACGGCACACCCCCCTTTTCCTTTTTTTCCATTGGTTGCTTCTGTTGTCTGCTATGAGTGGATCCGGTGCGACCACAACAGGATCTCGTGTGGCTGCGTGCGCTGCTGTGTGTGCTCGTGTGTGTGGTGGATCCTCTGTGGTGGTGTGATCCAGTGTGGTTGTGCAATGTGTGTGTTGTAGTGTATGTGTGTGTGTGTGGCTGACGGGTGGGCCTTGGCCCCACATGTCATCCACTAGGGGACCTTGCTGATTATGCCAGGTGGGTCAAACTCCTATTTGTGTTTTTCTTTCTGTATTTTTTATTTTTTTATTTTTTAAGCCTTATTTCCATTTCTAGTATTTTCCAAATTTGGATAAGAACATATATAAACATGAGCATTTTTAGTAATATTTCACTTATTAGATGAAGATCGTTTTTGCTAACTAGTGTTTTGACATGCCATTTCAGGCAAACATATGAGTATAATATATGATTTTGGGGTAGAAAAATCCAATGAATCCATTGGTGAAATTGGATTTAACTTTTGAGGAAGTTCATCAAACTGCTATTTTTCTGCTGTGATACTGCTTTGTCATTTTTGTATGGTTTTATCCATGCTTGCTTTGGTGGATATGCCAACATAGAAGTGTTAGTGTTTTATGTCTTTTATGCCATGATATTTTTGTTTGCCATGATAACCACCCATATAAGTGGGAAACTTGCTGCAAAGTAGCTAACTTAATGTTACTGTTTCAACATGCCAAATATTTTTGTCTGTGAATGTGCTCTTATTTTTATGCTATGTTGAGTGGATGCTACCAAGTGTTGTGATGAGTTTTAGCTCAAGATCAGTGCTAGTGTTTGGAGTAGGTGTTGTCCTCTACCCTCCTATTAATTTTCATGTCATGAGGTGGTATCTAGCATCATTCATTTCTGTTGTCAACTTGCTATCAGGATAACTCGGATTCCAGAAAAACTGTTATTTTCACTAAGTCCCTAAAATGTGTTTCATCATGCCAACTCGTGAGCTTCTTGCTTATTGATGTGAGCCTCCTTTCCAATTGATGTAGTTGAATGATTTGACAAGAATGTTATGTACTTTCTGTACATCATTCGTTTGAGGTTGGAAACCTTATGTAGCAATAGATATTGCTGTGACAAGTTGCTATGTTGCTAATTTTTGGCAGATTGGTGTGATAGGGTTTTGTGCTTGTGGGAGATATGCTCCATGTTTTTGCCTGATCTTTGGCTCTATTGTGGTTGGTTTTTCATCACCTATCTAGTGGCGACCTTGGAATGCCAAGGAATAGCCCATAGCTTGTTGTTATTGATATGTGTCTCCTTGTCTTGTCGTGAGCGTATCGTGAGAACCGTAACTCCGTTTCCTACGTTCTTTATATGCATTCACATCGATTTTTTCATGATGCATCCATATTTGCCATGTCAATGCATGTATAAAAACTCATCAAAATTTCTGTCCAAAAATGTAAACCACTTAACAAATGCATGGAAGACATGACTAGCATAGGATTGCCATGTTAAATACTTCAAATGAAGCATGCATCATCCTAGTTGTGCATTGCACCTTGGTTGGTTGTTTATTCTTGCTGTTTATCTAGGGTAGACGCGAGTGTCAAACCTAAGTACGAGGATCCAGGAGAGTACATCTACGAGGACCCCGCTCTTTGTCCCTCTAAAGAACCAACAGGCAAGATGATCGCAACCCGGATCCCGACACTATCTTTGCTTGATAGATATCTCGTTCTTATCGTTACTTTACGAATCCTACCACTTGAATGTCAAGCCTCCTACATTGCCATGAAAGCCTTTAACCTCCACTACCTAGCAAACCTTGTTTGGCTAAGTTACCGCTGCTCAGCCCGTCTTATAGCATTCTTAGTTGCAGGTGTAGGTGATTCCATGTGATAACATGGATATTTTGAGTTACCACCATATTTATTGCTGTTTAATTAATGAACTTATATATCTGGTATGGTGGAAGGCTTGGCCTTCTTCTCGGTGTTTTGTTCCACTTTTACCGCCATAGTTCTTGTTATCGGAGTTATGTTTTCCATACTTTGCGCTCCTAACATGCTCGGGGTTGTTATGGGGACCCCCTTGATTATTCATTTGATATTAAAACATGTCTGGCAAGACCTAACATTGGTACTATTTGCTTAACAACTTAATAAAACTTGCATAGGGCTTTGCAACCCCGTGGATAATTAATCAACCAACTGGGCTAGTGCTCCTGATGAGTGTTGGTCCAAACTAGGGCACTATGCGGGGCCAACCCGGGGCAACTCGGGAGATTTCTATCAGGCCTCCGTACACTAGCTTATCTGTCGTGTCCTGAGAATGAGATATGCAGCTCTTATCAGGTTTGTCGACACGTCGGGTGGTCTTGATGGATTTGTTTTACCTTTCTCCAGTGGATTGTGCGAGGTACTCTGATCTTCTTCAGGCTATCTCGAGGTGTCAGATTTCCTTTGGAATTACCTAGTAAGATCATGAGATCCGTGGTTGAGGTTGTTCCTGTGGAGTGTGGTTAATTTGTGATGGATTAGTTGGAGCACCCCTGTAGGGTTAAATCTTTCGAAAAGCCGTGCCCGTAGTTATGTGGTAACTTGGATATTTGTTTAACACCCGGTTATAGTTAACTTTAAGTAAACTTAATAAAATGAACCAAACATGTGAGTAACCGTGATTGTCTCTGCTCGTGAACACGATCCAAGAGAGAACACGGTGGGGTTATGTTTGACGTAAGTAGGTGTTTAGGGTCTCTTAGAGATCATGCTAGTTCTCGATCGTCTTTCGTAGGCCACATATCTAAATCCATGTACCGTAAGTTAGACACTTAAACATGCTTAGTGTTGCTGCAACCTAAGCACTTCACCCTTCCAACCCATAAGCTTATATTGTTTCGGTACCCGGATTGCATGATTGTTGAGTCCTCGTGGCTCACAGATTACTACAACAATTCAGGTGCAGGTGCAGATGAGATCGTGCCAGATGATGTTTCACAGCTCTAGTGGGAGTACGATGAAGAACGTGGCAGAATGTATGTCACGTACCCCAATGAGTAGAGTGGCCGTGGTGGTGATCTTCGGGGCTAGAAAGCTAGTGTCATTGCATCTTATTTTTATCATTTGTTTTTGTCCGTAGGTGGACCCTGTCTTGGATTAATGCCTGAACTCTTTGATGTGGAATTGTAATTTAGCATGTGGTGAGTGTAAGCCAACTCATATACTCATCTCTTCCTAAATGTATGATGTAATGATACTGTAATTGCGAATGACGATATGCGCCTCTATCCCTGTCGAGGCCCCCGTGCCTTAATGTGGATAGGCGCGCATCTTGGGCGTGACAGACACAGCGATATTATTTCCACTCCCGTGCCCATCTCCTCTCAATTCTCTGTATGCGAATCTTTCGTTGCTTTTTGGTCTCCTTGCCATGAGTTTCTTCATCTGGAGTGCAATATTCCTCATATAGTTCATCTGGTATCTCAAAAGCAGTTTGCACTTCGGGTTTCTTTCCAGCTTTCTGAGGCTTTTTCCCATCAGCCATTTTCTTCACTTGTTGACTTTAAACTCTTGAAGATTCTAAAGATGTACACATTTTTTCCCCAAGAAACGCTGCAAATGAGTTAAGTTGATGAGAACCTAGTGATTCATCAACAGACATTTTTTACCTGTGAAAAGAGTATAGGTGCGAGGAATTTGAAGAGGCCATATGCGTTCTCCGAAATTTTCAACATACATCAAGTTGAGGATTTTGACAATAGATGTCTTGAGGAATTTCACTAAATTTCTTGTCATAGGTTCAAGAAAATCATACAATTGACAGAGTTGTGCAAATTGTGAGGAACCACACAATTGAGGAATCTTCAAGAAAATCATAACTTAGGGAAAGACATCAAGGAAATGAACATGTAAGGTGCTTTGTAATATGATTATTTAACAATAAACACCTTCGAAGAAATTGTGGAAAACTTGAAGATCAAACAAGGGCAGTAAAATCAGATTTTATTTACCCTTATGAGGAATATGACAAACATCGAGAAGAAATTGAGGAAGTTCATCCATCCTGATCTCCCACGCCCTAGCTTGGCAGAGGGAGACAACTACAGTGGTGGCGGAGTGAAGATATCTGCAGCCGATGCATGTACGGCGACTGCGAGGTTGAGGCAGTGAAGCTTTTCCATGCCGGTGGCGATGATTTTAGCGGCGGCGCTAGGTTTGCGATTGGGAGAGAGTTGGAGTGAGGAGTAACCGAGCATAGTGAAAGGTAAGGGGATATTTATAGTGGAGGTGAAAACCAATTTGTCCGAAGATTTTGGACCAGATTGCCCCTGATCCTTGCTCTCCATGCGACATGTCTCACACACATTCTGAGTAGTGGAGATAGCGGAGGATCATGGGTTATCCAGTCATGGGAATCAGAACGGTTTGAGCAGGAAGCGCCAAAAATTCAGATAGTGAAGATTTTAAAGTTTCCGTTCGAAAATTCTTCAGGTGTCAAGCACACAGTGAAGACTTTGAATGCATATGAAGAATGTTTGAACAGACTGGGTTAAGTTTACCATAGAGGGGGAACTGGTCCGATCACATTCACTTAGATGAAAATCAACTGTAGGAATTAGCAATAAGTGAATGTTGTTGAGGACATTGAAAACTCATACATCAATACATACATACATACATATATCTAGTCAATGAAGAACATCAGTTTCATAGTTTTGAAGAATTTGAAAATTTGAGGAGTTTGCAAACTTGAGGAATTTGAAAAATTGAAGAATTTGCAAAATGATGAAAAACTCAACTTTGAAGAATTTCACCTATGGTTGGTGGCAAGACCCACCGTATAAGAATGATGATTTCAAACACCGCGTACAATTGTCGTGGGTTTTGAGAATCAAATTCTTCATTAAGTTTTCTTCACACTTAGAGGGTTATTCTTCATTGATTGAAGAAAAACGTTGTGTGTTGCACATCTAAGTCATCCATTTTGCATAAATGTTAGTATGTGTGTCCTTTTTCAAAGAACATTCCAAGATTCTAAGTTATTTAGCTCACGCTGCAACTTGCAAAATCTCTTTTCATCCAAGGGCTTTGTGAAGATATCGGCCAGTTGTTCTTCAGTTGGGATGTGGTCGATGGAGATATCACCCTTGAGTACATGATCTCGAAGAAAATGATGACGAATCTAGATGTGCTTGGTGTTGGAATGCTGGACTGGGTTGTAAGAAATCTTGATAGCTAAAAGTGTGTTATATCGACTAGAGGGGGTGAATAGGCGATTTTTACAAATTCATCACTTTAGGAATTTGAAATGTGATGAATAACTAGCAGCGGAATAAGTACTCAAGTGCATGAGGAACATAACACTAACATAGTCATCATGATGAAATACGAGGAACATAGCAATAGCATAGTCATCATAATGAAATAGAACATGCATAGATTACACACAACGTGATACAGGATAAGCACGTGAGGAAAAAGGTAACTTGAATAATTTGATTTGAGGAAATTATGAAAGTCTTCAGTCAAATTCTTCAAACAGTAAAGATCAATTTCACCAACAGTTATATGAGGAAATGAAAGGGTTGAGGAAATAGAACCAGGTAGCTCGATAAAGACAATGATTTGATGACCTAGTTCCAACTGTTGTGACAGTCGTACGTTTGGTTTGGAGCGGCCTAGTATTTAAACCAGAGGACACATAGTCCCAGGACACGCAGTCCTTACCGTATTCTCCTTGAGCTAAGGTCAGACATTTCTCTCCCAACACTCCTTAGTCTTCGGGATAGACTTCCAAAATCCTCACAAACTGGTCACCCGGCGATCCACAATTTTACTGCTGGATGCTCTAGACCAAGGTCACTCCATGATCCCCAATTGACTGCAGGATGCACTAAACCATGACGCCTAACCGTCTCGAAGATAAACAGTCTTCAAAGGTAAAAAGCGTCGGATACACACAGGAACAAATTCTTCAGCGATGCTCAATCACTTTGGGTTTGGTGGTTTGGATTTGGGTTTTTCCTCAAGGGTGATTTTCTATCAAAGTCCTCGGAGGATGGGTTGCTCTCAAATGAGAAGTATCAGTTCACTCTCGGAGCAGCCAACCAACTAGTGGTTGTGGGGGTGGCTATTTATAGAGAGGGTGGAACCTGACATGATAGGACATAAATGGCCCCTATGAGATGACCGTTATGTGGATAAGAATGATTGGGGACAGCTGGCGCTAAGCACAACAACGGTCAGAATTTCGAACTATGAAAGTCCTCAGGCCTATCATGTTCCTCACTTGTAGGCAATTCGCACTGGCAAAATCTTAACTCCTCAGTCGGATGAATTTCCTCAGAGACCAGAAGAACATCATCTTTGTCACTAAAGAACTTGACTGAGCTGCAAGAGATTTCCAAAAGGCTTCACTCGAAGAACTGGATAGGTTGAGGATTTTGAGTTGAGCATCAGTTAGAAATTTTTCTTAGTATTACCTCGGCCCCCTTTAACACTCAGTGTTTCCTATGACTCAAATAAAGGAAATGAAACTACGAAAACAAAAGTCTTCACGCTACATAGTCCTCGTTCATATCTTCAGGGTCACACTGAATTCTTCATTTTCAAAGTCTTCAGGGAATACCAAAGTGTTCAGCAAAGTCTTCACCAAACTCCTCACCAAAGTCTTCAGTTGAAGACATACATTTTTAGGGGTCGATAATCTCCGGATATATCAAACTCCTCATCGACTATAGAGCCTGTGTACACTCACAAACACATTAGTTCCTTAACCTACAAGTCTTCAATACACCAAAATCACTAAGGGGCACATGATGCACTTACAATCTCCCCCTTTTTGGTGATTGATGACAAATAGGTTAAGTTTTCAACGGGGATAATATTATGAAGTGTAAATACTGAGTTTGAGTAATTTGATTGCAAGATATAGAAGAACTCCCCCTGAAGATGTGCATATTTGAGGAATTTGCTTTGGACTGCAAATGCACATGGCAGGTTAAAAACATGGAGAACTCCCCCTATATCTTGTTATTCATACACACATTTAACATATGATATGAAGAATTTTAAATGCATGATGAAAAATGGTGTCTGACGAAATTTAGCGTCCATGCATTAAGGTGCTTGAGGAAATACGCATGTGGAAAGCAGTTCAAGAGAGTCAGACCACCATTGGACTTAAGTTTCCAACTCAACCAAACAAAAGCTTCAGAAGAGTGAGAGTTGTAACTTAAAAATAAATAGCCCATATGTAGCGAGACCCGCTTGAACACTAACTCAAATTTTCTCCCCCTTTGTCATCGAAGACCAAAAGGGACGAAAACTGAGGACTAACGTTCCTTGAAGAATTTCATTTTGTTGGTGAGGAAGGAGCGCCAGCGTTGTCAGGGTCGTTTGTCGATGCAGGGCCTGCCGCAGTGTTGCCAATGTCCTCAGCATCATCCATCTCACGTGATGAACAATATGAACTTGTAACCATCAGAGGAACTTGAACCTTCTTGAATTTCTTCTAAGGAGGATGAGACCAGTCAGAGTTTTGCTAAAAGTCCATGTCCTTGAGTTCCTCTGGAGTCTTGAGGTGTGCGAGAATGGCCCATGTGCGATCAAAAATTTCATGCACATAGTAGTGATTTTTCCTCACAGAGTTCTGTGTCACAGTCATGTTCTGAATAATGGAGCCAACTGTCGCTTGACCCATTTGTGATTGCAATCAAATTTCTGATGAAGACTTAGAAGAAGCTCACGATCAGTATTCACACGAGGGGCAGTGGCTTGAGGTTTTTGCGCTGAGGCTTTTGCAGAAGAGTCCTGGGTAGCAGTGTCATCATTGGTGGAGTAAGATGCTGCTTTGCGAAACTAGACATCCAAGGGACGACTGCCTTCATCAATAATAGTTTTGCCTTTTCCTTCAACTAAGGCAATTGTGCTCTTGAGGACTTCAATCGTGGGCAAGAAGCCGAAATGATTTTGGAACTCAGCCTGGAAGGGAATTGAAGACTTTGATCTGATGAAATTCATGATCCAGGGAGCAAAAGGCTTCAATTCAACTGGGGCTAAAGCACCATTGGCCAAAGTCCTCATGAAGAAATCGTGATAGTTGATGGGAATCCCATGAATGACATTGAATAGCATGTTGTTCATGATTCCCTACACTTCTTCTTCTTTAGAGTTATGGCCCTTCCGAGGACATAGGGTGTTGGTGAGAATACGATAGACTGTCCTGGGCACATAGAGCAAGTCCTTCACAATGAAGGTTGTTCGTTGAGGCTTTCCAGGAGCCAACTGTTTCATCAGCACTTGCCTCAGTTGATTGGGAAGAGCAGGTTCGTCAAACAGGCGGCAAGCTTCTTCTGAAGGAATTGGCAATGGGCAGACCAAAGTAATTCAGATGCTGGAGCAATAAGATGAGTTGATCCGGTCATCCAGTCCAAGACCCAGGAATTTATGTCTGAAGCATCGCGTCTGATATGCAGAGTGGCATAGAATTGAAGAATGAACTCTTCATTCGAATCGTAGATGTCCATGCAGAAGGGAAGAATTCCTGCATTGTGAAGAACTGAGAGCACCGGTGTGAATGATGGAATTGTTTCCATATCCACATGAGGAATGTTATGGTGCTCAAAGACTTTCTTCTTGTCGAACAGAACTAACGCATAGTAATTCATCTGAGTGGCAGTCTAGAATCTGGTTTTACCAGCCTTTGCTGAGTCATACGGATTACGACCAATGAAGAAAATGTGCTCATTGAAGAAACTGACCTTGATGAATTTGGGGCGCTTTGAGCATTTGAAGGGCATCCTTGGTTTTGGCTGAAGGTTTGGCTTGAAGCGGCCCACAATCTCCTTTGGCATGGGAGGAATTTCTTCAGACTGAGGAACTTGTGGAGCTGTTTCCTCAGTGAAAGTTGGAGCAGAAACTTCATCAGTTGTTGTAGCTGGAATTTCATCGGTGACTGGAGCAGCCATGTCATCAGATCCTTCATGAATTTTTTCAGTCTGCGCTAGGGACTGAAGAATCTGTGACAAAGGAGTGGTCATTGGGGAATTTGGATGAGCAGCATCCCAATATTCATCATTGATGATAGGTGTTGTGTTGTCAATGTCCACTTCCTCATCTATTTCGTCAACGTCGGCCTCTGCAGCAATAAACTAAAGCGGGGGCGATAAAACCAGTGGGGTTAAAGCATTTGCTTCCACTTCGATCTCTTCATCAATCCGCTCTATGCAGGAGCAGGATGATTTTCTTCTTCATAATCATTTGGGATGACATAGTCAACACCAAATGGAACTATTTCATAGGCTGGTGCTGAGGAAATAGGGGTAGCATCAACTGGTTCTCAGCTGCCTTGGTCTTCTTCACTTCCGATGCAGAAGGAAGGTTGATTGTCCTCACCTTTGATGATTTGTTTGTTTCAGCTGAAGGTGAAGTTGGTACAATTTCTTCAGGCACGACTGATGTAGTCGCCCTTGAGGTATCAATTTCATTAGGTGCAATAGTGGACGTTTTCCTGGCAGGTTCATCAGCGATCTGACATTCTTCAGCAGCGCTGGCCGTTTCTTCAGGTGGCTGAGCATTTTCATCAGTAGGCTGAGCAGTTTCATCAGCTTGAGGAATTTGTGGTTGCGATCGAGCTGCAACCCTTGTGTTGTGGTCCTTAACAGCAGCTTGGGCAGCCCTAGCGAATCTCACTTTTGTGCCCTTCCACTCAACATCATACCTTTCTTGTTCATCGGAGAGGCAGCGAATTTCTCTGCAATAAAGTGGGTGAGGACATGGTCCACACCGAGAGGCAGGTTCAGTGAGGAAATTGGGGTGTTGGGATACTCATGCAATATGTCTATGAAATTGAGGATCATATTGGGATCCAGCAAGAGTTGAACAGAGCAGCCTTTGGCCATTGTAGCCTTTTGCTGACTTTCTCTGATGATTTCTTCAAGTTCTTCATCATCAGCTTCATCATCATCCTCAGATCCTGAGGGTACAGACACAATAGCTTTGCTCGTTTAAGGACTTGGTCGCCTGAGGGTCCAGCAGTTTTCTTCAATTTCAACATAGTAGGACTTGTTGAAGACTGTGCTTGAGCAGAGGGACTTGCTAAAGCCTTTGGAGTAATATGGAAGCCCTCGGTCCTCTAACATGATGCAAGGTGCATAGGAGTTGAGGATTTAGCAGCAACAGAAGAAGATTGAGCAGCTACTAAGCCAGCGGCTGATGCCTTTGAATGCTTTGCTCGATGAATCTGTTGTGATGATTGTGAAGTTGAAGACTTTGACTTCATAGCAAATTTCTTCACCATAATTTTCTTCGGAGCACTAGCAGAGGCTCCGACAATGATAGCAGCAGTAGAGTCTTCACTGAATTTCTTCATAGCCGCTTTTGCTCTCTTAGCCAGCTTGGCTTGCTGTTTCTCCCATACATGAGGAAAGACTTCATCAGTCTTGAGACTAGTGGGACCAACAATTTGATTTTGAACCAAGGGAGGCCTGCTGCAAGGAGGTTTCACAGCAAATTTCATCATATATTTAGGAGTGACATAACGATATTCCTTCCACTCCATTTCCCATCTCCTCTGAATTTTCTACAAGCGAATCTTTCTCTGCTTAGTTGTCTCTTTGCCATGAATTTCTTCATCAGGCGTGCAATATTCCTCATACAAATCCTCAGGGATTTCAAATTCAGTCTGGGTATCTGGTTTCTTTCCACCTTTCTGTGGCTTCTTCCCATCAGCCATTTTCTTCAGCTGAGGATTCTAAACTCTTGAAGATTCTGCAGAAGTGCATAGTTTTTCCTCAAGAAATGCTGCAAATGAGTTAAGTTGATGAGAACCTAGTGATTCATTAGCGGACATGTTTGTACCTATGAATAGAGTATAGGCGCGAGGAATTTGAAGAGGTCATACGCGTTCTCAGAAGTTTTTCAATAAAATCAAGTGTGAGGAATTTGACCATGGGTGTCTTGAGGAATTTCACTAAGTGTTCTTTTTCTTAGGTTCTAGAGGTGTGCAAATTTTTGAGGATTCACACAATTGAGGAATCTTGAAGAAAATTATAACTTAGGGAAAATCATCAACTGTATGAACATGTAAGGTGCTTTTAGAATGAGATTCTTGAAGAATAAACACCTTTGAGGAAATTGTGGATAACTTGAAGATCAAACGAGGGTAGTAAAAAAATTATTTACCCAGATGAAGAACACGACGAACTATGAGATGAGATTGAGGAAGTTCGTCAATCCAGATCTCCTACGCCCTAGCTTGGCAGAGGGAGACAACTACAGCGGCGGCGGGATGAAGACTTCATCGACCGATGCGAGTACGACGACGGTGAGGTCGAGGCAGTGAAGCTCTTCCACACCGGCGGCAATGATTTTAGCGGCGGTGCTAGGCCGAAGCTCGGGAGAGAGTAGGAGAGAGGAGTAACCGAGCACAGTGTTGGGGAAGGGGTCATTTATAGCGGAGGTGAAAACTGATTTGTTCGAAGATTTCAGACAAGATTGCCCCTGACCCTTTCTCTCCACGTGACAAGTGTCACCCACGTTTTGAGTAGTGACAATAGTGGGGGATCATGGATTATCCAGTCATGGGAATCGGAACGGTTTGAGCGGGAAACGCTGAAAATTCAGATTGTGAAGGCTTTAGAGTTTCCGTTCGCAAATTCTTCAGTTGTCAAGGACATAGTGAAGACTTTGAACGAGTTTTAAAGTAGAACGCATATGAAGAATTTGTGAACAGACTGGGTTGAGTTTAGCATCGAGGGGAAACGGGTCCGATCACATTCACTTGGATGAAAATCAACTTGAGGAATTAGCAATAACTGAATGCTGTTGAGGACATTGAAAACTCAAATATATTTATATAGTCATTGAAGAACATCAATTTCATAGTTTTGAAGAATTTGAAAAGTTGATGAATTTGAAAAGTTGAGGAATTTGCAAACTTGAGGAATTTGCAAACTTGAAGAATTTGAAAATTTGAAGAATTTGCAAAATGACGAAAAACTCCACTTTGAACAATTTCAACTATTGTTGCTGGCATGACCCACCGTATAAGAATGATGACTTCAGACACCGCGTACAATTGTTGTAGGGTTCTGAGAGTCAAATTCTTAATTAATTTCTTCACACTTAGAGGGTTATTCTTCATTGATTGAAGAAAAACATTACTTCGTGTGTTGCACATCTAAGTCATCAATTTTGCATAAGTGTTACGATGTGTGTCCTTTTTCAAAGAACATTCGAAGATTCTAAGATATTTAGCTCACACCCTTACTTGGAAAATCTATTTTCATCCAAGGACTTTGTGAAGATATTGGCCAGTTGTTCTTCAGTAGGAATGTGGACGATGGCGATGTCTCCCTTGAGTACATGATCTCGAACAAAGTGATGACGAATCTAGATGTGCTTGGTCTTGGAATGTTGAACTGGGTTATGAGCAATCTTGATAGCGCTCTCGTTGTCGCAGTAGATAGGCACATTTTTCACCTTGATGTCGTAGTACTTGAGAGTTTGCTTCATCCACAGCAACTGAGCACAACATGAACCAGCACCAATGTACTCAGCTTTAGCAGTAGATAGTGACACATAGTTCTGCTTCTTCGAGGACCAACAGACTAAGGATCATCTGAGGAAATGACATGTTCCTGAGGTTGACTTGCGATCCACACGATCACCAGCATTGTCAGCATCTAAGAATCCAACGAGGTGAAGATTTGAGCCCTTGGGATACCATAATTCAAGCGTTCGTGTGTGAGCGAAGTATCAAGAAAATGTTGCACAGCCTTATGGTGTGATTCCTTCGGAGTTGCTTGGAATCGGGCACACATGCAAATACTCAGCATAATATCAGGCCTAGATGCACATTGATACAATAAAGAACCAATCATTGAGCGGTATACCTTCTGACCGAAATCTTTATCATTTTCGTTAGTGCAGAGGTGGCCTTTTAAAGGCATTGGAGTTTTGACGCCTTTACAGTCTTGCATGTTGAATTTCCTCCGAACTCCTTGAGGTATTTCTCTTGAGTAATGAAGATGTCGTTGTCTTGTTGACGAATTTGAAGACCTAAGAAGAATTTCAACTCGGCCATCATAGACATTTGATATTCTTCACTCATCATATAGGAAAATTCATCACTGTAACGTTTGTAATACAACCAAAGATAATATCGTCTACATATATTTGGCGTATGAACAGTTCATTGTCATGGGATTTAGTGAAAGATTTGGGTCGAGTGAACCAGGTTTGAAGCCTTTCTTCATGAGGAATTCCTTCAGAATGTCATACCATGCCCGCGGGGCTTGCTTGAGGCCATAGAGGGCTTTGTTGAGTCTGAATACTTTGTCAGGATGCTTAGGGTCTTCAAAACCTGGGGGTTGAGCAACATATACTTCTTCCTCAAGCTTACCATTGAGGAATGTACTTTTCACATCCATTTGATATAAGATGATATCATGATGGTTAGCATAAGCAAGCAATATGCGAATAGCTTCAAGTCTAGGAACAGGTGCAAAAGTTTCATCAAAGTCAATTCTTTCAACCTGTGTGTAGCCTTGAGCTACAAGACGAGCCTTATTTCTTACCACAAGGCCATTTTCATCTTGCTTGTTGCGGTATATCCATTTGGTACCTATGATGTTATCCTTGCGTGGATCCGACCACTTGACAAGTTCCCACATGCTTTTAAGCTTGAATTGATGCAATTCCTCATGCATCACTTGAATCCACTCAGGTTCCTTCAATGCTTTATCAACTTTGGTGGGCTCTATGATAGAGACAAAAGCAAAGTGCCCACAAAAGTTAGTCAAATGTGAAGCTCTTGAGCGAGTGAGGGGACCTGGTGCATTGATGTCATCAATGATTTTGTCAATCGGCACTTCATTCGTAATTCTTGGATGAGGAGGTTGATGTGGTTGAGGATTTTCTTCAGCACCATTTTCCTCAGGTGTATCAGCATGAATGTCTTCATTTTTTGGAATGACTTCCTCAGTGGGTATGACGTCTTCAGTAGCCCTCAGCTTAATGGATTCCTTTGGAGACTGTTCATGTAACACAGAAGGTAGGTGCTCTCTTTGCGAGCCGTTAGATTCATCAAACCACACATCTACAGTTTCAACAACCTTTTGGTGATGGGTGTTGAAGACTCTGTAGGTGTGCGAGTCCTTTCAGTAAGCAAGCATGAAACCTTCATGTGCTTTTGGTGCAAATTTGTTACAATGGTGAGGATCTCTAATCCAGCATTTTGCACCGAGACTTTGAGATAACTTACATTGGGTTTCTTGCCAGTTATAAGTTCATGTGAATTCTTCTTGAAGAATTTGTGAAGATATACCCTGTTGATGATGTGGCAAGTTGTATCAATTGCCTCGGGCCAGTAGCGACAAGGAGTCTTATATTCATCAAGCATAGTGCAAGCCATCTCAACAAGAGTCCTGTTCTTGCACAACATGATGCGGTTTTGCTGAAGAGTATATGGGGCAAATAATTCATGAGTAATACCAAGTTCATCAAGATATTCATCAAGATTGGTGTTCTTGAACTCAGTTCCATTATGACTCCCCATATGCTTGATCTTGATGCCGAAGTTTGTAGAGGACCTTGAAGCAAATCGTCTGAAGACATCCTGCACTTCATTCTTATATAGAATAGTATGCACCCAAGTGTAACGAGAGTAATCATCAACGATGACAAAGCCATACAAGCTTGAAGCATTTGTTAGTGTGGAATAATGAGTGGGGCCAAATAGGTCCATGTGAAGCAATTCAAAAGGTCGAGTGGTGGTCATGATTGTCTTCGAGGGATGCTTGGATCTAGTCATCTTCCCAGACTCACATGCACCAGAAAGGTGGTCCTTAAGGAATTTGACACCTTCAATGCCAATGACGTGCTTTTTCTTCACGAGCGTGTGCAAGTTCCTCATACCAACGTGTCCAAGTCTTCGATGCCATAGCCAACCTTCTGAGGACTTTGCAAGTAAGCAGGTGGCAGGCTGAGGACCTATAGAGAAATCAACAATATACAAGTCTCCTCTCCTAAAGCCTTCGAAGACTTTGGATCTGTAAGATTCCATGATGACAACACATTGATATTTCCAAAGATGACAATCATATCAGGGTCACAAAGCATTGAGACACACATGAGGTTGAACCCGATTGATTCGACAAGCATCACCTTATCCATGTGTCGGTCCTTTGAGATTGCCACCTTACCTAGGCCCAATACCTTGTTTTTTCCTTTGTGAGCGTAGGTGATATGCTTCAGATGAGATGGATCTAGTGGCAAATTCATCAGTACATTCTTGTCACTAGTCATGTGGTTAGTGCATCCACTATCGAGGACCCACTCACTAGCTTTTGGAGGTTCATCCTGCAGACGAATTAGTAAAACATACGAACTCATATGCTTCAGAGTGGAGAATATCACATCAAATTTATCAGGAAGAATTTCATCACATGACATAGTGTGTAAAGCAGTGTGAGGACGTGAGAAATGAGGAATTCATTTCTGCATGATTGGCTTGCGTCCTTTCAAGCATTTCCTCAGGTCTCCAGCAAATTCATCAGATGTTCACGTTCATCTGGAGACCTGACCCTGCATAAGAGGTTAGTTCAATTTCTTCACCACCCACATCTTGAGGGGTGGCAAAGAGTTCATCATTCTGCGAGCACCATATGAGAAGGAAGGCATTGAAGCTAGTGTGCTTTGTTTCACAGGACGAGGGTTAGAGTACTCATCTGAATAAGCAGAGAAATTCTTCGAGGACTTATGAAAATAATGATCTGAAGAATAATGCACATATTCATAACTCTTAGACTTTCCCTGTGAAACATATGCATTTGCATGAGAATGATATTTTTGACCATTTGAGGAGTTTGGTCCAAGTGAAGACTTTGGTCCATACGAGGAATTTGATCTGGGGTCCCATTTCTTCATAAGTGGTGTCGTGAGGACATTCACTTGAAGATATTGTAGGTAGCTCTTAGGAACCCAGGTTTTCTTCATAGGTGAACCATTCCTGCAGTTAGTTCCAACAAAATACTTCACCTTCCTGAGTTTTGAAGAATTTTTAGTTGGATTCAAGTGACTCATCAAAGGAATCCGAAGTTTCACAAGTAAAGCCAGATAAAGTGGATGGGTCTACAGGAGGTCCTTTTGCAGCAACCCATGAGGTTTTGGGGTACTGCTCACGTGTCGAGTAGGATCGATCGGCATTGAGTTTCCTCTCAAATGCAATACCCTCTTTCCTAGGGTTCCTATGCATAATTTGTTTTTTGAGCACATCGCAAAGGGTTTGATTCCCTTTGAGACTTTTGTACATGCCTGTCACATACAATTCCTTCAAACCTGCATTTTCATCAGTGATACTTGTGGTGTCCTCAGATGAGGAATTTGTGACCACGGGAATAGTTGAAGAATTTGAAGTAATATAAGCATTTGAACATTCAGGTAAAGAATTTGTAGTTTCACGTTCGATGCATTTCAAACAAGGTGGAACAAATTCTTCCTGAGCGGTACTGGTCTGTTGAGGAAGTAAGGATTCGTTTTCCCTTTGAAGATCTTCATGATACACATTAGGTTTCTCAAGATCTTGCTTTCTTTGAAGAAATTCATAGGAAAGATTCTCATGATTGGCTAAGAGTGCATTATGATGACTTTGAAGGTTATCATACTTTGACTGAAGACTTTTGAGATCATCAGTCAGAGTCTGAGTCCAATCCACTTCATTATTAAATATTTCATCACTTTTGTCTAGCATTTTCTGAAGCTTTTCAAGATCACTTTGTTGCTTAGTGGCAATTTTAACAATTTTCCATAGCTAGGTTTCACATACTCATCAGTTTCACCTTCACTTGATTCAGATGAGGAATGATGTTTGTGTACCTTTGAGCCTTTTGCCATGAAGCAATAGGTGGGAGCATAATCATCATTGCTGACGTCAGAGTCATTGGAGTAGTCATTTTCTTAATTATTGAAGATGGACTTGCTGACGAAAGCAGTGGCGAGAGCAAGGCTTGCAACACCAGATTCTGATTCCACCTCACATTCCTCTCTTCTTCATATTCTTCAAATTCTTCTTCGGAATCCATTTCCTTGCCAATGAACTCTCGAGCCTTTCTGCAACCATTATTCTTGTGCTTTGAGGACTTTGAAGATTAGGACTTTGAAGATTTCTTCTTTTTCTTCGAGTCATCACAACAATCATCCTTGTATTTATTCTTTTTCTTTGAATCTTTTTCCTAGAGAGGACAGTCAGATATGAAGTGACCAGGTTTCTTGCAACGGTGACAGATTCTTTTCTTGTAGGCATATGAGGAATCTGATTTCCTCAAACCACTCTTTGATGAATTTCCAAATCCCCCTCTCCTTGAGAACCTCTGGAATTTCCTCACGAGTATTGCAAGTTCCTGACTAAGTTCTTCAGGATCACCAAGGCAACTATATGAATCTTCACCTTCGGATGGGAAATTGCTTTTGCCTTCAGAGCACGAGATCTTCCATACCTTGGACCATAGAGGTCTCTCTTCTCAACTTGTTGGAATTCATGAGTATCGAGTCTCTCAAGAATATCAACAGGATCAAGTGACTTGTAGTCTCCACATTCTTGAATCATCAAAGACAGAGTATCGAATGAGGAATCAAGAGATCTTAGCAGTTTCTTCACCACCTCGTGGTCGGTGATATCAGTGGCACCAAGTGCTTGAAGCTCGTTAGAGATGTTAGTGAGGCGATCAAAAGTTTCCTGAACATTCTCATTGTCGAGTCTTTTGAAGCGGTTGAAGAGATTGCGAAGAACATCAACACGAGAGTCACATTGAGTGGAAACACCTTCGTTGACTTTGGACAGCCTATCCCAGATAAGTTTAGCAGACTCCAAAGCACCCATTCGTCCATACTGACCTTTGCTCAGATGGCCACAGATGATATTCTTTACTTGAGAATCGATTTGATTGAATCTGTTCACATTAGCAACGTTGATCGTGGGAGTAACAGAAGGAACACCATTTTCCACAACAAACCAGAGATTGTTGTCAATAGCTTCAAGATGCATGTGCATCCTGTTCTTCCAGTAGGGGTAGTCTGTCCCATCGAAGATAGGACAACCCACAGAAACCTTGATCATACCTGCAGTCGACATAACTAGAACTCTAGGTGGTGAAATCAAATCACATAGAGCAAGGGAGTACCTACTCCGATACCAATTAAAAGTGCGTTATATCGACAAGGGGGGGTGAATAGGTGATTATTACAAATTCATCACTTGAGGATTTTCAACTTGAGGAATTTGAAATGTGATGAATAACTAGCAGTGGAATAAGTACTCAAGTGCATGAGGAACATAGTAGCAGCATAGTCATCCTGATGAAATAGGAGGAACATAGCAACAACATAGTCATCATGATGAAATAGAACATGCACAGATTACAGGTAGCATGATACAGGATAAGCACGTGAGGAACAAGGTAACTTGAAGAATTTGAGGTCAGGAAATTGTGAAAGTTTTCAGTCAAATCCTTCAAACAGTGAAGATCAATTTCACCAACAGTTATATGAGGAAATGAAAGGGTTGAGGAAATAGAACCAGGTAGCTCGATGAAGACAATGATTTGATGACCTAGTTCCAACTGTTGTGACAGTCGTACGTCTGGTTTGGAGCGGCCTGGTATGTAAACCAGAGGACACACAGTCCCAGGACACACAGTCCTTACGTATTCTCCTTGAGATAAGGTCACACAGTCCTCGCCCAACACTCGTGGTAAGTCTTCAGGGTAGACTTCCAAAACACTCACTAACTTCTCACCCGGCGATCCACAATTTACTGCTGGATGCTCTAGACCAAGGTCACTCCGTGATCCCCAATTGACTGCAGGATGCACTAGACCATCACGCCTAACTGTCTGGAAGATACACAGTCTTCAAAGGTAACAAGCGTCGGATCCACACAGGAACAATTTCTTCAGTGATGCGCAATCACTTTGGGTTTGGTGGTTTGGATTTGGGTTTTTCCTCAAGGATGATTTTCTATCAAAGTCCTTGGAGGATGGGTTGCTCTCAAATGACAAGTGTCAGTTCTCTCTCGGAGCAGCCAACCAACTAGTGGTTGTGGGGGGTGGCTACTTATAGCCAGGGTGCAACTTGACATGATAGGACATAAATGCCCCCAATGATATGACTGTTATATGCATAAGAATGATTGGGGATAGCTGGTGCTAAGCATAGCAACGGTCGGAATTTCGAACTATGAAAGTCCTCAGGCCTATCATGTTCCTCACTTGTAGGCAATTCACACTACCAAAATCCTAAATCCTCAGTCAGATCAATTTCCTCAGAGACCAGAAGAACATCGTCTCTGTCACTAAAGAAGTTGACTGAGCTGCAAAAGATTTCCTAAAGGCTTCACTCGAAGGATTGGATAGGTTGAGGATTTTCAGTTGAGCATCAGTTGGAAATTTTCCTTAGTATTACCTCGGCCCCCTTTAACAGTGCGGTGTTTCCTATGACTCAAAGAAAGGAAATTAAACTACGAAAACAAAAGTCTTCACGCTTCATAGTCATCGTTCATATTTTCAGGGTCACACCAAATTCTTCGTTTTCAAAGTCTTCAGGGAATACCAAAGTCTTTAGCAAAGTCTTCACCAATGTCTTCAGTTGATGACATTCATTTTTAGGGGTCAATAATCTCCAGATATATCAAACTCCTCATCGACTGTAGAACATGTGTACACTCACAAACACATTAGTTCCTTAACCTATAAGTCTTCAATACACCAAAATCACTAAGGGGCACTAGATGCACTTACAATAGTGCTCTCGTTGTCATAGTAGAGAGGCACATTCTTCACCTTGATGACACAGTCCCTGAGGGTTTGCTACATCAACAGCAACTGAGCGCAACATGAACCAACAGCAATGTTCTCAGCTTCAACACTGGATAGTGACATGCAGTTCTGCTTCTTTGAGGACCGACAGATTAAGTATCGTCCGAGGAAATGACATGTGCCTAAAGTTGACTTGCGATCCACACGATCACCAGGATAGTTGGCATCCGAGTATCCGACGAGGTGAAGATCTCAGCCCTTCGGATACCATAATCCTAGCGTTGGTGTGTGAGCTATGTATCGAAGAATATGTTTCATAGCCATATGGTGTGATTCCTTCGGTGTTGCTTGGAATCGGGCACACATGCAAACACTCAGCATAATATCAGGCCTAGGTGCACATAGATACAATAAAGAGCCAATCATGGAGCGGTATACCTTCTGATCGAAATCTTTACCATTTTCGTCAGTGCATAGGTGGCCTTTTGAGGGCTTTGGAGTTTTGACGCCTTTGCAGTCTTGCATGTCGAATTTTCTCAGAACATCCTTGAGGTATTTATCTTGAGAGATGAAGATTTCATTGTCTTGCTGACGAATTTGAAGACCTAAGAAGAATTTCAACTCTCCCATCATACACATTTGATATTCTTAACTCATCACATAGGCAAATTCATCACGGTAACGTTTGTCAGTACAGCCAAAGATAATGTCACCTACATATATTCGGCATATGAACAGTTCATTGTCATAGGATTTAGTGAGGAGAGTTGGGTCGAGTGAACCAGGTTTGAAGCCTTTATTCATGAGGAATTCCTTCAGAGTGTCATACCATGCCCGAGGGGCGTGCTTGACTCCATAGAGGGATTTGTTGAGTCTGAAGTCTTTGTCGGGATGCTTAGGGTCTTCAAAACATGGGGGTTGAGCAACATAGACTTCATACTCAAGCTTACCATTGAGGAATGCACTTTTCACATCCATTTGATATAAGATGATATCATGATGGTTAGCATAAGCAAGCAATATGCGAATAGCTTCAAGTCTAGAAACAGGTACAAAAGTTTCACGAAAGTCAATTCCTGGAACCTGTGTGTAGACTTGAAGTACAAGACGAGCCTTATTCCTTACCACAAGGCCATTTTATTCTTGCTTGTTGCGGTAGATCCATTTGGTACCTATGATGTTATGCTTGTGAGGATCTTGCTGCTTGACAAGTTCCCACACATTGTTGAGCTTGAATTGATGCAATTCCTCTTGTATAGCTTGAATCCACTCAGGCTCCTTGAAGGCTTCATCAACTTTCGTGGGCTCTATGATAGAGTCAAAAGAAAAGTGCCCACAAATGTTAGTCAAATGTGAAGCTCTTGAGAGAGTGAGGGGACCTGGTGCATTGATGTCATCGATGATTTTGTCAATCTGCATTTCATTTGCCACTCTTGGATGAGCAGGTTGACGTGGTTGAGGATTTTCTTCATCACCATTTTCTTCAGGTGTATCAGCATGAATGTCTTCATTTGCTGGAATGACTTCCTCAGTAGGTTGAGGTTCTTCAGTGGGTTAGACATCTTTAGTCGCCTTCAACTTAATGGATTCTTCAGGAGATATTTCATCTAGCATAGAAGGCAGGTGCTCTCTTTGCGAGCCGTTAGTTTCATCGAACCGCACATCTATAGTTTTAACAACCTTTTGGTGATGGGTGTCGAAGACTCTGTAGGTGTGCGAGTCCTTTCCGTAAGCAAGCATGAAACCTTCATGTGCTTTCGGTGCAAAATTGGAACTATGGTGAGGATCTCTAATCCAGCATTTTGCACCGAAGACTTTGAGATAACTTAAATTGGGTTTCTTGCCAGTCATGAGTTCATATGAAGTCTTCTTGAAGAATTTGTGAAGATATACCCTGTTGAGGATGTGGATATCTGTATCAATTGCCTCAGGCCAGAAGCGATGAGGAGTCTTGTATTCATCAAGCATAGTGAAAGCCATCTCAACAAGAGTCCTGTTCTTGCGCTCCACGATGATGTTTTGCTGAGGAGTATATGGGGCAGAAAATTCCTGAGTAATACCAAGTTCATCAAGATATTCACCAAGATTGGTGTTCTTGAACTCAGTCCCATTATCACTCCTGATATGGTTGATCTTGATGCCGAAGTTTCTAGAGGCCCTGGAAGCAAATCGTCTGAAGACATCCTGTACTTCATTCTTATACAGAATAACATGCACCCAAGTGTAACGAGAGTAATCATCAATGATGACAAAGCCATATAAACTTGAAGAATTTGTTAGTGTGGAATAATGACTGGGGACAAAGTGGTCCATATGAAGCAATTCAAAAGGTCGAGTAGTGGTCATGATTATCTTCGAAGGATGCTTGGATCTGGTCATCTTCCCAGACTCACAAGCACCACAAAGCTGGTCCTTGACGAATTTTTCACCTTCAATGCCAATGACATGCTTTTTCTTCACGAGCGTGTGCAAGTTCCTCATACCGGTGTGTCCAAGTCGTCGATGCCACAGCCAGCCTTCTAAGGACTTTGCAAGTAAGCATGTGGCAAGCTGAGGACCTTTAGAGAAATCAACAATATACAAGTCTCCTCTCCTGAAGCCTTCAAAGACATGTGATTTGTTAGATTCCATGATGACAATACATCGATATTTTCCAAAGATGACAAACGTATCAAGATTACAAAGCATTGAGACAGACATGAGGTTGAACCCAAGAGATTCGACAAGCATCACCTTATCCATGTGTCGGTCCTTTGAGATTGCAACCTTACCTAGGCCCAATACCTTGATGTTTCCTTTGTTAGCATAGGTGATATGCTTCAGATGAGATGGGACAAGTGGCAAATTCATCAGCAGATTCTTGTGACCAGTCATGTGGTTTGTGCATCCACTATCGAGGACCCACTCAGTAGCTTTTGGAGTTTCATCACGCAGATGAATTAGTACAACTTACGAACTCATATGCTTCAGAGTGAAGAATATGACATCAAATTGATGAGGCAGAATTTCATCACATGACATAGTAAGTAAAGCAGTGTGAGGACGTAAGAAAGGAGGAATTGATTTCTGCATGATTAGCTTGCGTCCTTTCAAGAATTTCCTTAGGTATCAGATGTTCATGTTCATCTGGAGACCTGACCCTGCATAAGAGATTAGTTCAATTTCTTCACCACCCACATCTGGAGGGCTGGCAAAGAGTTCATCATACTGCGAGCACCATATGAGAAGGGAGGCATTGAAGCTAGTGCTCTTTGTTTCACAAGACAAGGGTTATAGTACTCATATGAATAAGCAGAGAAATTCTTCGAGGACTTATGAACATACACTAGTAGAAAACAGACCTTTTATCCAAAGCATTAGTCCCGGTTTGGTTTTGAATCGGCACTAATGTGATCATTAGTCCTGGTTCGGGACGGGAATCGTTTGTCCCGGTTCATACTGGACCTTTAGTCTTGGTTGCTAACACTAACTGGGACGAAAGGGCTGGTGGCAGGGAAAAGGTTAGCCTGGGGCCCCACGATCACCTTTAGTCCCAGTTGCTGTCCCCAACCGGGACTAAAGATTAGACCTTTAGTCCCGGTTGGAGACCCCAAACGGGACTAAAGGGTTGAGGCTTTAGTGCTGGTTGGTGTCTCCAACCAGGACTAAAGATTAGACCTTTAGTCCCGGTTGGAGACACCAACCGGGACTGAAGGGTTGACGCTTCTGTTTAAAATTGCTTATATCTTTTAAGATATTTGATGTTCTTGAGGGATTCTTTTTGCATTAGATTCAAAATTTCGTCTAGTTTCTGTTTGTGCCATTAGTTTTCAAATTTAAATGGTTTAAATATGAATTTGTTCAAATATAATGATTTGAAGAATAATGCACATATTCAGAACTCTTAGATTTTCCCTGCGAAACAGATGTATTAGCACGAGAATGATATTTTTGACCATTTGAGGAATTAGTTCCAAGTGAATACTTTGGTCCATTGAGGAATTTGATCTGGGGTTCCTTTTCTTCATAAGTGGTTTCATGAGGACATTCACTTGAACATTTTGTAGGCAGCTCTTAGGAACCCAAATTTTCTTCATAGGTGAAACGTTCCTGCAGTTACTTCCAACAAAAATGGCAAATACTTCACCTTTCTGAGTTTTGAAGAATTTTTAGTTGGAGTCAAGTGACTCATTACAGGAATATGAAGTTTCACAAGTAAAGCCACATAAAGTGGATGGATCTACAAGAGGTCCCTTTGCAGCAACCCATGAGGTTTTGGGGTACTGCTCAGGTGTCCAGTAGGATCCATCAGCATAGAGTTTCCTCTCAAATGCAATACCCTCCTTCCTTGGGTTCCTGTTCAAAATCTGCTTTTCGAGCACATCACAAGGGGTTCAATGCCCTTTGAGACTTTTGTACATGTCTGTCACATACTATTCCTTCAACCCTGCATTTTCATCAGTGATACTTGTGGTATCCTCAGATGAGGAATTTGTGACCACGGGAATAGTTGAATAATTTGCAGTAATAGAAGCGTTTGAACATTCAGCTGAAGAATTAGAAGTTTCACGTTCGATGCATTTCAAACAAGGTGGAACAAATTCTTCCTGGGTGGTACTGATTCGTTGTGCAAGTAAGGAATCGATTTCCCTTTGAAGATCTTCATGAGACACTCTTAGCTTCTCAAGTTATTGCTTTCTTTGAGGAAATTCATAAGAAATCTTCTCATGATTGGCTAAGAGTGCATTATGATGTCTGTGAAGGTCATCATACTTTGACTGAAGAATTTTGAGATCATCAGTCAGAGTCTGAGTCTGATCCACTTCATTATTCAACAGATCATCGCTTTTCTCTAGCAGTTTCTGAAGCTTTTCAAGTGCACTTTGTTGCTTAGTGGCAATGTTAACAAGTTTAGCATAGCTAGGTTTCACATATTCATCAGATTCACCTTCACTTGATTCAGATGAGGAATGATGTTTGTGTACCTTTGAGCCTTTTGCCATGAAGCAATAGGTGGGAGCATAATCATCATTGCTGACGTCAGAGTCGTTGGAGTAGTCATTTTCTTCATCGTTGAAGATGGACTTGCTGATCAAAGCAGTGGAGAGAGCAAGGGTCGCAACACCAGATTCTGATTCCACCTCATATTCTTCATATTTTTCAGAATCTTCTTCAGAATCCATTTCCTTGCCAATGAAAGCCCGAGCCTTTCAGGAACCATTCTTCTTGTGCGATGAGTACATTGACGTTGAGGACTTTGAACATTTCTTCTTTTTCTTCAAGTCATCAGAACCGTTATCCTTGTATTTCTTCTTCTCATTTGCTTCTTTTTCCCAGAGAGGACTGTTAGTGATGAACTGGCCAGATTTCTTGCATTTGTGACAAGTTCTTCTCTTGTAGTCGCTTGATGAGGAATCTGATTTCTTCATCCCACCATTTGATGACTTTCCAAACTTGCCTATCCTTGAGAACTTCTGGAATTTCCTCACGAGCATTGCTAGTTCCTGACTAAGTTCTTCAGGATCACAAAGGCTACTATCAGAATCTTCGACTTTGGATGACGAAATTGCTTTTTCCTTCAGAGCACAAGATCTTCCATAGCTTGGCCCATAGAGGTCTCTCTTCTTAGCTTGTTGGAATTCATGAGTATTGAGTCTCTCAAGAATAGCAGCAGGATCAAGTGACTTGTAGTCTCCATGCTCTTGAATCATCAAAGCCAGAGTATCGAATAAGGAACCAAGAGATCTAAGCAGATTCTTAACCACCTAGTGGTCGGTGATATCAGTAGTACAAAGTGCTTGAAGCTCGTTGGAGATACCGGTGAGACAATCAAAAGTTTGCTAAACATTCTCATTGTCGAGGCTTTTGAAGCGGTTGAAGAGATTTCGAGGAACATCGACACGAGAGTCACATTGAGTGGAAACACCTTCGTTGACATTGGACAACCTATCCCAGATAAGTTTAGCAGACTACAAAGCCCTCACTCTACCATACTGACCTTTGCTCAGATGGCCATAGATGATATTCTTCACTCGAGAATCAAGTTGCTTCAATCTCTTCACATTGGCAGCGTCGATCGTGGGAGTATTAGAGGGAACACCATTTTCCACAACATACCAGAGATCATTGACAATAGCTTCAAGATGCTTGCACATATTTTACTTCCAGTAGGGGTAGTCCATCCCAGTGAAGGTAGGACAACCCACGGAAACCTTGATCATACCTGCAGTCGACATAACAAGAACTCCAGGTGGTTAAACCAAAATCACACAGAACAAGGGAGTACCTCGCTTTGATACCAATTCAAAGTGCATTATATCGACTAGAGGGGGTGAATAGGCGATTTTTACAAATTCATCACTTGAGGAATTTCAACTTGAGGAATTTGAAATGTGATGAATAACTAGCAGTGGAATAAGTACTCATGTGCATAAGAAACATAGCAACAACAAAGCCATCATGATGAAATAAAACATGCACTAATTACAGGTAGCATGATACAGGATAGGCAGGTGAGGAACAAGGTAAATTGAAGAATTTGAGGTGAGGAAATTGTGAAAGTCTTAAGTAAAATTCTTGAAACAGTAAAGATCAATTTCATCATCAGATATATGAGGAAATGAAAGGGTTGAGGAAGTAGAACCAGGTTGCTCGATAAAGACATTGGTTTGATGACCCAGTTCCAACCGTTGTGACAGTCGTACGTCTGGTTAGGAGCAGCCTGGTATTTAAACCAGAGGACACATAGTCCTTACTGTACTTTCCTTGAGCTAAGGCAACAAAGTCCTCGGCCAACACTCGTGGTAAGTCTTCAGGGTAGACTTCCAAAACCCTCACAAACTGGTCACCCGACGATCCACAATTGACTGTTGGATGCTCTAGACCAAGGTCACTCCGTGATCCCCAATTAACTGCAGGATGCACTAGACCATGATGCCTAACAATCTGGAAGATACACACTCTTCAAAGGTAACAAGCATCGGTTCCACATAGGCACAGTCTCTTTAGTGATGCTCAATCACTTTGGGTTTGGTGGTTTGGAATTGGGTTTTTCCTGACTGATGATTATGTCTCAAAGTCCTCGGAGAATGGATTGATCTCAAATGACAAGTGTCACTTCATTCTCGGAGCAGCCAACCAACTAGTGGTTGTGGGGGTGGCTATTTATAGCCAGGGTGCAACCTGAACTGATAAGACATAAACGCCCCTATGATATGACTGTTATGTGGATAAGACGATTGGGGACAGTTGGCTCTAAGCATAGCAACGGTCGGAATTTTGAACTATGAAAGTCCTCAGGCTTATCATTTTCCTCACTCGTAGGCAACTCGCACTGGCGAAATCCGAACTCCTCAATCTGACCAATTTCCTCAGAGACCATAAGAACATTGTCTCTGTCACTAAAGAACATTGTCTCACGGTACCTATAATCCGTGCATGATCTATTTCATCATGATGACTATGATGTTTCTATGTTCCTTCTATTTCATCATGATGACTATGATGTTTCTATGTTCCTCATGCACTTGAGTACTTATTCCGCTGCTCGCTATTCATCACATTTCAAATTCCTCAAGTTGAAATTCCTCAAGTGATGACTTTGTAAAAATCGCCTATTCACCCCCTTAGTCGATGTAATGCACATTCAATTTGTATCAGAGCAAGGTACTCACTTGTTCATTGTGATTTTGGTTTAACCGCTTGGAGTTCTAGTTATGTCGACTGCAGGTATGATCAAGGTTTCCGCGGGCTGTCCTACATTCGATGGGATAGACTAACCCTACTGGAAGAACAAGATGCGCATGCATCTTGAAGCTATTGACAATGATCTATGGTATGTTGTGGAAAATGGTGTTCCCTTTGTTACTCCCACGATCAATGCTGTTGATGTGAAGAGATTCAAGCAACTCAATTCTCAAGCCAACAATATCATCTGCGGCCATCTGAGAAAGGTCGGTATGGCAGAGTATGTGTCTTGGAGTCTGCTAAGCTTATCTAGGATAGGATGTCCAAAGTAAACGAAGGTGTTTCCCCTCAACATGACTCTCGTGTTGATGTTCTTCGCAATCTCTTCAACCGCTTCAAAAGACTCGACAATGAGAATGTTCAGCAAACTTTTGATCACCTCACTGATATCTCCAATGAGCTCCAAGCACTTGGTGCCACTAATATCACCGATCACGAAGTGGTGAAGAAACTGCTGAGATCTCTTGATTCCTCATTCGATACTCTGGCTTTGATGATTCAAGAGCGTGGAGACCACAAGTCACTTGATCCTGCTGATATTCTTGAGGGACTCAATACTCATGAATTCCAACAAGCCGAGAAGAGAGACCTCTACGGGCCTAGCTATGGAAGATCTCGTGCTCTAAAGGCAAAAGCAATTTCCTCATTTGAAGGAAAAGATTCTGATAGTAGCCTTGGTGATCCAAAAGATCTTAGTCAGGAGCTGGCAATGCTTGTAAGGAAATTCTAGAAGTTCTCAAGGAGAGTTAAGTTTGGAAAGTCATCAAAAGGTGGTATGACGAAATCAGATTCCTCAGATGACTACCAGAAAAGAACTTGTCACCGATGCAAGAAATCTGGTCACTTCATCTCTAACTATCCTCTCTGGCAAAAAGAATCAAAGAAGAAGAAGAAACACAAGGATGACAATTCTGATGACTCGAAGAAAAAGAAGAATTCTTGAAAGTCCTCAACGCACAAGAAGAATGGTTCCATAAAGGCTCGAGCTTTTATTGGCAAGGAAATGGATTCTGAAGAATATGATGAAGAAGAAGAATCTGAGGTGGAGTCTGAATCTTGTGTTGCTAGTCTTGCACTCGCCACTGCTTTCGTCAGCAAGTCCATCTTCAACGATGAAGAAACTGACTACTCCAATGACTCGCCACTGCTCAAGACTTCAACTAAATGTCCTCTCTTTGATGACCCTGAGTATCCTAAGTGGAAAATCCTCATGAAGAAGCATCTCATGTCA
The DNA here is from genome assembly GCA_022496015.1 of Hordeum marinum. Classification (NCBI taxonomy): domain Eukaryota; kingdom Viridiplantae; phylum Streptophyta; class Magnoliopsida; order Poales; family Poaceae; genus Hordeum; species Hordeum marinum. The sequence goes on along the minus strand of CM039673.1, from coordinate 159,923,551 downwards.
ATAAGTAGTAAGCTATGGACTGTGACTGAACTTGAATTGACTGAACTCTAGAAGATGGCAAATGCTGAGGAAATTCATAAGTACACCCAACTTGATGCTCTGGCGAGGAACATCATCTACTCAAGCCAATCAAGCATCATGTTCTAGGGCATCTGCCATCTCCAAGACGCAAAGATCATCTGGGATAGGATCATAGACATCAATGAAAGTTATCTTACTCGTCAAGACCCCATGTTCGTCGAATTCAAGAAATCCCTGAAATCCCAGGAAGTAGATCATGGTTCATCTTCTTCACTGTGTCTTATGTAAAAAGGCTCAAAGGTACACAAACACCATTCCTCATCTGGCTCAAGTGAAGGTGAATCTAATGAATATGTGAAACCTAGCTATGCTAAACTTGTTAAAATTGCCACTAAGAAACAAAGTGCTCTTGAAAAGCTTTAGAAAATGCTAGACAAAGGCGATGATCTGTTGCCTAATGAAGTGGATCGGACTCAAACTCTGGCTGATGATCTCAAAAGTCTTTAGTCAAAGTATGATAACCTTCAAAGACATCATAATGCACTCTTAGCCGATCACGAGAAGCGTTCCAATGAATTTCTTCAAAGAAATCAAGATCTTGAGAAACTAAGAGTGTCTCATGAAGATCTTCAAAGGGAAAACGATTCCTTACTTGCTCAACAGATTAGTACCGCTCAGGAAGAATTTGTTCCTCCTTGTTTGAAATGCATCAAACGTGAAACTGCAAATTCTTCACCTGAATGTTCAAATGCTTCTATTACTGCAAATTCTTCAACTATTCCCGTGGTCACAAATTCCTCATCTGAGGATACCACAAGTATCACTGATGAAAATGCAGGGTTAAAGGAATTGTATGTGACAGACATGTACAAAAGTCTCAAAGGGCATCAAACCCTTTGCGATGTGCTCAACAAGCAAATTGTGAACATGAACCCTAGAAAAGTTGATATTGCATTTGAGAGGAAACTCAATGCCGATGGATCCTACTGGACACCTGAGCAGAACCCCAAAACCTCATGGGTTGCTACAAAAGGACCTCCTGTAGATCCATCCACTTTATTTGGCTTTACTTGTGAAACTTCATACTCCTCTGATGAGTCACTTGACTCCAACTAAAAATTCTTCAAAATTCAAAAAGGTGAAGTATTTGCCAGATTTGTTGGAACCAACTGTAGGAACGGTTGACCTATGAAGAAAATCTGGGTTCCTAAGAGCTACCTAAGAAATCTTCAAGTGAATGTCCTCACGACACCACTTATGAAGAAAAGGTACCCCATATCAAATTCCTCTTATGGACCAAAGTCTTCACTTGGACCAAATTCCTCAAATGGTCAAAAATATCATTCTAGTACTAATGCATCTGTTTCGCAGGGAAAGTCTAAGAGTTCTGAATATGTGCATTATTCTTCAAATCATTATGTTCATAAGTCCTCGAAGAAATTATCTGCTTGTTCATATGAGTACTCTAACCCTCGTCCTATGAAACGAAGCACACTAGCTTCAATGCCTCCCTTCTCATATGGTGCTCGCAGAATGATGAACTTTTTGCCACCCCTCCAGATGTGGGTGGTGAAGAAATTGAACTAACCTTTTATGCAGGGTCAGGTCTCCAGATGATCGAGAACATCTGAAGCATTTGCTAGACACCTGAGGAAATGCTTGAAAGGACGCAAGCTAATCATGCAAAAATGAATTCCTCATTTCTCACATCCTCACACTGCTTTTCTTACTATGTCATGTGATGAAATTCTGCGTGATGAATTTGATGTCATATTCTTCACTCTGAAGCATATGAGTTCGTAAGTTGTACTAATTCATTTGCAGGATGAACCTCCAAAAGCTACTGAGTGGCTACTCGACAGTGGATGCACGAACCACATGACTGGTGACAAGAATCTACTGATGAATTTGCCACTAGCTCCATCTCATATGAAGCATATCACCTACGCTGACAAAGGTAAAAGCAAGGTATTGGGCCTAGGTAAGGTTGCAATCTCAAAGGACCGACACATGGATAAGGTGATGCTTGTCAAATCCCTCGGGTTCAACCTCATGTCTGTCTCAATGCTTTGTGATCTTGATATGATTGTCATCTTTGCAAAATATTGATGTGTTGTAATCATGGATTCTGAAAAATCCAAAGTCTTCGAAGGCTTTAGGAGAGGAGACTTGTATATTGTTGATTTCTCTACAGGTCCTCAGCCAACCACATGCTTACTTGGAAAGTCCTCAGAACGCTGGTTGTGGCTTCGAAGACTTGGACATGCTGGTATGAGGAACTTGCACACACTCGTGAATAAAAAGTACATCATTGACATTCAAGGTGTCAAATTCCTCAAGGACCACGTTTGTGGTGCATGTGAGTCTGGGAAGATGACCAGATCCAAGCATCCCTCGAAGATAATCATGACCACTACTCGACCTTTTGAATTGCTTCACATGGACCTCTTTGGCCCCACTCATTATTCCACACTAACAAATTCTCGAAGCTTGTATGGCTTTGTCATCGTTGATGATTACTCTCATTACACTTGGGTGAATATTATTCTATATAAGAATGAAGTGCAGGATGTCTTCAGACGATTTGCTTCAAGGGCCTCTACAAACTTTGGCATCAAGATCAAGCATATCAGGAGTGATAATGGGACCGAGTTCAAAAACACCAATCTTGATGAACTTGTTGGGGAACGTTGCATGGGAAACAAAAAATTTCCTACGCACACACAAGATTAATCCATGGTGATGAGAATCTACGAAAGGGGAGAGTGGATCTACATAGCCTTGTAGCTCGCTAAGCGGGAAGCGTTATGAAACGCGGTTGATGTAGTCGAACGTCTTCGCGATCCAAATCGCCGAGCGTCCCGCGATCCAATCACGATCTGTCCCGATCAAGCGCCGAACGGACGACACCTCCGCGTTCAGCACACGTACGGCTTGATGACGATATCCACCTTCTTGGTCCAGCAAGAGGGAGCGGAGAGGTAGATGATTTCTCCGGCAGCATGACGGCACTGCGGCAATGGTGGTGGAGTAATCTTAGCAGGGCTTCGCCTAAGCACAACTGAAACCGACCTAAAGGAGAACCTACGAACTAGAGGGTAGGGTTGCACGTGGCAGAAAATCTATTGCAAAAACCCTCAAATCCACTAGTATATATAGGAGGAGGGGAGGGGGAGGCTTGGCCCTCAAAGGGCCATCCCTAGGCTTCGGCTGAACCAAGGAGGGAGGAGTCCTCCTCCTCCACTCCTAGTAGGATTAGGACTCCTTCCTTATTTAGCCTTTTTGCCTTTTTCCACCTTTTTCTCCTTGGGCTTTTCTTCCCAGCTGCATTGGCCCTTTGTGGGACATCCACCAGCCCACTAAGGCCTGGTATTCATCCTCCCACAGTCTATGTAGCCTCTTGGGTCGAAATACCCTCTCCTGATGGTCCCCGGTACCCTCCTAGCACTCCCGGTACACTACCAATGAGCCCAAAACTTTTCTCGTGACCAAATTAGGACTTCCTATATATCAATCTTTACCTCCGGACCATTCCGGAGCTCCTCGTGATGTCCGAGATCTCATCCAGGACTCCGAACAACCTTCAGTCACCACCATGGATAACTCTATACTACCGAAACATCACCAAACCTTAAGTGTGCAGACTTTGCGGGTTCGAGAACTATGTAGACTTGACTGAGACACCTCTACGGTCAATAACCAATAGCTTGACCTGGATGCCCATATTGCATCCTACATATTCTACGAAGATCTTTATCGGTCGAACCTCTATGTCAAGGATTCAGTTAATCCCGTATGATGTTCCCTTTGTTCTTCGGTTTGTTACTTGCCCGAGATTCGATTGTTGGTATCCGTATACCTAGTTCAATCTCGTTACCAGCAAGTCTCTTTACTCATTTCTATAATACACGATCCCATAACTAACACTTAGTCACATTTCTTGCAAGGCTCGTTGTGATGTTGCATTACCGAGTGGGCTTTGAGATACCTCTCCGTCACACGGAGTAACAAATCCCAGTGTTGATCCATGCCAACCCAACAGACACCCTCGAAGATACCTGTAGAGCACCTTTATAGTCATCCAGTTACATTGTGATGTTTGATACACACAAGGCATTCCTCCAGTGTTAGTGAGTTGCATGATCTCATGGTCACAGGAACATATACTTGACATGCAGAAAACTGTAGCAATAAACTGACATGATCATATGCTACGTTTATAGTATGGGTTTTGTCCATCCCATCATTCTCCTAATGTTGTGATCCCATTATCAAATGACATCACATGTCCATGGCCAGGAAACCTTGGTCATCTTTGATCAGCAAGCTAGTCTACTGGAGGCTTACTAGGGACAAAGCGTTGTCTATATACCCTCACATGCAATGTGTTTCCGATCAATACAATTATCGCATGGATAATAAACAATTATCATGAACAAGGAAATATAATAATAAACACTTTATTTATTGCCTCTAGGGCATATTTCCAACAGTCTCCCACTTGCACTACAGTCAGTAATCTAGTTCACATCACTATGTGATTTACATTGTAATGAATCGAACACCCATGCAGTTCTGGTCTTGATCAAGTTTAGCCCTTGGAAGAGGATTGGTCAACGGGTCTACCACACTCAGATCCGTGTGCACTTTTCAAATATTTATGTCCTTCTCCTTGATGTAATCGCGGATGGAATTGAAGCGTCGCTTTATGTGTCTGTTCCTCTTGTGAAACCTTGGTTCCTTGGCCAGTGCAATGGCACATGTGTTGTCATAGAACAGAGTCATTGGATTCAGTGCACTAGGCACTACTCCAAGATCTATCATGAACTGCTTCATCCACAAACCTTCCTTCTCTGCCTCCGAGGCTGCAATGTACTCCGCTTCGCATGTAGAATCGGCTACCATGCTTTGCTTGGAACTCCAACAGCTTACCGCTCCCTCGTTGAGAATAAATACGTATCTGGTTTGCGACTTAGAGTCATCCAGATCAGTGTCAAAGCTTGTGTCGACGTAACCATTTACGACGAGCTCTTGATCACCTCATAAACGAGAAACATTTCCTTAGTCTTTTTCAGGTACTTAAGGATATTCTTGGCCGCCATCCAGTGCTCCATTCCACGATTAGTTTGAAACCTTCCGGCCATACTTATGGCAAGGTTGACATCGGGTCTGGTGCATAGCATTGCATACATGATAGAGCCTATAGCTGAAGCATAGGGGATGACACTCATCTTCTCTCTATGTTCTGCAGTCACTGGGCATTGAGTCTTACTCAACTTGACACCTTGTAATACAGGCAAGAACCCTTTCTTGGACTGGTCCATTTTGAACTTCTTCAAAACTTTATTAAGGTATGTGCTTTGTGAAAATGCTATCAAGCGTCTTGATCTATCTCTATAGATCTTAATGCCTAATACGGAAGCAGCTTCTCCTAGGTCCTTCATTGAAAAACTCTTGTTCAAATATTCCTTCACGCTTTCCAGCATTTCTATATCGTTTCCAATCAGCAATATGTCATCCACATACAATATTAGAAATTCTTGTAAATACAAGCTTCTCCATAAACTTGTATAAACCCAAACGGTTTGATCACCTCATCAAAGCGCTTATTCCAACTCCTAGATGCTTGCACCAGTCCATAAATGGATCGCTGGAGTTTGCAAACTTTGTCAGCATTCTCTGGATCGACAAAACCTTCTGGTTGCATCATATACAATTCTTCCTCAAGATAACCATTGAGGAACGTTGTTTTGACATCCATCTGCCAGATTTCATAGTCGAAATATGCAGCTATTGCTAACATGATTCTGACCGACTTAAGCATCGCTACGAGTGAGAATGTCTCATCATAGTCAACTCCATGAACTTGTGAAAAACCCTTTGCCGCAAGTCGAGCTTTATAGACGTTGACATTACCGTTCGCGTCCGTCTTCTTCTTAAAGATCCATTTATTCTGAATGGCCTTTCGCCCTTCAAGTAATACTTCGAAAGTCCATACTTTGTTTTCATACATGGATCCCATCTCGCATTTCATGGCTTCTAACCATTTCTCAGAATTCGGGCCCATCATCACTCCTCCATAGCTCGTAGGTTCATTGTTGTCCAACAACATGACCTCCAAGATAGGGTTGCCGTACCACTTAGGAGTAGTACGCGCCCTTGTCGACCTACGAGGTTCAATAGTAACTTGATCCAAAGATTCATGATCATCATCATTAACTTCCTCTTCAACTGTCGTAGGCTCTACAAAAACATCTTTCTACACTGCGCTACTCTGTGGTTGAAGTACATGTTCAATAACCTCATCAAGGTCTATTTTCCTCCCACTCAATTCTTTCGAGAGAAACTCTTTCTCAAGAATTGTTCCGTTCTTAGCGACAAACACTTTGCCTTCGGATCTGAGATAGAAGGTATACCCAATTGTCTCTTTCGGGTATCCTATGAAGGTGCATTTCTCCGCTTTGGGTTCCACCTTTTCAGGCTGAAGCTTTTTGACATAAGCATCACATCCCCAAACTTTAAGAAATGACAACTTTGGCCTCTTGCCAAACCACAGTTCATATGGCGTTGTCTCAACGGATTTTGATGGTGCCCTATTTAATGTGAATGTAGCTATCTCTAATGCATAACCCTAAAACGATAATGGCAAATCAGCAAGAGACATCATAGAACGCACCATATCTAATAAGGTTCGTTTACGACATTCGGACACACCATTACGCTGTGGTGTTCCAGGCGGTGTCAACTGTGAAACAATTCGACACTGTCTTAAGTGACTGCCAAACTCATAACTCAGATATTCACCTCCTCGATTAGGTCGTAGGAATTTGATCTTCTTGTTACGATGATTCTCAACTTCACTCTGAAATTGCTTGAACTTTTCAAATGTTTCAGACTTATATTTTATTAAGTAAATATACCCATATCTACTTAAGTCATTAGTGAAGGTGAGAAAATAAAGATATCCATCGCACGCTGCAACATTCATTGGACCGCACACATTAGTATGTATGATTTCCAACAAGTCACTTGCCCGTTCCATTGTTCACGAGAACGGCGTTTTAGTCATCTTGCCCATGAGGCATGGTTCACATGTATCAAGTGATTCAAAATCAAGTGACTCCAAAAGTCCATCAGCATGGAGCTTCCTCATGCGTTTTACACCAATATGGCCCAAACGGCAGTGCCACAAGAAAGTGGCACTATCATTATCAACTCTACATCTTTCGGCATCAATGTTATGAACATATGTGTCATCACTATCAAGATTTAAGATGAATAAACCCCTCACATTGGGTTAATGACCATAAAAGTTATTACTCATATAAATAGAACAACCTTTATTCTCTGATTTAAATGAGTAACCGTCTCGCAATAAACAAGATCCAGATATAATGTTCATGCTTAACGCAGGCACTAAATAACAATTATTCAGGTTCATCACTAATCCCGATGGGAATCGAAGAGAGAGCGTGCTGACGGCGATCACATCAACCTTGGAACCATTTCCAACGCGCATCGTCACTTTGTCCTTAGCCAGCCTCCGTCTATTCCGTAGGTCCTTCTTTGAGTTGCAAATGTGAGCAACCGAACCGGTATCAAATACCCAGGCACTACAACGAGAGCTAGTAAGGTACACATCAATAACATGTATATCATATATAGCTTGTCTATTGTTGGCCGCCTTCTTGTCAGCCAGGTACCTGGGGCAGTTCCGCTTCCAGTGACCAGTTCCCTTGCAATGAAAGCACTCAGTTTCTAGCTTGGGTCCAGCCTTGGGTTTCTTCATAGGAGGGGAAACTATTTTGCCAGTCTTCTTGGATTTACCCTTCTTGCCCTTTCCATTCTTATTGAAACTAGTGGTTTCATTGACCATCAACACTTGATGTTTTCTCTGGATTTCAGACTCAGCGACTTTAAGCATCGCAAACAGCTCGGCGACTGACTTGTTCATCCCGTGCACATTATAGTTCATCACAAAGCTCTTGTAGATAGGTGGTTGTGATTGAAGATTTCTCTCAGTGATCGCTTCTGGTGGAAGGGCAATTCCCAACTCCGCCAGACGAGTCGAATACCCAGACATTCCGAGTATATGTTCACTTATAGACCTGTTCTCCTACATTTTGCAAGCATAGAATTTATCGGAGTTCTCATACCTCTCAATCCAGGCATTCTTCTGAAAGATAAACTTCAACTCCTGGAACATCTCATATGCTCCATGACGTTCAAAACGTATTTGAATTCCCGGTAACAAACCATACAATATTGCACACTGAACTATTGAGTAATCTTCAGAACGTGCCTCCCAAGCGTTCTTAACATCTTCGGATGACATGTCAGTGGGTTGGTCACCAAGCGGTGCATCAAGGACATATGATTTCTGGGAAGCCATGAGGATAATCCTCAGATTACGGGCCCAGTCCACAAAGTTACTTCCATCATATTTCAACTTAGCTTTCTCTAGGAACACATTAAAATTTAGGGGTGCTACTGCGTGAACCATTGATCTACAACATAAATATGCAAAGGTTACTTAGACTATTGTTCAAGATAATGAGTTTAATTAATCAGATTACTAAAGCTCCCACTCAAATTGACATCCCTCAGGTCATCTTTGATCACACATGATCCAGATTCACCAATTCAAGTCCGATCATTACGTGAGTTGAGGTGGTTTCAATGGTAAACATCATCATGTTGATCATATCTACTATATGACTCATGTTCGACCTTTCAGTCTCTTGTGTTCCGAGGCCATGTTTGTACATGCTAGGCTCGTCAAGTTTAACCTGAGTGTTCTGCATGTGCAACACTGGCTTGCACCCGTTGTATGTGAACATAGAGTCTATCACACCCGTTCATCACGTGGTGTCTCGACACGACAAACTTTCGCAACAGTGCACACTCAGGGAGAAAACAATTTATCTTGAAATTAAGTGAGGGATGACCTTATAATGCTACCGACGTTCTAAGAAAAATTAAGGTTCATAAAAGGATTAACATCACGTGCAATTCATAAGTGACATGATATGGCCATGAACTTGTGCTTTTGATCACCATCTTGAAAGCACCGGGATGATCTCCATCGTCACCGGCATGACACTATGATATCCATCATCTTGATCTCCATCAGCATGTCGCCATCGAGGTTGTCGCGCCCACCATGCTTCTACTACTATTGCTAATGTTTAGCAATAAAGTAAAACATTACATAGCGCTTAAAGATTGACACGCAGGTTATAAAATAATTAAAGACAACCCTATGGCTCCTGTCGGTTGTCGTACTCATCGACATGCAAGTCATGAAATTCTATACATCACATAATCATCTCATACATCACATATATCTCATCATGTAATTGGCCATATCACATCACAACATATCCTGCAAAAACAAGTTAGACGTCCTCTAATTGTTGTTGCAAGTTTTACGTGGCTGCTATGAGTATCTAGCAAGAACAATTCTCACCTACGCAAAACCACAACAGTGATACATAAGTTGCTATTCAACCTTCTCAGGGACCGCCTTTGTCGAATCCGATCCAACTAAAGTGGGAGAGATAGACACCCACTAGCCATCTTTGTGCAACGGAGTTACACGTCAGTCAATGGAGCCGGTCTCTCATAAGCGTACGAGTAAGGTTGGTCCGGGACGCTTCATCCCACAACACCGCAGAACCAAAACACGACCAAGGAAGGAAGAAATCTAAGCATCAATGCCCACAAACTCTTTCTGTTCTACTCGAGATCTCATCTACACATAGACCTAGCTCATGATGTCACTGTTGGGGAACGTTGCATGGGAAACAAAAAAATTCCTACGCACACACAAGATCTATCCATGGTGATGAGCATCTATGAGAGGGGAGAGTGGATCTACATACCCTTGTAGATCACTAAGCAGGAAGCATTAAGAAATGCGGTTGATGTAGTCAAACGACTTCGTGATCCAAATCGCCGAGCGTCCCACGGTCCAATCATGATCCGTCTCGATCAAGCACCGAACGGACGGCACCTCCGTGTTCAGCACACGTACAGATTGATGACGATCTCCGCCTTCTTTATCTAGCAAGATGGAGCGGAGAGGTAGATGAGTTCTCCGACAGTGTGACGGTGTTGCAACGATGGTGGTGGAGTAATCTTAGCAGGGCTTCGCCTAAGCACAACTGAAACCAATCTAGAGGAGAAACTACGGACTAGAGGGTAGGGATGCACGTGGCAGAAAATCTATTGCAAAACCCCTCAAATCCACTAGTATATATAGGAGGAGGGAAGGAGAGGCTTGGCCCTCAAGGGGCCAGCCCTAGGCTTCAGCCGAACCAAGAAGGGAGGAGTCCTCCTCCTCAACTCCTAGTAGGATTAGGACTCCTTTCTTATTTAGCCTTTTTGCCTTTTTTTCCACCTTTTTCTCCTTGGGATTTTCTTTCCAACTGCATGGGGCCTTTGTGGGACATCCACCAGCCCACTAAGGGCTTGTATTCATCCTCCCACAGCTCATGTAGCCTCTTGGGTCGAAATACCCTCTCCTGATGGTCCTCGATACCCTCCCGGCACTCCCTGTACATTACCGATGAGCCAAGAACTTTTCCGGTGACCAAAATAGGACTTCCTATATATCAATCTTTACCTCCGGACCATTCCAGAACTCCTCGTGACGTCCGGGATCTCATCCAGGACTCGGAACAACCTTTGGTCACCACCATGCATAACTCTATACTACCGACACGTCACCAAACCTTAAGTGTGCAGACCCTACGGGTTCGAGAACTATGTAGACATGACCGAGACACCTCTACGGTCAAGAACCAATAGCGGGACCTGGATGCCCATATTGGTTAATACATATTCTACGAAGATCTTTATCGGTCGAACCTCTATGTCAAGGATTCAGTTAATCCCGTGTGATGTTCCCTTTGTTCTTCGGTATGTTACTTGCCCGAGATTCGATCGTCGGTATCTGTATACCTAGTTCAATCTCGTTACCGGAAAGTCTCTTTACTCGTTTCCGTAATACAAGATCCCGTAACTAACACTTAGTCACATTGCTTGCAAGGCTCGTTGTGATGTTGCATTGCTGAGTGGGCCTGAGATACCTCTCCCTCACTAGGAGTAACAAATCCCAGTGTTGATCCATGCCAACCCAACATACACCCTCGGAGATACCTGTAGAGCACCTTTATAGGCACCCAGTTATGTTGCGACGTTTGATACACACAAGGCACTCATCCGGTGTCAGTGAGTTGCATGATCACATGTCCATGGACAGGAAACCTTGGCCATCTTTGATCAACGAGCTAGTCTACTAGAGGCTTACTAGGGACAAAGTGTTGTCTATATATCCACACATGCAATGTGTTTCCGGCCAATACAATTATAGCATGGATAATAAACAATTATCATGAACAAGGAAATATAATAATAAACACTTTATTTATCGCCTCTAGGGCATATTTCCAACAGAACTTGGTATTAGTCATGAATTATCTGCCCCATATACTCCTGAGCGAAACGACGTCGTGGAGCGCAACAACATGACTCTTGTTGATATGGCTCGCACTATGCTTGATGAATACAAGACTCCTCGTTGCTTCTGGCCTGAGGCAATTGATACAGCTTGCCACATCATCAACAGGCTATATCTTCACAAATTCTTCAAGAAGACCTCATATGAACTTATGTCTGGCAAGAAACCCAATGTAAGTTATCTCAAAGTCTTCAGTGCAAAATGCTGGATTAGAGATCCTCACCATAGTTCTAAAGTTGCACAGAAAGCACATGAAGGTTTCATGCTTGGTTACGGAAAGGACTCACACACCTACAGGGTCTTCAACACCCATCACCAAAAGGTTGTTGAAACTGTAGATGTGCGGTTCGATGAAACTAACGGCTCGCAAAGAGAGCACCTGCCTTCTATGCTAGATGAAAAATCTTCTGAAGAATCCATTAAGTTGAAGGCTACTGAAGATGTCGTACCCACTGAAGAACCTCGGCCTACTAAGGAAGTCATTCCAGCAAATGAGGATATCCATGCTGATACACTTGAAGAAAATGGTGCTGAAGAAAATCCTCAACCACGTCAACCTGCTCATCCAAGAGTTGCAAATGAAGTGCAGATTGACAAAATCATCGACGACATCAATGCACCAGGTCCTCTCACTCGCTCAAGAGCTACACATTTGACTAAATTTAGTGGGCACTTTGCTTTTGTCTCTATCATAGAGCCCACCAAAGTTGATGAAGCATTCAAGGAGCCTGAGTGGATTCAAGCTATGCAAGAGGAATTGCATCAATTCAAGCTCAAAAACATGTGGGAACTTGTCAAGCGGCCAGATCCTCACAAGCATAACATCATAGGTACCAAATGGATCTGCCGCAACAAGCAAGATGAAAATGGCCTTGTGGTAAGAAATAAGGCTAGTCTTGTAGCTCAAGGCTACACACAGGTTTAAGGAATTGACTTTGATGAAACTTTTGCACCTGTTGCTAGACTTGAAGCTATTCACATATTGCTTGCTTATGCTAACCACCATAACATCATCTTGTATCAAATGGATGTGAAAAGTGCATTCCTCAATGGTAACCTTGAGGAAGAAGTATATGTTGCTCAACCACCAGGTTTTGAAGACCCTAAGCATCCTGACAAAGTCTTCAGACTCAACAAAGCCCTCTGTGTCCTCAAGCAAGCCCCAAGGGCATGGTATGACACTCTGAAGGAATTCCTCATGAAGAAAGGCTTCAAACCCGGTTCACTCGACCCAACTATTTTCACTAAATCCTATGACAATGAACTGTTCATATGCCAAATATATGTCGACGATATTCTTTGGCTGTACTGACATATGTTATAGTGATGAATTTGCCTATATGATGAGTGAAGAATATCAAATGTCTATGATGGGGGAGTTGAAATTCTTCTTAGGTCTTCAAATTCATCAACAAGACAGTGTCATCTACATTTATCAAGAGAAATACCTCAAGGATGTTCTGAGGAAATTCGACATGCATGACTGCAAAGGTGTCAAAACTTCAATGCCCTCAAAAGGCCACCTCTGCACTGACGAAAATGGTAAATATTTTGATTAGAAGGTATATCGCTCCATGATTGTCTCTTTATTGTATCTATGTGCATCTAGGCCTGATATTATGCTGAGTGTTTGCATGCGTGCCCGATTCCAAGCAACAAAGGAATCACACCATAAGGCTGTGAAACATATTCTTCGATACTTAGCTCACACACCAACGCTTGGATATGGTATCCCAAGGGATCAAATCTTCACCTCGTCGGATACTCGGATGCTGACTATGCTGGTGATTGTGTGCATCGTATGTTAACGTCAGGCACATATCATTTCCTCGGACAATCCTTAGTCTGTTGGTCCTCGAAGAAGTAGAACTGCGTATCACTATCTACTTTTGAAGCTGAGTACATTGCTGCTGGTTCATGTTGCTCTCAATTGCTGTGGATGAAGCAAACCCTCAAGGACTATGGCATCAAGGTGAAGAATGTGCCTCTCTACTGCGACAACGAGAGTGCTATCAAGATTGCTTATAAGCCAGTTCAACATTCAAAGACCAAACACATCTAGATTCGTCATCACTTTCTTCGAGATCATGTACTCAAGGGTGACATTGTCATCGACCACATCCCTACTAAAGAACAACTGGCCGATAGCTTCACAAAGCCCTTGGATGAAAAGAGATTGTGCAAGTTGCGGTGTGCATTAAATATCTTAGAATCTTCGAATGTTCTTTGAAAAGGACACACATCCTAACATTAATGAAAAAATGATGATTTATGTGTGCAACACACAAAGTAACGCGTTTCTTCAATCAATGAAGAATAACCCTCTAAGTGTGAAGAAATTAATGAAGAATTTGATTCTCAAAACCCTACGACATATGTACGCAGTGTCTAAAATCATCATTCTTATACGGTGGGTCATGCCACCAACCATAGTTGAAATTCTTCGAAGTTGAGTTTTTTGCCATTTTTGCAAATTCTTCAATTTTTCAAATTCCTCAAGTTTGCAAATTCCTCAATTTTCAAATTCTTCAAAACTATGAAACTGATGTTCCTCATTGACTATATAAATATATTTGAGTTTTCAATGTCCTCAATAGCATTCACTTATTGCTAATTCCTCAAGTTGATTTTCATCTAAGTGAATGTGATCGGACCCGTTCTCCGCGGGTATGCTAAACTCAACCCACTCTGTTCTCAAATTATTCATATGCATTCTACTTTGAAACTTGTTCAAAGTCTTCACTATGTCCTTGACAGCTGAGAAATTTGCGAATGGAAACTTTAAAATCTTCACAATCTGAATTTTTGGCGCTTCCTGCTCAAACCGTTCCGATTCCCACGACTAGATAACCCATGGTCCCCCACTATCTCAACTACTCAGAACGTGGGGCACACTTGTCGCGTCAAGAGCAAGGGTCAGGGGCAATTTGGTCCGAAATCTTTGGACAGATTGGTTTTTCACCTCCACTATAGATGCCCCCTTCCCTTCCACTGTGCTCGGTTACCCCTTACTTCTCTCTCTACTGAGCTCAAGCCTAGCGCCGCCTCTAAAATCATCGCCGCCGGTGAGGAAGAGCTTCACTACCTCAACCTCGCCATCATCGTACTCGCATCGACTACGGAAATCCTCACTCCGCCGCCGCTGCAGCTATCTCCCTCTGCCAAGCTAGGGTGTGGGAGATCTGGACGGACGAACTTCCTCATTTTCTTCTCTCATTTCGTCGTGTTCTTCATCAGGGTAAATAAAATCTGTTTTTACTGCCTTTGTTTGATCTTCAACTTGTCCATAATTTCCTCAAAGGTGTTTATTCTTCAAGAATCTCATTCTAAAGAACCTTACATGTTCAAACACTTGATGTTTTTTCCTAAGATATGATTTCCTTCAAGATTCCTCAATTGTCCCAATCCTCAAAATTTGCACAACTTTGAAATCTAAGACAAAGAACACTTAGTGAAAATCCTCAAGACACCCATGGTCAAATTCCTCCAACTTGATGTTTTTGAAAAACTTTTGAGAACGCATATGACCTATTCAAATTCATCGCACCTATACTGTGTTCATAGGTACAAAATGGCTATTGATGAATCACTAGGTTCTCATCAACTTAACTCATTTGCAATGTTTCTTGAAGAAGAGTTGTGTACATCTTCAGAATCCTCAAGAGTTTAGAATCCTCAGCCGAAGAAAATGGCTGATGGGATGAGGCCACAGAAAGGTGGAAAGAAACCAGAAGTTCAGACTACGTTTGAGATACCTGATGACTTGTATGAGGAATATTGCACTCCCGATGAAGAAACTCATGGCAAGGAAACAACAAAATAGAGAAAGATTCACATACAGATAATTGAGAGGAGATGGGCAAAGGAGTGGAAAGAATATCGCTATGTCACTCCCAAGTACGTGAAGAAATTCGCTGTCAAACCCATGTGCACCAGGCCACCCTTGGCTCCAAATCAAATTGCTGATCCCACTAGTCTCAAAACTGGTACTGACTTTCCTCATGAATGGGAAAAACAGCAAGCCAAGCTGGCGAAGAAAGCAAAAGAGGCTATGAAGAAATTCAACGAAGACTCTGCTACTACTGCGAGTGCCGGAGCCTCTGCTAGGGCTCCGAAGAAATCAATTGTGAAGAAATCTTCTATGAAGTTAAAGTCCTCAACTTCAAAATCATCACTTCAGATTCCTCAAGCAAAGTCTTCAAAGGCCTCAGCCCCTGATTCGGTAGTTTCTTAGTCCTCTGTTGCTGACGCAAAGTCCTCAACACATGTGCACCTTACATCTTGTCAAAGGACAATGGGTTTCTCAATTGCTTCAAGGGTCTCTGCAAGTCCCTTTGCTCAAGCACAGTCTTCAACAAGTCCTACTATGTTGAAAGACCAAATCCTCACACTAGCAAAGATATAGTGAATGTACCCTCAGGATTTGAGGATGATCATGAGGCTAATGATGAAGAATTGGAACAAATCATCAGAGAAAGTCAGCAAAGGGCTCCAATAGCCAAAGGCAGCTCTGTTCCTCTTATGCTGGATCCCAAGATGATCCTCAACTTCATTGACAAATGGCATGAGGATCCCAGCACCCCACTTTCCTCACTGAACCTACCTCTTGGTGTGGACCATGTCGTCACTCGCTTCATAGCTGAGGAAAAATGGAAAAGAGATCAAGCTCTGATAGCTAAGAGGAACAAGGCTCGTAAAGAAAAATTTCTAAGGAATAATGTGATGAATTTGAGTCCAAATCAACTCATCACTATTCAGTCTGAAATTCGCTGCCTATCTGAGGAACAAGACAAATATGATGCAGAATGGAATGGTACCAAAGTGAGATTTGTCAGGGTGGCCCAAGCTACCGTTAAGGACCATAACTCAAGGGTTGCAGCACGATCGCAACCACAAATTCCTCAGGATGAAGAATCTGTTCAGCCTGCTGATGAAACTGCTCCAACAGCTGAAGAAACTCAGGCTCCTGAAGAACCTGCCAGGGCAACCTCCACTATTGCTCGTGAAGAAATTGATAGGCCAGCTGAAGATTTTGCTGCTCCTGGTGAAATTGAACCAACAAGGATGACTGCATTAGTCGTACCTAAAGAAATAGCTACACCCTCACCCTCTGCTGAAATGGAAAAAATCCTCAAGGGTGAAGAATGTCAACCTTCCTTCTGCATCAGAAGAGAAGATAACTATGACTGCAAACAACAAAGCACTAAAAAGAAAAGCATCAACTTCAAATTCCTCAACAGTGAAGAAATTGAAGACACTGCCAAGTTCTTCAACCGAACCGTTTGATGCAACTCCTCTCAGCTCCGTGCGAACCTATGATATTGTGCCATTTTGTGTTGACTATGTCATCCCAAATGATGATCAAGAAGAAAAGGATCAATCTGTTGCTTCCACATAGCAGATTGATGAAGAAATGAAGTGGAAGCAAATGCTTCAACTCCATAGGTATCATCGCCCTAGCCTCAGTGTACTACTGAAGAGGCCGACATTGAAGAAATTGATGAGGACGTGGACAGTGGAAACACAACACCTGTTATAAATGATGAATACTGGGAAGCTGCTCACCCAAAGTTCCCAATGACCACTATGTCTCAGATTCCTCAGTTCCCAGCCCAAACTGGAGAAATTCATACAGGATTTGATGAGTTGACCGCAACTACCACCAAAGAAACTCTAGCTGCATCAGGTGAAGACATTGTTGCTCCAACTACCACTGAGGAAACTGCAGTGCAATTCCTCAGTCTGAAGAAGTGCCTCCTATGCCTAAGGAGATTGTGGGTGTCTTCAAGCCAAACCTCCAGCCAAAGCCAAGAATGCCATTCAAAGGCTCAAAGCGCCCCAAATTCATCAAGTCGAATTTCTTCAACGAGCACATGTTCTTCACAGGGCCAAATCCATATGACTCAGCTAGGGCCGGTCACACCAGATTCTGGACACCCACACAGATGAACTATTATGGATTAGTACTATTCGACAAGAAGAAAGACTTCGAGCACCATCACATTCCTCATGTGGATGTGGAGACTATCCCATCCTTCACATCGGCGCTCGAAGTTCTTCACGTTGCAGGAATTCTTCCATTTTGTGTGGACATCTGTGATTGTAATGAAGAACTAATTCTTCAATTTTATGCCACCTTGCACATCACAGGTGATGCTTCTGACATCAACTCTTGGGTCTTGGACTGGATGACTGGATCTACTCACTACACGGCACCAGCATCTGAATTGCTTCGATCAGACCCAGCTCCAATTCCTTCAGAAGAAGCCCGATGCCTATTTGATGACCCTCGTGTGCCTAATCAAATGATGCAAGTGCTGATGAAGCCATTGGCCTCTGGAAAACCTCAAAGGACTACCTTCCTTGTGAAGGATTTGCTATATGTGTGCAGGATTGTATATCACATTCTGACCAACACTCTTAGTCCTCAGAAGGTCCACAACTCTGAATAAAAAGAAGTGGAAGGAATCATGGAGAACATGCTATTCAACATCATTCATGGGATTCCCATCAACTACCATGATTTCTTCATGAGGACTTTGGCCAATGCGGCATTAGCCCCATTCAAATTGAAGCCTTATGCTCCCTGGATCATGAATTTCATAAGATCAAGGTCTTCAATCCCCTTCAAGGATGACTTCCAAAATCACTTCGGCATTCTGCCTCCAATTGAAGTCCTCAAGCACACAATTGCTTTAGTTGAAGGAAAAGGCAAATATTTCATTGATGAAGGCACTCGTCCATTGGATGGCTAGTTCCGCAAAGCCGCATCTTACTCCACCAATGATGACACTGCTATCCAGGACTCTTCTGCAAAAGCCTTAGCGCAAAAACCTCAAGCCATCTTCATTGCGAGAGAATGATGAGGCTGAGGACATTGACGACACTGCTATGGGCCTGCATCGACAAACGCCCCCGACAACGCTGGCGCTCCTCCATCACCTTCAAGATGAAATTCTTCAGGGGCGTTAGTCCTCACTTTTTCATCCCTTTTTGTCTTCGATGACAAAGGGGGAGAAAATTTGAGTTAGTCTTCAACCGGGACTCTTTATATGGGTTGTTTTTGTTTAAGTTACAACTCTCGCTCTTCTGAAGCTTTTGTTTGGTTGAGTTGTAAACTTAAGTCCTATGGTGGTTTAACACTTTTTAAATACTTTCTACATTCCTCAAGTACCTTAATGCATGCATGTTGAATTTCGTCAGACACCATTTTCATCATGCATTTCGATTTCTTCATATCATATGTTAAATGCGTGTATGAATAACAAGATATAGGGGGAGTTCTCCATATGTTTAACCTGCCATGTGCATTTGTAGTCCATTGAAAATTCCTCAAATATGCACATCTTCAGGGGGAGTTCTTCTATATCTTGCAATCAAATTCCTCAACCTCAGTACTTACATTCCATATTGTTATCCCCGTTGAAAACTTAACCTATTTGTCATCAATCACCAAAAGGGGGAGATAGTAAGTGCATCTACTGCCCCTTAGTGATTTTGGTGTATTGAAGACTTATAGGTTAAGAGACTGATCCGTTTTTAAGTGTACACAGGCTCTAAAAGTCAATGAGGAGTTTGATATATCCGGAGATTATCGACCCCTAAAAATGTATGTCTTCAACTGAAGACTTTGGTGAAGACTTTGCTGAAGACTGTGGTATTCCCTGAATATTTCGAAAATGAAGAAGTTGGTGTGACCTTGAAGATATGAATGAGGACTATGAAGCGTGAAGACTTTTGTTTTCATAGTTTCATTTCCTTTCTATGAGTCATAGGAAACACCGTACTGTTAAAGGGGGTCAAGGTAATACTAAGGAAAATTTCCAATTGATGCTCAACTCCAAATCCTCAACCTATCCAATCCTTCGATTGACGCCTTTGGAAATCTCTTACAGCTCAGTCAAGTTCTGCAGTGACAGAGATGATGCTCTTCTGGTCTCTCAGGAAATTGGTCTGACTGAGGAGTTAGGATTTCGCTAGTGCGAACTACCTACAAGTGAGGAACATGATAAGCCTGACAACTTTCATAGTTCAAACTTTCGACCGTTGTTGTGCTTGGCGCCAACTGTCCCCAATCATTCTTATCCACATAAAGGTCATATCATTGGGGGCATTTATGTCTTATCATGTTAGGTTGCACCCTGGCTATAAATAGCCACCCTTGACAACCACTAGTTGGTTGGCTGCTGCGAGAGAGAACTGACACTTGTCATTTGAGAGCAACCCATCCTCCGAGGACTTCAATAGAAAATCATCGGTGAGGAAAAACCCAAATCCAAACCACCACACAAAAAGTGATTGAGCATCACTGAAGAAATTGTTCCTGTGTGGAACCGACGCTTGTTACCTTTGAAGACTGTGTATCTTCCAGATGGTTAGGTGTCATGGTCTAGTGCATCCTGCAGTCAATTGGGGATCACGAAATGACCTTGGTCTAGAGCATCCAGCATTCATTTGTGGATCGCCGGATGACCAGTTTGTGAGGGTTTTGGAAGTCTACCCTAAAGACTTACCACGAGTGTTGGGCGAGGACTATGTGACATTAGCTCAAGGAGAATACGGTAAGGACTGTGTGTCCTGGGACTGTGTGTCCTCTGGTTTAAATACCAAGCCGCTCCAAACCAGACGTACGACTGTCACAGCAGTTGGAACTGGGGCATCAAATCATTGTCTTCATCGAGCTACATTGTTCTATTTCCTCAACCCTTTCATTTCCTCATATAACTGTTGATGAAATTGATCTTTACTGTTTGAAGAATTTGACTGAAGACTTTCATAATTTCCTCACCTCAAATTCTTCAAGTTACCTTGTTCCTCACCTATCATGTGTGCATGTTCTATTTCTTCATGATGACAATGATGTTTCTATGTTCCTTCTATTTCATCATGACGACTATGTTGTTGCTATCTTCCTAATACACTGGAGTACTTATTCCGCTGCTAGTTATTGATCACATTTCAAATTCCTCAAGTTGAAATTCCTCAAGTGATGGATTTGTAAAAATCACCTATTCACCCCTCCTCTAGTCGATATAACGCACTTTCACCATCTACTAGTTAAGTATCTTCCCGCAAATAGTTAAAAGTAATGAAAGATAGGAAAATGTAAACTAGCAACTCGAGTTTTGAAACCCTTCTCGTCGCTCTTGCAATTACTTCATGCACAAAATCCTCAAAGTCCCTAGTGTGTGGTTGTAGAGAACTACCCTCATTAGAAATTTTGCAAACCTCAAAGAACCTCTCAAGTGTCATTTCATAGGATATAAATCGTAAATGTGAATGATACTACATGTGGTTGTGCTCTAGAAATTAATTGGAAATTTTGCACAGAAGTATTAGTGCGTAGAAGATATTGCTCACACTTATCTTCAAGGAAGGGATTGATTCTAGGATTATCGACCAAGTATATGTATCCCCTCGGAGACCCACTTCTTGCAAGAATGATTCGCACGGCCATTCGCAAGGCCGCACATCAGTCGCACGAGGAAGGTTGTACATGTTATTATACTTCGAGCTTTTAGTAGGGCCACAAATGAAAGATCCACCTAAGCATTTTCTTTTCTTTGAAAATTTCTGAAATAGTCCCCAAAATAAAAGTGAACAGAACTTCACAAGATTGATATAAACTACTCCCACAAGTACCTAGAGGACATGTCAAGAACCATAACTACTTAAAACCAAGTAAATTCAACATGCAAGCTCATATTCTTAGTCACCAATAGTAGCAAAATAATCAAAATACAATCCACTAGAACAAAAACTAATTGGAGCATTGGAGGAGTCACATGCCAAGGAGCAATTCCTTCGAATAGTTTTAAAAATGGACCTCCGAGCAAAGAGATCGAAAAATCTCATGAAAATGAGCAAGAACATGAGAATGGAAGCCAGCACGATTTTTTGGAGGTAAGAAAAATAAAGGGCAATTGCACCAAGTGAGCGGGTCCCTGTGGGACCCACAAGCTGACATGGCATGTCGAGAGGGCAGGCATGTCGTGTGAGCTTGTGGCTCACAAGTGCACCCCCAGGGTGTGTTTAGTGCCAAAAATTATTAAATATACTATAAAAAGCATACTAAATTTTTAGGAAATTCTGTGGACTTCTATTGTAGGGGTATTTTTATTGCATAGAAAATTCAGAAAACGAACTAAACATGGATTTTCACTTTATTGAACTAATACAAACAGAAAACATTTTGAGATTACAACAAGTTGTGCTTTCTTAATTCATTAACCATATGCTTGTCAAAAGGAATCAATTAACATGGTTGATCGGGTCTTATTAATGAACTACTTTCGGTTGACATAAAACCAAAGAATTTTTGTATAGGACAACCGGAATATGCATGGTTCCAATAGTAATAAATTGATATTTCCTTTGGCGAACCGGAAGAGGGAATTCAAAACCTCCGATAGTAATTGTGATAATCTTTTAATGGACTTGAAACTATTTATTCAATTATGTTTCTTCACAAAATGTATCGTATGTTCTTTACCATTGACATGAAAAGTGTTCCTGCTATTATTGCAATAAACAAAAGCCCCTGCTTTATTCAGAAAATGTCTACCAAGCATAATTTACATATTGTCGTCCTCGAGCAGATCGAGAATAAAAAAGTCTGTTATAACAGTAACATTAGCAACAACAGTGGGAACATCCTCACAAACACCGATATGTAGAGCAGTTGATTTATCATCTATTTGCAAAGAGATTTTAGTGGGCGTCAACTTACTCAGATCAAGTCTTCTATATAAGGAGAAAGGCATAACACTTACACCAGCTTCCAAATCACATAAAGGAGTTCTAACATAATTATTTTTATGGAGCATGGTATAGTGAGTATTCCTGGGTCTCCTAGTTTCTGAGCCAATTTTCCTTTGAAAGAATAGTTTTCAAGCATAGTAGGGATCTCATCCTCCAATATTTTTCTTTTATTGGTGACAATGCCTTTCATGTATTTAGCATATGGAGGCATTTTCATCATTTCAGTCAAAGGTGTTCTCAAGTATAAAGGCCGAGGCATTTTAGCGAAGTGATTAAAAGCCTCTTCATCTCCATATTTCACAGCCTTGCTAGGAAGTGGCATAGGTTTTTGAACCCAAGGTTCCCTTTCCTTACCATGTTTTCGAGCAACAAAATCCTTTTTGGCATAACATTTATGTTTAGGAGGTGGTTATCAAGTTCTTCTACGGGTTCTATTTCCACATCATTAGCAGGTTATTTATCCTTGTCTGGTTGAGTGTCATAATGATCATTATTAGCATTGTTATTCTCATTATCGTAATCACTAGATGAATAACCATCCCCATACTGAGTCTCGACATCAAAAATAGAAATTTTATTTGGATTATCTTGAGATTTTTGGAAAGTAGGTTCACTAGGAAGATGTCTATTGTTTTTCTTTTTCTTCTTCCTAGGTGAACTGGGTACATCCTTATCAATCATCCGAGAATCTTTGTCAATTATTTTAGGATGACCCTCAGGATATAAAGGTTCCTGGGTCATTTTACCTCCTCTAGTCATTACTCTAACAACTTGATCATTCATATTATTGTGCATCTCTTTAAGTGAATCATTTCCTGACTTTGATACTTGTTATAGCTGAGTATGAACCAGAGATGAATGTTTACATAAACCCTTGACATAATTTGAGATTCTAAACATCTCTCACTTAAGCGTTCGATCATAATAGCATTACATTTCAGTTGACTACTTACGTATCTATTGAAGTTTTCTTGCTTAAGAATAAAATCATCAAGTTCATCCAAGCATTGACTAGGAGGTTTATTAATGGGAACATCACCTTCATCAAATCTACAAAGAGAGTTCACCTTTATAACCTCTAAAGAGGTATCAAGTCCATGTATTTCTTCAATAGGTGATAGATTCTTAACATCTTCAGATTTAGTCCCCCTCTCTTTCATAGATTTCTTTGCATGTTGCATATCTTCCGGACTAAGGAATAGAATACGTCTTTTATTTGGAATAGGTTTGGGTGCTGGTTCAGGTACTGTCCAATCATCGTCATTTTTCAATAGATTATCCAATAATTCTTGAGCCTGTTCAACAGTTCATTCCCTGAAAACACAAACATCACAACTATCTAGGTAGTCCCTATAAACATCGGTTAGTACATTATAAAAGATAACAAGTATTTCATTTTTTAAGTGGATGACCAGGCAAAGCATTTAATAGCTAGAGCAGCCTGCCCCAAGCTTGAGGGAGATGCTCTTCCGTAGATTGCACAAAGTTAAATATTTCGTGTAAAGCAACTTGTTTTTTATGAGCGGGAAATATTTTCAGAGAAGTAATGAATCATATCCTAGGGACTACGCACACAACCGGGAGTAAGACTATTAAACCGTTCTTTAGCTTCACCCTTTTGCGAGAATGGAAATAACTAAAGGATATAGTAGTAGCGATCTTTTCCTCGTGAGTAAAAAGCGTAACAATTTCATTCAGCTTAGTAAGATGTGCAATAACGGTTTTGGATTCATAGCCATGAAAAGGATCAAAATCTGTCAAGGTAGTAAGTTCGGGATCAATGAGGAATTCATAATCATTATTGTCGACAAAAATAGGAGAGGTTGCAAATTTCGGATCATGTTTCATCTTTTCTTTCAGGGATTTCCCTTAAACTTAACCAATAGTTTCTTAAGGCCATCTCTATCATTACAAGCAAGAAATTATTTAGAACTCTCCATCCATAACATAACCACCAGGCATATCAAGCATCTTAGTTCTAACATTAATGCTAGGTGTAATAGGTGATTCGGTATTTTTAGCAGTTTCATTTTCAAGTTATCTACATGTAGAAATTTAAGCATCAAGAAATTCACCTAATGGCACAATTTCAGTTTCACCAAGCATAGTAGTAGCATGATCACGAATATGATAAATAGCAGAAGAGGTGCCTATTACTTGCAAGACATCAGATTGAATAGCAAGTGGTGGTGTCGCAAACTAACAAACAAGAGAAGGTGAATAAAGTGCAGAGCTAGTTGAAAATTCCTTACCTCCCCTCGTCTTAGAGGGTAAAATATTTGTTCTGGAGTCTTTCAGATTCTTCCTAATATCCAGCAGAAAGATAATTCCCAAGTGACCTCGATAAATAAATCTATGCTCCCCGACAACGGCACGAGAAGAAGGTATTGATAATCCACAAGTATAGGGATTGCGACAGTCTTCGAGGGTAGTATTTCACCCAAATTTATTGTTTTGACACAAGGGGGGCAAAGAATATTTACGAGACTTAGCAATTGAGTTGTCAATTCAACCACACTTGGAATGATATCTCTGTACAACAAAGCATTTAGTAGCACAGTAGTTTGATAGTTCTGATAGTAGCGATAACAGTAACAATAATACGAGCAATAATTTTCTAGTGATTGTAACAATAGTAGAAACGGTAGTAACTTAGCAAAGGTAATATAAGGGAGACATAGGTATTCGATCAGTGATGAATAATTGTATGGATGACATTTATCAGGTAACAGTCACAGCCTAGAGGGACAAGAACTAGCTCCACCTCGTTAATTGAATGTAGGCGTGTATTCCGTATATAGTCATACCTGCTTATAATAAGAACTTGCATGACATCCTTTGTCCTACCCTCCTGTGGTAGCGGGGACCATGAGGAAATCTAAGGGATATTAAGGCCTCCTTTTAATAGAGAATCAGAACAAAGCATTAACACATATTGAATACATGAACTCCTCATACTACGATCATATCATTGAAAGGAATCCCAATTCTTGTCACCTTGGGTGGATGTGGATCATAACACATAGTAGGTGCATATAACTTCCAAGATCGGATCCACAGAACATAATAGGTTTAGATCTGAAAGCATGGCACTTGGGCCCTAGTGACAAGCATTAAGCATAGCAACATCAATCCTAGAACAAAGTGGATACTAGGGATCAAGCCTTAATATGTTGACTCGGTTACATGACAAATCTCATCCAACCCCATCACCGTCCATAAAGCTTATGAAGGAATAACTCATTCCCAATGGTGAGCATCATGGAATAGTTGATGTAGAAGGTTTGATGATGATGATGGTGACGAATCCCCCTATCCGGAGCCCAAATCAGACTCCAGATTAGCCCTCTTGATGAAGAGCACGACGTGGCGGCAGCTAATATGTCTCCAACGTATTTATATACTTTTGATTATTTCATGCTATTATATTATCAATCTTGGATACTTTATATGCAATTATATCCTATTTATATCATTGTTTGGGACTAACCTACTAACCCAGTGCTAGTGCTAGTTCCTATTATTATGCGTGTTTTTGACTTTTCAAAAGATCAATACCAAAAAAATTCTAAATACGATGAAACTTTACAATGATTTTTTTGGACTGAAAGAGACCATAGAATCTTCTAGAGGAAGCTATAAGTGCTACGAGAGAGCTACGAGATCACAAGGCATGCCCTGGGGGTAGGGTGCGCCCCCGAGCTCGTGGCCCCCTCACAACTCCATTTGACCTAAAGCAATATATATTCTCAAATATTTCCAAACCAATAGAGACACCAAAACACTATTTCCATCGCTGTAAGCCTTCTTCTTCCATGATCCCATCTGGAGAATTTTTCTAATACTCTGTCGGAGTGGGAACCAATCACGGAGGCCATCCACATCAATCTTGCTGCCTCTAGATGATGTGTGAGTGATTCACCATAGACCTATGGGTCCATAGCTAGTAGCTAGATGGCTTCTTTCACTCTTTGATATTCAATACCATGTTCTCCTCAATCTTCTTAGAGATCTATCCAACGTAATCTTCTTTTGCAGTGTGTTTGTTGGGATCCGATGAATTGTGAGTTTATGGTCAAATTGTTCATTTAAAGTAATTGAGTCTTTTCTGAAATTTATTATGCATGGTTGTTATAGCTTTGTGTTTCTCTCCGATCTATTTGTTGGTTTGGCCAACTAGATTAATTTATCTTCGGTGAGAGAGGTGCTTTGTAGTGGGTTCAATCTTGAGGTGCAATATATCCCAATGACAGAAGGGGACAAGACACATATTTGTCTTGTTTGCATTAAAAATAAAACGATGGGGTCTGAACATATTGCTGTTATTACTTTGTCTACATCATGTCATCTTCCTTAAAGCGTTGCTCTATTTTTCATGAACTTAATACCATAGATGCCGGCAGGAGTCGGTCGATTGGTGGAACAATAATAGTAGATGGAGAATTGTTTCGGTCTACTTTTCATAGACGTGATGCCTACATACATGATCATTGTCATGATAACATCATGATAATGTACCTTTCTATCAATGGCCCAAAAATAATTTGTTTACCCACCATATGTTATGTTTTTGAGAGAGAAGCATCTATTGAAAACTATGGCACCAAGGTATATTTAATCATATTGCTAAAAAACAAAAATGCAGGTCACACGTAGCAGAAATAAATTATGACATCGTTGCATATGCTAGATATGGTGTTCAAATTGTTAAGGCTTCATTCTTCCTATTTTCATATGCTAGATACTTATTTTATTGATAATTTGTTTGCTTACTAAATTCCTATGTGTAGTAATTATGTTAGAATTAAATGTATTAATCACATGCTATATGATGCTCCCTTTGTGCTTCAATTCTTGTCTTTTATGTGAGCATCATTATTACCCCAAGGTTTTCTTAATGGCTATAAAGAAACAGCTTGTAGGGAGACAACCCAATACTTTTTGTTTTGGTTTGATAACATTATTATTGCTACTGTACATCGTGTTTTTATCTTTTAGTTAGTTTTTGGCCAAGTAAAGCCTTTGGGATAATTCGGATGATAGTAGAATTGATTGTGTGCAAAAACAAAAACTTTTGCGTCGAGAATTTAATTTCTTAGAGTTCCTTGGAGTGTCTTTTTGATCTAATTTCTTATAAAGTATCGCTATAAAATTTCCCCAGGTTTCCCTAATTTTTCAGAATTGTTTGAGTTACATAACTATGGATTTAGTACAGATCATTACTGACTAATTTCTTTTACACAGATTATGTTTTTGCTTGCACAATTTTCTTGTTTTAATGATGCTATGGATTATACCGGGGTATAAGCCATGGATAAGTTAGAATACAATACCTATTATGAAATACATAAATATGAACCTATTTAAAATAGTACCGAAAGTTTATGATATCTCTATTGTACTAGCGGATCTCACGAGGTTTCTGATGAGTTTTGTGTACTGAAGTTTTCAAGTTTTGGGTGAGACAACGATGGATGAAAGAATAAGGAGCGGCAAGACCCTAAGCTTGGGGATTCCCAAGGCACCCCAAGTTAATATTCAAGGAAAAACCAAGCGTATAAGCTTGGAGATGCCCTCGATGGCATCCACTCTTTTGTCTACATTCTATCGATATGTCACTTGAAGCTACACATTTATTCATCACATGATACGAGTTTTGCTTCGAATGTCATATATTATAGTTTGTTTTGCTTTTAGTTGGACACAATCATTGTTTGCTAGACACGACGTTTGAGAGAGAGACATTATCATCTTAATTTGTTAGAATACTCTATGTGCTTCACTTATATCTTTTTAGCTAGGCAGTTGCTCTAGTACTTCATTTATATCTTTTAGAGCATGGCGGTGGTTATATTTTATAGAAATAGTTGCACTCTTGTGCTGCACTTAAATATTTTTGAGACTCTAATAAATAGGAATGGCAATTTCACGTGTTATAAGACAAGTCCTAAAAGGATAGATATTCAAGGGGGTATATAATAAAAACTTTCATGTAGATTACTAAATATGAAATGTATTGTTTGATTATATTGATGTAGTAATATGAAAGGATGTCGGCTCATGATCATTGGTTAGTATAAATATCGATATTAAAGTTTGTTATTAACTTCTCATCTAAGTATCGGTCATGGTGATGAGGTATGAGCTTTTTTATGTCTCAAATGAAATCCTTGAGTGCTTTTTTCATCGGATGCACGCGATGGTTAACTCCTACCAACCAATTACCCAGGCGCATGCGAGTAGTACTTTTCTTTGATGGCTAGACTTTTACAATAAGTACGTGAGTTCTTTATGACTAATATCAGTCCATGCACTAGTGAATAAATGGCTAGCCACAACTCTTGTTGGTATCGCACCATTTTCACACAACGTGAACATTATTCTTTTTAAATAGTGTTGGTGTCAGCTAAATTGAACGCCAACTGTAAATGGTCTGTGCTGGCATGGATATTTTTGAATACGTCACAAATCTGTTGGCCCACATGTACTCGCCGTTTAGAAGATAGTGATGGCGTTGAATTTTTGCACATGCCATAGCTAATTAGTTAGTGCTGACGTGTCAAATTATTTTACGCCAAACATTATATTTCGACTTAAACTAGTATTTAAAATATTTAAATATTATATATACTAGTTATAAAATAACATACATTTTTATTTTACATTTTTGACATCATTATTGCTACCACTTCTAATTATGAGTATTTAATTATGTTTGGTCTTTCATTAAATTTAATTGGGTCACACCAGGAATGGCCCACCTAAGTCAACTCTCATGCCTTAGTAAAAGACCTAGGCTCCTCCATTTCATTTCAACTCCCTCGCGACCAGCTGCTACCCCTCCCGTCGCGCCCCTTCGCCGGCCAGCAAGGTTCAATCCTCTCCTTCCCCTCCTATTGCATCTCCTTCCTCTGCACTCACACCTTCTGTGTCCACTAATAATCTATAAGTTGATTTAGGATTGCTTTATATAGAAATTTAAATACATATATGTAATGGATTGCTTTGTGTAATATCGAATCAAAATTTGATTCCATGGGTTGCATTTTGTAGAAATTTTAGTGAATGTTGACGAAGTTGTAAAAACAAATGGTCACAAATTTCAAAATGTTCGGGATAACAAAATATGTTCAGGAATTCATTCTTTTCATGATCGAAGAGAATGATCACAAAATTATGGAAAATAGCCATGAATTTGTAAATTCAGGATTTCAAAAAAAGATTCATGAATTTGTAAAAATATATTGATAATTTATGAAAAAATCGTGATTTTCGAAAAATGCTTGCGAATTTAAATAATATTCACGATGTCAAAACATATTCAGAAATTCAAATGATTTTCGCAAAAAGAAACAATAATAAAAATAGAAAATAACAAGTAAAAAAAAAAGAAAAAACGGAAAAGGTAACCGAAAATTGAAAAATAAATAAATAAAGAACAGGGTTGAAACCCAAAATTGGCTGGCCCATACAAAAACCAGCAACTCCGGACGATACACACGCTGTGGCTAATCACTGCACGCTACCCTTAGGACTAGAAGTTCCTATTTGCCGACCGTTGCAGCAAGTTGTTGGGGCGACGCGGGCAAGGAGAGCGATGAGCATTCAAATGGCCCGACCCGTTAAAAGAATGACGGATTCCGGCTTTATTAAACTTCTAGGTGGTTTACGGCTGTTTTTTTTCCTGTTTTGGCAAACTTATAGGAGATTCCTGAACCTTTTTTTCTTTTCCTTCTCTTTTTCTATTTATATTTTCCATTTTTTTTGTTTCTGTTTATTTCCATCTAATTTGCTTTCCCCTTTTTCAAGTTTATTTTCTTTATTTAAATATCTTTTGTTTTCTTACATTTATTAACTTTCGAATATGTTCAGTGGTTCTCACAATTTTTTAAAACATTCTCAGAAATATTCTTATTTTCAAGAAAAATCCCGAATATTAATAATGTTCATAAATTTCAAAAATTATCTAGAATTTCGAAATATTTACATACTAAATCTATTTATTTACAAATTTAAAAAACATTCATGGTTTTTAAAACTTGTTCTCCTATTTGAAATAATGTTTGCCTTTTTCAACTTTTGTTCTAGGTTTCAAAATTTTCTCAGATATTACGTGAGTTCATTATGAAAATTTGCGTCGGGAGGGACCGTCCCCAGCGCACCGGCGGGCGACTAAAGAGGCGGACGGAGCACCTACATCGTGACCTACATACCATGCTACTTCACACCACCTGGCCCACCTGGCAGGGGGGAGGTTGAAGCGCCAACCGTAGGCACCAGCACCCCCCAAGAGTAAGAAGTACCCTGGGCGTCCTCCTCAAGCCGGGCCTGGGGGCTCCCGTCAGTGGAGCGTCGGGCCCGGATGGCGCGAGTAGGAGGGCGCCCCAAGCCACGGGGCACGGCATCAGCCGGTGCCTCCGCGGGGAAGTGACGATAGGGAAAGCCCTCAGGCCCTGGGCGTGTTGACCTGGGGGAGCGGCAAGACAAATGCAATGCGGGCCACCCACGACAACCACGATGCCTACACGGCCTCAAGAGGATGGGCCTGCCGAGGCCTTCGGGACCTCGACCGGACAACACGTAGGTGCTGTTAGGGAACGTTGCATGGGAACCGAAAAATTTCCTACGCACACGCAAACCTATCCATGGTGATGAGCATCTACGAGAGGGGGAGTTGATCTACATACCCTTGTAGATCGCTAAGCGGGAAGCGTTAAGCAACGCGGTTGGTGTAGTCAAACTTCTTCGCGATCCAAATCGCCGAGCGTCACGCGATCCAATCACGAACCGTCCCGCGATCTCGTCACGATCCGTCCCGCGATCGAATCACGATCGTCTCGTGGCCTTGATCACGATCCTTCCGATCTAGTACCGAACGGACGGCACCTCCGTGTTCAGCACACGTGCACCTTGATGACGATATCCACCGTCTTGATCCAGCAAGAGAAAGTAGAGAGGAGGAAGAGTTCGCTGGCAGCATGACGGTGCTCCGGCGATGGTGGTGAAGCAATTCCGGCAAGGCTTCGCCTAAGCATTGCAGAAATACGATCTAGAGGAGAAACTATGCACCGGTGAAATGGGTAGCACGTGGCCGGAAATTCTGTGTATAATCCCTCTATTCCACTAGTATATATAGGAGGAGAAGGGAGTCTTCCTTGTCGCAGGGCCAAGACCTCCTAGGAGTCAGCCGAAGCAAGGGGGAGGAGTCCTACTCCTCCTCGAATCCTAGTCGGAGTAGGACTCTCCCTTTTTGCCTTTTTCCACCTTTTTCCTTTGGGTTTCTTCCCCCAACCCGCATGGGCCTGTTGTGGCTATTCCACCAACCAAGTAAGGGCTGGTTAATAATCTCCCACAGCCCATGAAGCTTCTTGGGTCGAAATACCCCTCCCGGAGGTCTCCCGGTACACTACCGACACTCCCGGCACACTACCAATGAGCCCAAAACTTTTCCGGCGACCAAACTTGGACTTCCTATATATGAATCTTTACCTCCAAACCATTCCGGAGCTCCTTGTGACGTCCGGGATATCATCTGGGAATCTGAACAACCTTCGGTCACCATCATTCATAACTCTATACTATCGAAACGTCACCAAACCTTAAGTGTGTAGACCTTGCGGGTTCGAGAACTATGTAGACATGACCGAGACACCTCTACGGTCAATAAACAATGGCGGGACCTGGACATCCACATTGGTTCCTACATATTCTATGAAGATCTTCATCAATCCAACCTCCATGTCAAGGATTCAGTTAATCCCGTATAACGTTCCCTTTGTTCTTCGGTATGTTACTTGCCCGAGATTCGATCGTTGATATCTCCATACCTAGTTCAACCTTGTTACCGGCAAGTTTCTTTACTCGTTCTGTAATACAAGATCCTGTGGCTAACACTTTAGTCACATTGCTTGCAAGGCTTGTTGTGATGTTGCATTATCGAGTGGGCCCTAAGATACCTCTCCGTCACCCGGAGTAACAAATCCCAGTCTTGATCCATGCCAACCCAACAGACAACTTAGGAGATACCTGTAGAGTACCTTTATAGTCACCCAGTTATGTTGCGACGTTTGATACACACAAAGCATTCCTCCGGTGTCACTGAGTTGCATGATCTCATGGTCATAGGAACATACACTTGACATGCGGAAAGAAGTAGCTATAAACTGACATGATCATATGCTACATTTGTAGTTTGGGTCTTGTCCATCACATCATTCACCTAATGATGTGATCCCGTTATCAAATGACATCTCATGTCCATGGCTAGGAAACCTTATCCATCCTTTGATCAATGAGCTAGTTCACTAGAGGCATACCAGGGACATAGTGTTTTGTCTATGTATCCACACATGTATCCATGTTCCCAATTAATACAATTCTAGCATGGACAATAAACAATTATCATGAACAAGGAAATGCAATAATAAACACTTTATTTATTGTCTCTAGGGCATATTTCCAATAGGTGCGTGATGAGGCATTCTTCACCGATAACCCCCCCTTATGGCCGTGCCGACGCATCGTGCTCATGTATGGGCCTCGGGAGCGCAATCCTGAGGTCGTGCGGGGAACGGTGCGGTCGGGTTAGGGTCATAAGGGCACGCAACCAGGTAGAAATGCAGGGGATGATCTTCGACAGGGCTGCAAGCCACAAATCCATCCGCGTGGGGGCTTGCCCAAGGCCGTGACACTCTCATGTAACAATGAGCGGGTTGTATACCACCGGGGGCCACCGAGGATGCGGAAGGGGTTCCTCCCACACAATGTGCCAGCCACAACCCAGGGCTGGCGGAGAAGACAACACTGCCCATCAATGGCTATGCCCATGCAACGTGGAATCCCTATGCTCAGCGTTCGGGGAAGACGAAGGCGGGAATAATCCCAAAAAGCCAGACGCGGCTGTTTTCTCGCTCTTTTTTGTATGTCACGTTGTAGCCTTCGATGGCCCTTTTTGTGCTTGATCCTTTCAGAAGCTCAAAGATTTCATTATTTTATGTTTTAAATCAAAGGGGTGGGAGCTATTCTCTTTGCATTTTGTCGTTTCGCCAAACTTGAGTTTCTTCCTTTCTAAATGGTGTTTCGTAAGGAACCGAACGCTCGGCGTACCCCGAGGCGCCACAGGGCCAGACAGCAAGGTCTTACCACCTCGGGGGCGCACATTTCCTAGCGGTCAACCTTCCTCGGGGGCTCTGACTGCAGCATGACATCACAGCATGGGGTCTAGGGAGGCCCCAGGACCTCCTGAGGCGGCGCGTGGAAGGACAGAATGGGAGAACGCTCGAGCGTCAAAGGGGGCTCCTGAGTAGCACGCCTCGGGAGCCTCACCGGTCATATAGCCACTTGGCCTCTCTGGTGTCATCCTTGGTTTCCGATCGGCATCAGAGGCATCGGGGCCTCGCCCCGTGAAGTGCGCCCTTGGTTTTTGGTCGTACCTAGTAGTGGTGCGGAAATGCGAGGGACTGGGAAATGCGAGGGACATAGTGTTTTGTCTATGTATCCACACATGTATCCATGTTTCCAATTAATACAATTCTAGCATGGAAAATAAACAATTATCACGAACAAGGAAATGCAATACTAAACACTTTATTTATTTCCTCTAGGGCATATTTCCAACAGTCTCCCACTTGCACTAGAGTCAATAATCTAGCTCACATCAATATGTGATTTACATTGTAATGCATTGAACACCCATGCAGTTCTGGTGTTGATCATCTTTAGCTCTTGGAAGAGGTTTAGTCAACGGGTCTGCAACATTCAGATCCGTGTGTACTTTGCAAATATTTATGTCCTTCTCCTCGATGTAATATCGGGTGGATTTGAAGCGTCGCTTTATATGTCTTGTCCTCTTGTGAAACCTGGGTTCCTTGGCTAGAGCAATGTCACCAATGTTGTCACAGAACAGACTCATTGGATTCGGTGCAATGGGCACCACTCCAAGATCTGTCATGAACTGCTTCATCCAGACATCTTCCTTCGCCGCCTCCGAGGCTGCGATGTACTCTGCTTCGCACGTAAGATCAGCTACCACGCTTTGCTTGGAACTTCACCAGCTTACCGCTCCCCCGTTAAGAATAAATACGTATCCGGTTTGCGACTTAGAGTCGTCCGGATCAGTGTCAAAGCTTGCATCGATGTAACCCTTTACGACGAGCTCTTCATCACCTCCATAAATAAAGAAACATGTCCTTAGTCATGTTAAGGTACTTAAGGATATTCTTGACCGCTTGCCAGTGCTCCATTCTAGGAACACTTTGAAACCTTCCAGCCATACTTATGGCAAGGCTGACATCAGGTCTTGTGCACAACATTGCATACATGATAGAGCCTCTGGCTGAAGCATAGGGGATGACACTCATCTTTTCTTTATCTTCTGCAGTAACTAGGCATTTAGTCTTACTCAACTTCACACCTTGTAACACAGGCAAGAACCCCTTCTTGGAATGTTCCATTTTGAACTTCTTCAAAACTTTATCAAGGTATGTGCTCTCTGAAAGTGCTATTAAGCGTCTCGATCTTTCTCCATAGATCTTAATGCCTAATATGAAAGCAGCTTCTCCCAGGTCCTTCATTGAAAAACTCTTGTTCAAATATTCCTTCACGCTTTCCAGCATTTCTATATTGTTTCCAATCAGCAATATCTCATCCACATATAATATTAGAAACGCTATAGAGCTCCCACTCACTTTCTTGTAAATACAAGCTTCTCCATAAACTTGTATAAACCCAAACGCTTTGATCACCTCATCGAAGCGCTTATTCCAACTCCGAGATGCTTGCACCAGTCCATAAATGGACCGCTGGAGTTTGCAAACGTTGTCAACATTCTCTGGATCAACAAAACCTTCTAGTTGTATCATATACAACTCTTCCTCAAGGAAACCATTGAGGAACGCTGTTTTGACATCCATCTGCCAAATTTCATAGACGAAATAAGCAGCTATTGCCAACATGATTCTGACAGACTTAAGCATCGCTACTGGTGAGAAGGTCTCATCGTAGTAAAATTCTTGAACTTGTGAAAAACCCTTTGCCAAAAGTCGAGTTTTATAGACGGTGACATTGCCATCCGTGTTTGTTTTCTTCTTAAAGATCCATTTGTTCTGAATGGCCTTTCGCCCTTTAGGTAATACTTCCAAAGTCCACACTTTGTTTTCATACATGGATCCCATCTCAGATTTCATGGCCTCTAACCATTTCTCAGAATCCGGGCCCATCACCGCTCCTTCATAGCTCGTAGGTTCATAGTTGTCCAACAACATGACCTCCAAGACTGGATTGCCGTACCACTCAGGAGTAGTACGCGTCCTTGTCGACCGACGAGGTTCATTAGTAACTTGATCTGAAGCTTCATGATCATCATCATTAGCTTCTTCTTCAACCATCGTAGGCTCCACAGAAACATCTTTCTATGTTGCGCTACTATCTGGTAGAAGCAAAGGTTCAACAACCTCATCAAGCTCTATTTTCCTCCCACTCAATTCTTTTGAGAGAAACTCTTTCTCAAGAAATGTTCCGTACTTAGTGACAAACACTTTGCCTTCGGATCTGAGATAGAAGGTATACCCGACTGTCTCTTTTGGGTATCCTATGAAGACGCATTTCTCCGCTTTGGGTTCCAGCTTTTTCAGGCTGAAGCTTTTTGACATAAGCATCACATCCCCAAACTATAAGAAACGACAACTTTGGCCTCTTGCCAAACCATAGTTCATATGGCGGCATCTCAACAGATTTTGATGGTGCCCTATTTAAAGTGAATGCAGCCGTCTCTAATGCAAAACCCCAAAACGATAGTGGCAAATCAGCAAGAGACATCATAGAACGCACCATATCTAACAAGGTTCGATTACGACGTTCAGACACACCATTATGTTGAGGTGTTTCGGGCGGTGTCAACTATGAAACAATTCCACACTGTCTTAAGTGACTACAAAACTCGTAACACAGATATTCACCTCCTCGATCGGATCGTAGGAATTTAATCTTCTTGTTACGATGATTTTCAACTTCACTCTGAAATTGCTTGAACTTTTCAAATGTTTCAGACTTGTGTTTAATTAAGTAAATATACCCATATCTACTTAAGTCATCAGTGAAGGTGAGAAAATAACGATATCCACCACGCGCTGCAACATTCATTGGACCGCACACATCGGTATGTATGATTTGCAATAATTCGCTTGTCCGTTCCATTGTTCCACAGAACGGCATTTTAGTCATCTTGCCCATGAGGCATGGTTCACATGTTTCAAGTGATTCAAAATCAAGTGACTCTAAAAGTCCATCAGCATGGAGCTTCCTCATGCGTTTTACACCAATATGACCTAAACGGCAGTCCCACAAGAAAGTGGTACTATCATTATCAACTCTACATCTTTCGGCATCAATGTTATGAACATGTGTGTCATCACTATCAAGATTTAATATGAATAAACCCCTCACATTAGGTTAATGACCATAAAAGTTATTACTCATATAAATAGAACAACCTTTATTCTCTAATTTAAATGAGTAACCGTCTCGCAATAAACAAGATCCAGATATAATGTTCATGCTTAACGCAGGCACTAAATAACAATTATTCAGGTTCATCACTAATCCCGATGGCAATCGAAGAGAGAGCGTGCCGACGGCGATCACATCAACCTTGGAACATTTCCCACGCGCATCGTCACTTCGTCCTTTGCCAGCCTCCATTTATTCCGTAGTTCCTGCTTTGAGTTGCAAATGTGAGCAACTGAACCGGGATCAAATACCCAGGATCTACTACGAGAGCTCGTAAGGTACACATCAATAAGATGTATAAGATAAATACCTTGTTTGTCTTTGGCCGCCTTCTTGTCAGCCAGGTACTTGGGGCAGTTCAGCTTCAGGTGACCAGTTCCCTTGCAATGAAAGCACTCGGTCTCCTGCTTAGGTCCATGCTTAGGCTTCTTTACAGGAGTAGCAACTGCTTTTCCATCCTTCTTGGTTTTACCCTTCTTGCCTTTGCGTTTGCCATTTTTCTTTAAACTAGTGGTTTTATTGACCATCTACACTTGATGTTCTTTCTGGATTTCAGACTCAGCGACTTTCAGCATCGCAAGTAGTTCGGCGTGAGACTTGTTCATCCCATGCATGTTATAGTTCATCACAAAGCTTTTGTAACTAGGTGGCGGTGATTGAAGAACTCTGTCAGTGATCGCCTCTACCGGAAGGGCAATTCCCAACTCAGCTAGACGGGTCGAGTACCCAGACATTCTGAGTACATGTTCACTAATAGACCTGTTCTCCTCCATCTTGCAAGCATAGAACTTATCGGAGGTCTCATACCTCTCGATCCGGGCGTTCTTCTCAAAGATGAACTTCAACTCCTGGAACATCTCATATGCTCCATGACGTTCAAAATGTCTTTGAAGTCCCAGTTCTAAGACATACAATATTGCACACTGAACTATTGAGTAATCTCCAGAACATGCCTCCCAAGCGTTCTTAACGTCTTCGGAAGACAAGTCTGTGGGTTGGTTACCGAGCGATGCATCAAGGACATATAATTTCTAGGAAGCCGTGAGGATAATCCTCAGATTACGGGCCCAGTCAACAAAGTTACTTCCATCATCTTTTAGCTTAGCTTTCTCTAGGAATGCATTAAAATTCAGAGGTGCTACCATGCGAGCCATTGATCTACAACATAAATATGCAAAGGTTACTTAGACTATTGTTCAAGATAATGAGTTTAGTTAATCAAATTACTAAAGCTCCCACTCAAATTGACATCCCTCAGGTCATCTGAGTGTCACATGATCCAAATTCACCAACTGAAGTCCGATCATCACGTGAGTTGAGGTGGCTTCAATGGTGAACATCATTATGTTGATCATATCTACTATATGACTCATGCTCGACCTTTCAGTCTCTTGTGTTCCGAGGCCATGTCTGTACATGCTAGGCTCATCAAGTTTAACCCGCGTGTTCTGCGTGTGCGACACTGGCTTGCACCCGTTGTATGTGAACGTAGAGTCTATCACACCTGATCATCACGTGGTGTCTTGACACGATGAACTTTCGCAACGGTGCACACTCGGGGAGAACACAATTTATCTTGAAATTTAAGTGAGGGATCACCATATAATGCTACCGTCATACTAAGCAAAACAAGGTGCATAAAAGGATTAACATCACATGCAATTCATAAGTGACATGATATGACCATGAACTTGTGCTTAAGATCTCCATCTTCAAAGCACCGGCATGATCTCCATCGTCACCGGCACGACACCATGATCTCCATCATCTTGATCTCCATCAATGTGCTGCCATTGGGGTTGTGGCGCCAGCCCTGCTTCTACTTCTATTGCTACCGTTTAGCGATAAAGTAAAGCATTACGTAGCGCTTAATGATTGACAACCAGGTCATACAATAATTAAAGACAACCCTATGGCTCCTACCGGTTGTCATACTCATCGATGTGCAAGTCGTGAAATTCTATACATCACATGATCATCTCATACATCACATATATCACATCATGTAATTGGCCATATCACATCACAACATACCCTGCAAAAACATGTTAGAAATCCTCTAATTATTGTTGCATGTTTTATGTGGCTGCTACAGGTATCTAGCAAGAACGATTCTCACCTACGCAGAAACCACAACGGTGATACATAGTTTGCTTTTCAACCTTCTCAACGACCGCCTTTGTTGGATCTGATCCAACTAAAGTGAGAGAAACTGTCACCCGCAAGCCATCTAAGCAACAAATTGCGTCGAGGGAACCGGTCTCTCGTAAGCGTATGAGTAATGTTGGTCCGGGCCGCTTCATCTCACAATACCGCTGAACCAAAATACGACCAAGGGAGGAAGCAATCTAAGCATCAACGCCCACAAACCTTTTGTGTTCTACTCAAGATCTCATCGAACCATCAACCTAGCTCATGATGCCACTGTTGGGGAAAATTGCATGGGAAACAAAAATTATCCTACGCACACGCAAACCTATCCATGGTGATGAGCATCTATGAGAGGGGAAATTGATCTACATACCCTTGTAGATCGCTAAGCGGGAAGCATTAAGAAACGCGGTTGGTGTAGTCGAACTTCTTCGCGATCCAAATCGCCGAGCGTCCCGCAATCCAATCACGAACCATCCCGTGATCCCATCACAAACCGTATCGTGATCTCGTCATGATCCGTCTCGCGATCCAATCACGATCGTCTCGTGGCCTTGATCACGATCCTTTCGATCTAGTACCGAATGGAAGGCACCTCCGCGTTCAGCACACGTGCAGCTTGATGACGATCTCCGCCGTCTTGATCCAGCGAGAGGAAGTGGAGAGGAGGAAGCGTTCTCCGGCAGCATGATGGCGCTCCGGTGATGGTGGTGAAGCAATTCCGGTAGGGCTTCGCCTAAGCACTGCAGAAATACGATCTAGAGGAGAAACTATGCACCGGTGGAACGGGTAGCACGTGGCCAGAAATTCTGTGTAAAAACCCTCTATTCCACTAGTATAAATAGGTGCAGAGGGGAGGCTGCCTTGTCGCAGGGCCAATCCCTCCTAGGAGTTGGCCGAAGCAAGGGGGAGGAATCCTACTCCTCCTCCAATCCTAGTAGGAGTAGGACTCTCCCTTTTGCCTTTTTTCCACCTTTTTCCTTTGGGTTTCTTCCCCCAAACCGCATGGGCCTGTTGTGGATATTCCACCAGCCCACTAAGGGCTGGTTAATACTCTCCCACAGCCCATGAAGCCTCTTGGGTCGAAATACCCCTCCCGGAGGTCTCCCGGTACACTACCGACACTCCCGGCACACTACCGATGAGCCCGAAACTTTTCCGGCGACCAAATTGGGACTTCCTATATATGAATCTTTACCTCCGGACCATTCCAGAGCTCCTCGTGGCATCCGGGATATCATACGGGACTCCGAACAACCTTTGGTCACCACCATTCATAGCTCTATACTACCGAAACGTCACTGAACCATAAGTGTGCAGACCCTGCGGGTTCGAGAACTATGTAGACATAACCGAGACACCTCTACGGTCAATAACCAATGGCGGCACCTGGACATCCACATTGGTTCCTACACATTCTATGAAGATCTTCATCAGTCGAACCTCCATGTCAAGGATTCAGTTAATCCCGTATAACGTTCCCTTTGTTCTTCGGTATGTTACTTGCCCGAGATTCGATCGTCAATATCTCCATACCTAGTTCAACCTCGTTACCGGCAAGTCTTTTTACTCGTTCTATAATGCAAGATCCCGTGGAAAACACTTTAGTCACATTGCTTGCAAGGCTTGTTGTGATGTTGCATTACCGAGTGGTCCCTGAGATACCTCTCCGTCACACGGAGTAACAAATCCCAGTCTTGATCCATGCCAACCCAACATACACCTTAGGAGATACCTGTAGAGTACCTTTATAGTCACCTAGTTACGTTGCGAATTTTAATACACACAAAGAATTCCTCTGGTGTCAGTGAGTTGCATGATCTCATGGTCATAGGAACATACACTTGACATGCAGAAAAGAGTAGCAATAAACTGACCCGATCAAATGCCACGTTTGTAGTTTGGGTCTTGTCCATCACATCATTCTCCTAATGATGTGATCCTGTTATCAAATGACATCTCATGTCCATGGCGAGGAAACGGTCTGTGCTGGCATCGATATTTTTGAACACGTCACAAATCTGTTGGCCCACATGTACTCGCCGTTTGGAAGATGGTGGTGGCGTTGAATTTTTGCACATGCCATAGCTACTTAGTTAGTGCTGACGTGTCAAATTATTTTACGCCAAACATTATATTTCGACTTAAACTAGTATTTAAAATATTCAAATATTATATATACTAGTTATAAAATAACATACATTTTTGACATCATTATTGCTACCACTTCTAATTTTGAGTATTTAATTATGTTTGGTCTTTCATTAAATTTAATTGCACTTTTTTTATCTGGGCAGTTATTAGCTATGGCGTTACATTTTAGGCTCACACCAGGAATGGCCCACCTAAGTCAACTCTCATGCCTTAGTAAAAGACCTAGTCTCCTCCATTTCATTTCAACTCTCTCTCGACCAGCTGCTACCCGTCGTCGCCCGTCGCGCCCCTTCGCCGGCCAGCAAGGTTCAATCCTCTCCTTCCCCTCCTATTTCATCTCCTTCCTCTGCACTCGCACCTTCTGTGTCCACTGATAATCTATAAGTTGATTTAGGATTGCTTTATA
This sequence comes from Hordeum marinum, assembly GCA_022496015.1. NCBI lineage: Eukaryota > Viridiplantae > Streptophyta > Magnoliopsida > Poales > Poaceae > Hordeum > Hordeum marinum. The sequence goes on along the minus strand of CM039673.1, from coordinate 159,882,029 downwards.
TAGAAACTAAAATACATATATGTAATGGATTGCTTTGTGTAATATAGAATCAAAATTTGATTCCATGGGTTGCATTTTGTAGAAATTTTAGTGAATGTTGACGAATTTGTAAAAACAAATGGTCACAAATTTCAAAAAAATTGGGATAACAAAATATGTTCAGGAATTCATTCTTTTCATGATCGAAGAGAATGATCACAAAATTATGGAAAATAGTCATGAATTTGAAAATTCAGGATTTCAAAAGAGATTCATGAATTTCAAAACTGATTTAAAAAACATTCAGGATTTAATAAAATGGTCATGAATTTGTAAAAATATATTGATAATTTTGGAAAAAATCGTGATTTTGGAAAAATGCTTGCGAATTTAAATAATATTCATGATGTCAAAACATATTCAGAAATTCAAATGATTTTCGCAAAAAGAAACAATAATAAAAATAGAAAATAACAAGTAAAAAACAAAAGAAAAAACGGAAAAGGTAACCGAAAATTGAAAAATAAATAAAGAAAGAACAGGGTTGAAACCCAAAATAGGCTGGCCCATAGAAACACCAGCAGCTTCGGACGATACACACGCTATGGCTAATCACTGCACGCTACCCTTAGGTCCAGAAGTTCCTATTTGCCGACCATTGAAGCAAGTTGTTGGGGCGACGCAGGCGGGGAGAGCGATGAGCATTCGGATGGCCCGACCCGTTAAAAGAATGACGGATTCTGGCTTTATTAAACATCTAGGTGGTTTCCGGCTGTTTTTTTCCTGTTTTGGCAACGTTATAGGAGGTTCCTGAACCTTTTTTTTCTTTTCCTTCTCTTTTTTATTTATGTTTTCCATTTTTTGTTTCTTTTTATTTCCATCTAATTTGCTTTCCCCTTTTTCAAGATTATTTTCTTTATTTCAATATCTTCTGTTTTCTTACATTTATTAACTTTCAAATATGTTCAGTGGTTCTCACAATTTTTTAAAATATTCTTATTTTCAAGAAAAATCCCGAATATTAATAATGTTCATAAATTTCAAAAATTATCCAGAATTTCGAAATATTTACATATTCAAAATATTTATTTACAAATTTAAAAAACATTCATGGTTTTTAAAACTTGTTCTCCTATTTGAAATAATGGTTGCCTTTTTCAACTTTTGTTCTAGGTTTCAAAATTTTCTCAGATATTACGTGAGTTCATTATGAAAATTTGCGCCGGGAGGGACCATCCCCAGCGCACCGGCGGGCGACTCAAGAGGCGGACGGAGCACCTACGTCGAGCCCTACATACCATGCTACTTCATACCACCTGGCCCACCTGGCAGGGGGGGAGGTTCAAGCGCCAACCGTAGGCGCCAGCACCCCCCAAGAGTAAGAAGAACCCTGGGCGTCCTCCTCAAGCCGGGCCTGGGGGCTCCCGTCAGCGGAGCACCGGGCCCAGATGGCGCGAGTAGGAGGGTGCCCCAAGCCACGGGGCACGACATCAGCCGGTGCCCCCGCGGGGAAGCGACGATAGGGCAAGCCCTCAGGCCCTGCGAGTGTTAACCTCGGGGAGCGGCAAGACAAATGCAATGCAGGCCACCCGCGGCAACAACGATGCATACACGGCCTTAGGAGGATGGGCCTCTCGAGGCCTTCAGGACCTCGACCGGACGACGTGTAGGTGCTGTTGGGGAAAGTTACATGGGAAACGAAAAATTTCCTACGCACACGCAAACCTATCCATGGTGATGAGCATCTACGAGAGGGGGAGTTGATCTACATACCCTTGTAGATCGCTAAGCGGGAAGCGTTAAGAAACGCGGTTGGTGTAGTCGAACTTCTTCGCGATACAAATCGCTAAGCGTAACGCGATCCAATCACGAACCGTCGTGCGATCCAATCACGAACCGTCCCACGATCGAATCACGATCCGTCCCGCGATCCAATCACGATCGTCTCGTGGCCTTGATCACGATCCTTCCGATATAGTACCGAATGGACGGCACCTCCGCGTTCAGCACACGTGCAACTTGATGACGATATCCACCGTCTTGATCCAGCAAGAGGTAGTGGAGAGGAGGAAGAGTTCGCTGGCAGCATGATGGCGCTCCGGCGATGCTGGTGAAGCAATTCCGGCAGGGCTTCGCCTAAGCACTGTAGAAATACGATCTAGAGGAGAAACTATGCATCGGTGGAACGGGTAGCACGTGGCCGGAAATTCTGTGTAAATATAGGAGGAGAGGGGAGGCTGCCTTGGCACAGGGCCAAGCCCTCCTAGGAGTCGGCGGAAGCAAGGGGGAGGAGTCCTACTCCTCCTCCAATCCTAGTAGGAGTAGGACTTTCCCTTTTTGCCTTTTTTCCACCTTTTTCCTTTGGGTTTCTTCCCCCAAACCGCATGGGCCTGTTGTGGCTATTCCACCAGCCCACTAAGGTCTGGTTAATACTCTCCCACAGCCCATGAAGCCTCTTGGGTCGAAGTACCCCTCCCGGAGGTCTCTCGGTACACTACCGACACTCCCGGCACACTACCGATGAGCCCGAAACTTTTTCGGCGACCAAACTGGGACTTCCTTTATATGAATATTTACCTCCGGACCATTCCGGAGCTCCTCGTGGCGTCCGGGATATCATACGGGACTCCGAACAACCTTAGGTCACCACCATTCATAGCTCTGTACTACCGAAACGTCACCAAACCTTAAGTGTGCAGACCCTGCGGGTTCAAGAACTATGTAGACATGACCGAGAAACCTCTACGGTCAATAAACAATGGCGGGACCTGGACATCCACATTGGTTCCTACATATTCTACGAAGATCTTCATCAGTCGAACCTCCATGTCAAGGATTCAGTTAATCCCGTATAACGTTCCCTTTGTTCTTCGGTATGTTAGTTGCCCAAGATTCGATCGTCGATATCTCCATACCTAGTTCAACCTCGTTACCGTCTACTATTTTTACTCGTTCTGTAATGAAAGATCCCATGGCTAACACTTTAGTCACATTGCTTGCAAGGCTTGTTGTGATGTTGCATTACCGAGTGGGCCCTAAGATACCTCTCCGTCACACGGAGTAACAAATCCTAGTCTTGATCCATGCCAACCCAACAGACACCTTAGGAGATACCTATAGAGTACCTTTATAGTCACCCAGTTACGTTGCGACGTTTGATACACACAAAGCATTCCTCCGGTGTCAGTGAGTTGCATGATCTCATGGTCATAGGAACATACACTTGACATGCGGAAAGCAGTAGCTATAAACTGACATGATCATATGCTACATTTGTAGTTTGGGTCTTGTCCATCACATCATTCTCCTAATGATGTGATCCCATTATCAAATGACATCTCATGTCCATGGCTAGGAAACCATAACCATCCTTTGATCAACGAGCTACTTCACTAGAGGCATACCAGGGACATAGTGTTTTGTCTATGTAACCACACATGTATCCATGTTTCCAATTAATACAATTCTAGCATGGACAATAAACAATTATAATGAACAAGGAAATGCAATAATAAACACTTTATTAATTGCCTCTAGGGCATATTTCCAACATGTGCCTCATGAGGCATTCTTCACCGATAAAACCCCCCTTATGACCGCGCCGATGCATCGTGCTCATGTATGGGCCTCGGGAGCGCATTCCTGAGGTCGCGCAGGAAACGATGCGGTTAGGTTAGGGTCATAAGGGTGTGCAACCAGGTAGAAATGCAGGGGATGATCTTCGACGGGGCTGCGAGCCACAAAGCCATCCGCCTGGGGGCTTGCCCAGGGCCGTGACACTCTCATGTAACAATGAGCGGGCTGTATACCCCTAGGGCCCCCCGAGGAAGCGGAAGGGGTTCCTCCCACATAATGTGACAGCCACAGCCCGGGGCTGGCGGAGCAGACAACACTGCCCATCAATGGCTATGCCCATGCAACGTGGATGCCCTACGCTCAGCGCTGGGGGAAGACGAAGGCGGGGACAATCCCAGAAAGCCGGACGCGGCCGTTTTCTCGCTCTTTTTTGTATTTCAAGTTGCAGCCTTCGATGGCCCTTTTTGTGCTTGATCCTGTCAGAAGCTCGAAGATTTCGTGATTTTATGTTTTAAAACAAAGGGGTGGGAGCTATTCTCTTTGAATTTTGTCGTTTCGCCAAACTTGAGTTTCTTCCTTTCTAAATGGTGTTTCGTAAGGAACCAAACGCTCCGCATACCCCGAGGCGCCATAGGGCCAGACAGCAAGGTCTTACCACCTCAGGGGCGCGCAGCATGACGCCATAGCATGGGGTCTAGGGAGGCCCCAGGGCCTCCTGAGGCGGCGCGTGGAAGGACAAAATGGGAGAACGCTCGAGCGTCAAAGGGAGCTCCTGAGCAGCACGCCTCGGGAGCCTCACCGGTCATATAGCCACTCGGCCTCTCTGGTGTCGTCCTTGGTTTCCGATCGGCATCAGAGGCTTCGGGGCCTCGCCCCGTGAAGTGCGCCCTTTGTTTCCGGTCGTACCTAGTAGTGGTGGGGAAAAGTGAGGGACTGGGACTTGATGACGTAGAGCGGTTTGAGCGTCGAAAAAGGGGGCTCCTGGACAACATACCTCGGGAGCCTTACTAGTCATAATGCCACTCGACTTCTTGGAGCCGTCCACGGTTTCCGATCAGCATCACGAGTACCGGGGCATCGCCTCGTGAAGTATGTCCTCTCCAGTCGTACCTAACGGTGGTGGGGAAATATGCGGGACTGGGACCTAAAGAAGCAGAGTGCCGAAAGGGCCCCCAGACCATTCAGCAAGTAAAAGGAAGATATCTCAGACAGAGTCATAGCTTGACGGAACAGCTCGTCTCGCCTCACAACGCGCAGGATCGCTAGCGTCATACAAAGCTAAGTACACTATCGAGCCCATCAGGAGCCTCCTAGCCTAATAGCGACCACGAGGATGAAATAAGGACTGCGCACACTAACCTAAGAATGTAGGAACTACGACTACTACACGTGGAATCCAAGGCCCCTGAGGGACAAAAGCAACAAAGGAGGCGACACATGAGGAGGGACTCGATCACGACGAGCCATAGGGCCTAGGGCCCGATAGAAGCAGCGGTCGCGAGTCGCCCCGGGAGGGGGAGAGCCTTGCAAGGGTCCCATCACGGACTAACGTAGGGCTGCAACCATGGCGGCACCAATCAACACAACAACCGGAAAATTGAGGAATAAAAGCAAGACGGCGAAAGGTAACACGCAAAATATTAACACCCCATGGGGCAGGGTTCTTGTTCGAGTGCTACAGGTACCAGTAAGGGGGGGCGGAGGATGCCTAAGGGGATGAGTCACTGCTGCCGCCCGCGCCGCCAGCCGGCCCGGCGTCGGAGCCGACCTATTTGCTGGAGGCGGGCACTTGGATGAACCGGTCCACCATGGCCTCCACGTGCGGGCGTGTCTCGTCCCAGAGGGGGCGTTGGAGCTCGTCGGGCACCCGCTCTCCAAGGCGCCGAAGGTGGAGCCGTAGGGCGAGGCGGCGTAGGTTGGAGTAGACGAGCACCAAGGCAAGGTCTGGAAGGTCGCGCGCAATGGAGGCGTTGTCCACGTCAACGCGAGAGACGCCAGTCTCCAGTGCCTCCACCACCTTCTGGAAGAACTCAAGGTAGCCCCCGTCACCGTGCACGTGCGGTAGCGCGGGGGCGTCCCCGATGAACCGGCTCACCGCGGCGGTTGCGTGGCAGGCGATGCCCAGGAACTACTCGGCGCGGAGGGACTCCAGTGCCTGGCATGCGCCGCCTCGTCTTTGGTGACCTGCACGGTGTCGGCCGCCTCCTGGACTTGGGCATGGAGGGATGCCAGTTCAACCCAGGCCTCGGCCTCGCCGTGGAGGGCGGCATCGAAGGCGGCTTCGGTGGTGGTCAGCCGGGCCTGCAGCATCTCTACCTCCTCGTGAAGCTTGCCAAGCTTGCGCTTCTTGGCCGCGGGAACCCTGGAAGGAGGGGAAGGAGATCAAGCTCCAGGCGGTTGATAGAAGAGCGGGAGGAAAGGGAGGTGACGGAATACTTACTCATCGGCCAGGGCCCACCGCTGGCGAACTCGTGCCTACCCTGAGGGCGCCTTGCTGCCGCCTCTAGAGGAGGGCGAAGGAGCCGGGTGAGCCGGCCATTTTCCTGTGCCTGCATCGCTTCCTCCGGACGCCATGAAGGACCAGGTGACGAGAAGGAAAGAGGTTTTTGTGCTCGTGGAGCGAAGGAAACAAGGGGAAGCTACAGGACTGCAATACCCTTCCCTAGCCAGGGACAGGGCGGATTTATAGGCATAACCGCAGCCATGAGACATCATGGGAGGGTAGGCGTCTCATGCCCCGCGGGCGGCGCAAAGTGGTTCAGTCAATGTTGTCCCATCCACGTCGCCTCCTCTGCCCTTTGAAGGGTCGCGTCCACGCGGCCTGCAGCAGCGGCCACACTTTATGGGAAGCAATGATGGCCTGCACTGCACCCAGGCATCGCATCAGTCCAATTGGGTACAGTTCGGATGACCTCGGGGAGCGGAGGCGTCACCGCTGAGGCGTTTAGTGTGTGCCAAGCCTGGCTCACAGGCATTTCGGGCCCGTGGCACTCCGGGCCGCCCTCCATGCTTCACCCGTAAGCCAGCTCGAGCGCGCCTTGGGCCCGGGGGCTACTATCGGCATTCTGGGTACGGTGGTACCTAGACCTACCTGCCTGCGGTCCAGGGCATGGCCCAATTCACCAACCAAATGGGACCAGGCGATGCCCCACTCAAGATAAGGCCCTCGCTAGGGCCCTAGCCTCGCGAGGAGGAACAGCGACAAGAGCCACGAAGGATGGGTCTCTTGAGGCCCCCTCCGGAGCGGCGGAGATCTCTATGCAGGGCCCCACCTCAGGAGTCAAAGATGACGCAAGGAAGGACAGGCGGGCGCCAGTGCGCCAGGCGGCATAGGTTCCCCTTTGGTGCAAAGGGACCAAGGACGTATGCGGGTTACCCAAAGCACCCCCAAAGGTTCCCATTCCAGTGCAAGAAGACCACAACCACCCGTCCTGCAGGGCGGATGTCATTGCTGAGCTCGGCCTTGCAGTGTCGACGGCCACTTTTCAGGCGAAGACCACCTTTGGGTAGGGCGGGCACCAGCCCCTGTCCCCCTTCAAAATTGGCCATTGTGATAAGGGAAGAGGATCCGGGCTACCGCTATATAGAGAGGGTAGGCTGCTTCGTAGAGGGAGATCCGAACCCAGGCAGATCGACCAACTCCACCAGTCACCTACCATCAACCATGAGGAGCCTCGAACACCACCGAGAGCCCTAAGGAGGCCTCAAAAACACTGTACTTGTTCATCCACCTCACCTCCTCAAGAGGCAATCCACCAAACCAGGAGTAGGGTATTACGCTTCGTAGCGGCCCGAACCTGGGTAAATTGTCGTGTTCATCTTCTTCCTTGCCATCGTGCGAGTTCTTTATTGTGTCCATCGAGTAACGAGCTAGGTTGAGCGAGGCTGCAGGGGATCTTCACACACGCCCCTGTGTTCGAATTGTAAGGGTTTTGTGGAGCCCGAAATCCGACAGAATCAACACATATCATGAAAATAACCCACCTAGCATGGAAGATACTGACAGCCCGTAGTCATTATGTGACCGATTCGGGCATACAAAACCGAATATTATTCGAAGGTTTAGAGTTTGGCACATGCAAATTTACTTGGAACGATAGGTAAATACAGCATATAGGTAGGTATGGTGGACTCATATGGAACAACTTTGGGATTAAGGGTGTTTGGATGCACAAGTAGCATTTCTACTTGGTGCGAAAGTTTTGGCTAATATGAGGTGGAAGCAAGCACCACATGTTGGAGGATCCATAACAATATAACTTCTATACAAATATACCCAAGCATAACTCATTATGTTGTCTTCCTTGTCCAACTTCAACTAATTTGCTCAAGTTTGAAAATAATTAATGGGCATTTACAATCATACAAGGTCTCCTAGATAGTTTATTTATATGTGAAATCTCTCTTCCATCAATATTCTTTCATGAATTGTTCAAGTGACCAATGTGGTGTTTGCTAACTTTCAATAAATTTTACCACCTATACTTCCTATTTGTGACGGCATTAATCCCCATGGGATAAACATATAAAACATATATAATTTCAGATTTATGATATTCAATTCGTTCAACCATTTACTCATAGTATATAAGTGAAGAACGAAAGTAAATGACAAAACTACTCCAAAACATATACGTGAAGATCAATGAGTAGTAAAATAATTAAGTAGCGATGTGAAGACTTTCTCTCTCTATCTCTCAATAAAGATTTCCAGATCTGAGTATTTTATTCAACAACAAGTGAAGGAAAAATAGAACTCCAAGAATAGCACGCATCATGTGAACGAATTAAAATTTAGGCTCAACATAGGCTAACCCATAATTGTTGATGAAGCGAGGTGGGATGCGTAGCATCCCCAAGCTTAGATGATTGAGACTTCTTAAAATATTTACTTGGGGTTTCTTGGGCATACCAAAGATTTAGCTTTTGCATCTCGTTCATTCCTCTCATATCATGGTTTCACCTATTCTAAAAAACTTCATCCACACATAACTCGAAAAGAACTCGTGAGATAGGTTATTACACATAAGAAGAAATCAACACTTCATGTACCAACAAGACAAGTTGCACAATCATTTTGAAACATTAGGTACTGTATACTATCATTTCCAAAATTTATATCTACCAATATAGGCTATGAAAACTATAGGATAAGTAGATAACAAAACTATGACAGCAATCTGTCCAAACAGAACAATCTGTAGTAATTTATGAAAACAGTCTACTTATCTAACTCAAAAAATTATGAAAATTTAGAAAATGCTATAAAATTTATATGACAAAACCGTGTAAAAATTTCAGAAACTTTCCACGTCCAGTAAAATATGAAAATTCAAACTCTACAGCATAAGTTTCTATTTTGACCCAGCACATATAAAAACATGCAATGCAAGCATCCTAGGGCAAGTCTTGGAACTTTTTATTGAAAAACAAGAATATAAATGACACCTAACAGAGAAAAAAACAAGAAATGATGCTCCAAGAAAAACTCATATTATGTGATGAATAAAAATATACCTCCAAGTAAGATATACCGATAGTGTTGAAGACGAAAGAGGGGATGCCTTCCGGGGCATCCCCAAGCTTAGACGCTTGAGTCTTCCTTGAATATTACATTGGGGTGCCTTGGGCATCCCCTACCTTAGGTACTTTTTACTCCTTATTCTCCTCATATCCGTGTCTCACCCAAAACTTGAAAACTTCAATCATACAAAACTAAACGAAACTTCGTGAGAAGTGTCAGTGTAGTAAAGATAAATCATTCACTTAGGTAGTGTCAATACAAGATTCATAATTATTCCCACATGATACCTACTGTATTATATCATTCCAACAATTTATATTACTCAATATAAGCTATAGGAACACTTGAAACAAGCAAACTATGCATGCAAAACAGAATCCGTAAAAAACTAAAGAGTTTGTAAAGATCTGAATGATCACCAAACTTCCCTGACTCTAAAATTCTGAAAAATTAGTAAATATTAAAGAATTTGAATGTAAATGTTTTGTAAAAATTCCAAATTTTCTTGAATCTCCAGTAAAATTAGTTAATTCATATACTGGGCACAAAACTTTCTGTTTTTGCGCAGAATCAAACAAGCAAGTATCCACACTATCCCAAAGGCTTTACTTGGCACTTTGTTGAAACAAAAGACACAAAACATGATTACTACGGTATCTTAATCATGTGAACACATAAAAACAAAAGGGAAAAGTGTTGGGTTGTCTCCCAACAAGCTCTTTTGTTTAATGCCTTTTAGCTAGGCATGATGATTTCAATGATGCTCGTATAGGAATAATAATTGAAACATGCAAAAGAGCATCATGAATCTCATGAAAAGCACATTTTAGTCTAACCCACTTACTATGCATAGGGATTTTGTGAGCAAACAATTTATGGAATCAAGAATCATCTAGCATAGGAAGGCAAAACAAGCATAACTTCAAAACTTTGAACACATAGAGAGGAAACTTGATATTAGTGCAATTCCTACAAGCATATGTTCCTCCCACATAATAATTTTCAGTATCATCATGAAGGAATTCCACATTATAACCAGAACATAAAGCATTCTTTTCATTATCTACAATCATAGAAATTTATCACTCTCCACATAAGAAAACTTCTTATCATTCCTAATAGTGGGAGAAAACTTAATAAAATAACTATCATGTGACACTTGATTGACATAACCACTTTGAATATTAAAATAAAGATGACAAGTTTCATGGTTGTCATTACTCTTTATAGCATACATGTCATCACAATAATCATCATATATAGGAGTCATGTCATAATCATAATAGTTTTGCTCATCAAAACATGGAGGACTAAAAATATCTTCTTCATCAAACATAGCATCCCCAAGCTTGTGGCTTTGCATATCATTACCATCATGAATATTCTGAGAATTCATAATAACAACATTGCAATCATGCTCATCACTCAAAGATTTAGTGCCAAACATTTTAATAACTTCTTCTTCTAACACTTGAGCACAATTTTCCTTACCATCATTTTCACGAAAGACATTAAAAAGATGAAGCATATGAGGCAACATCAATTTGATTTTTGTAGTTTTATCTTATAAAACAAAACTAATGAAAAACAAGAAACTAAAAGATTTGATTGCAAGATCTATTGATATACCTTCAAGCACTCACCTCCCCGACAACGGCGCCAGAAAAGAGCTTGATGTCTACTACACAACCTTCTTCTTGTAGACACGTGTTGGGCCTCCAAACAAAGAGTTTTGTAGGACAGTGGCAATTTTCTCTCAAGTGGATGACCTAAGGTTTATCAATCCATGGGAGGTGTAGGATGAATATGGTCTCTCTCGAACAACCCTGCAACCAAAGAACAAAGAGTCTCTTGTGTCCCCATGTCGGTGCACTAGAGTTTTTTTCGGGCCACCTAGTGCCCCTTTACTTGTGCACAGGCAATAGCAGCCGCCTCGATGGCAGGGCCCAGCAAAGACTTGCCAAGCACCAGCACAGAAGACCCAAGAGTATCAGCAAGACCTTTCCGGGAGGGCTTTAGAGCCTCCAGCACCCCCCGGCAAGGCGGGATCCCGACAAGGCAAGGCCCCCGGCAAGCACCGCCAGCGCACAAGCCAGGTCTCGATTCACTTGGACGCATTTCGCGGTATCAACGCTGGAGGGAGATAAGCGGCACGGATGGGGATGGGCCCCATCCCGTCCCACTTACGGACTGAGACACCTAACGTTGCATTAATTGCTCTTGTCCTACTCCGTCAGTGTTAGGTATGATAGCAATGTAGCACTATGCCTCCCGTGTGCACACTGTACGCCACTGTTGGGATCCCCTTAAGTATAAAAGGAGGCCTAGGGCGTTACAGAGAGGAGGTTGGATGGTTAGACAATCAGACAATCAGACGGTTGGGCAGTTAGACAACTAGGGACTACCAAGCTCACGTAGCAGCCATCCATAGCGCTCCTATAGCTAGAACCTAGAGCACAATCAATACAACCAAGAAGGAGTAGGGTTTTATGCATACGTGCGGCACGAACCTAGGTAAAAGACTCCCCCCGTGCGGTGATCACTCGACTGGCTCTTTGTGCCAGCCCACGTCCCCTGCCGAACAGAAAGGTATCCTCGCGTGATCCCATAGGTGCTCGTTCCCCACGACATCTTTGGCTCGCTAGGTAGGGGGGCGCACTTGAGTGGTGCAAACCCGTTCAGGTGGTCTACGCCCGAGCTTCATCATCACCATGGCACCCAAGAAGAGGGGCGTGACAGCAGTTGGCCCGTCCGCATTTGCCATCCCTGTATTCGCTCGGATAGGAGACGGTGTAGACGCGGGTGGACAAGAAGGAGCCATAGGTTCAGGACTTCCGCGACACTCCGGTGACCAAGGCCAAGAGAGCGCTGATGCTCGCCACGGAGACGCCCATGGCGACGGTGGTAACCCCTGCGCCCCTGGGTCCCAGGATGGAGCAGTATCGCCTGGGCGTGGTATGACGAACTCCAGGGGAGGAAGAGTGTCTTCTACGGCACCCACGCTGGCGCCTATGCCACGACCTTCTCAGGACGTGTGTGGAGAGCCGCGCCACGACACCCATAGTTCTCAGCGTCCCCACGGAAAAGCTCATGCGCATCATTATTGGGACGTGCGGGACCAGCATGCAAGTGGAAATGGCATGCCGGCGCAGAGCCGTGGTGGTGCTCCTTCTAACACGGTTAGGAGTTAGAGCACCTCGCGCTCCTTGCGCCGCTCACTGCCATCCACAGTAGAGGAAGCGATGGCGCGACAACCGCTACTATTGAACTTCCCTCCTCAGCAGAGAAGCTCGACGAGTAGAGGGCCACCATTCAGAGCCTCCTCAGCCTCGCAGATAAGCTCCAGCCTATTGGGCCACCTCGAACTAGCGACGGGGCGCTCGGAGTTGGCACGACCTCGGCAAACTCTCCTCCATGACAGCATCGCCGATCGCCGACCCGACGGGCCGACGCCCACGACGGTTACTCAACGGTGTCGTCTGACCCACGGACGACTCATGATCAGCTTCATGTTCTTCGGGAACGTGGCAAAGAAGACGCCGGACTGCACTCGAGCGGCGGCGGGGAGCGCGCCTCCAATAGGAAAAGCACAAGGGGCCAATTGTAGACAAACCCACGCTGGGGTACCCTGTCAGCCTACCTTACGAGGTGGCCATCCAGCATTTACCCATGAGCCATGGCAAGTCCAGTGGCCCAGCTCCCACACGTTCAGACCAGAAGTCCCAGAGAAGTATGACGGACGGGCCCATCCGTGAGAGTTCCTAAGCATCTACACCATCGCGATGCAAGCTGCGGGGGGTCGCGACGACAAGGTATTAGCCAACTACTTCTCGTTGGTGCTTAAGCCCAATGACAGATCATGGCTGATGCACTTGCCAGAGGGGTCCATCACTTCCTGGGGGGGCCTGTGCCATGAGTTTGTTGGTGCCTTCACCGGAGGTCATCAAGCTCCTGTACAGGAGAGCAATCTACACATCATCCCCCGGAAGGAAGGCGAGACTCTGCACAAGTACATCCAGAGATTCAGCCGCATGCTCCATAACATCCCAGACGTCCACCCTGCCGTTGTTATCAGCGCGTTCCATCAGAACGTGCGCAACCGCAGGATGAGGGAGGAGTTGGCGATGAATAGAGTCAGGGACGTCGCCGAGCTTTACGCTTTGGTAGACAAGGGCGCTCGAGCAGAAGAAGGGAGAAGACTCCCCGGTGAAGATACCGGCGTGGAGGTCGACTCCGAAGAAGTGGATACTGCTGCCCTGGCGAAGAAGGGCCGACGGCAGAGCAGGAAGCGCCAGGGCAAGACTGTGCTTGTCGTTGAGGCGCCTGGCAACCCCGACGCCGCCAAGAAAAGCAAGGTGGATAACCCCAGCAACGATGTTGCCAGGTGCGCCTCTTGCCATGCCCTGGTGGTTGCTGGCAAGCCAGAAGACTCCGGTAAGCGTTATTGCAAGATCCATCGCACCAAGGGCCAAGACCTCCAAGACTGCCAACAAATTGAGCAGCTTGCCGAGAAACAGAGGGCCGAATATGAAAGGTGCGACAAGGAGAAGTGTCAAGACGGTGATGAGGCATCCGGCAAGAAGCATGCTGGCCGACAAGGCCGCCGCGGCAAGCCCAAGCAATAGAAAGACCGGCCAGCCCGCGATCGTGACAAGCAAGAAGGAGATGATGATGATATTGCAGAGGACGATGAGTCCAGTGAGCACAAGTTTCAGAAGGCTATGAAGATGATGTGCATTGAGGGAGGAGCTTTGTCGCATTCATATCACTGCTAGCTTAAACAATGGCCGCGCAAGGTCAATACGACCGAACCCTCTATCGGCACACAGAAGCCTCTTAAATGCTCCAACACTCCTATAATCTTCGACGCCGAGGACCACCCTGATTGCTTAACTGCGGTCGGGTGCCTGCCGTTGTTGGTCTACCCAACAATCCGCAACCTCAAGGTGACGAACATGATAGTCGATAGTGGGGCCAGCATAAACCTGATCTCACCCGATGTCATTCGGAAGTTACAGATTCCCAACGAAGATCTCGAGCCGACAGGCGCTTTCCAAGGGGTCAATTCAGGAAGGACTCAGCCAAAGGTCAAGGTCGCGCTACCGGTGACGTTTGGCAGCGACATCAATTTCAGAATGAAGAAGATCGTTTTTGACGTTGCCGAGATCTCGCTGCCATACAATGGCATTCTCGACCGCCCAGGACTGGCCAAGTTCATGGCTATCACTCACTTCGCTTACAACGTGTTGAAGATGCTCGGACCAATGAGCGTCATTACCATTAACTCCGACAAGAAGAGCGCGCTTATATGCACCGACCAACTCTACCGGGGCACGGTCGCAGCACTTGCTACTAAGGCACTTGCTCCTGCCGCGGAAGCTCCCGGGGGGAAGAAGACCGGCAAGGCCTCTGGCGCACAATCTGGCAAGCACACCTCTTCGGGGTGTTGCGCTACCGTTGATGATGTACCAAAGAGCTCCATTGGCAAGAGCAAACAGTCCAAGGTTGCCCCGCCAGAGACCAAGAAGGTGTCCGCTAAGGAAGATGGCACGGGGGGAACATTCACCATAAGTTCCACTCTTGACGGCAAATAGGAAAGCGCGCTTGTCGCCTTCCTACGGGCGAATGTCGATGTGTTAGCACGGCAACCATCTGATATCCCCGGTGTTCCCAGGAAGGTGATTGAGCACCACCTTGGTATCTGCCCACACGCGCGACTCATCAAGCAGAAAGTTCGGAAGCAAGCCTTGGAGCGACAACCGTTTATTACCCAAGAAATCAAGAAATTAGAGGTAGCTGGACTGATCAGAGGAGTACTCCACCCTTCGTTGTTGGCCAATCCAGTCGTAGTGCACAAGGCGAATGGGAAGTGGAGGCTATGCATTGATTTCACGGACATCAACAAAGCTTGCCCCAAAGATCCTTTTCCCTTGCCGTGCACCGACCAGATGGTGGACTCCACTGCCAGTTACGACTTATTATCTTTCCTCGATGCCTATTCCGGTTATCATAAGATCTTTATGGCCAAGGAAGATGAAGGGAAGACCGCGTTCATCACCCCATGTGGTACGTACTACTTTTTGTGTATGCCTTTGGGTTGAAAAGCGCTGGGTCTACTTTTGCAAGAGCAGTCCAGATTGATTTTGAGCCCCAGCTGCAGAGAAATGTGGAGGCTTCTATGGATGATATAGTGGTCAAAACCAAGGACAAAGCTACGCTCATAGCAGATTTAGAAGAAACATTGACCAACCTCCACAAGATCAACATGAAGCTCAACCCCAAGAAATGCGTGTTCGGCGTCCCATCCAGAAAGCTTCTCGGGTTCTTTGTATCTCAACGAGGAATCGAAGAAAATCCCGACAAGATCAAAGAATTGAGCAAATTGAAGCACCAAGGTGAGTCAAAGATGTGCGACGCCTTGCCGGTTGTGTTGCTGCTCTGAGTAGATTCGTCTCAAAATCCGCTAAGAATGCCCTCCCCTTTTCAAAATCTTGAAGAAGGCGGGACCAATGAAATGGACTCCGGAAGCTGAGGGAGCGCTGCATGATTTGAAGAAGTATCTTTCTTCTCCGCCAGTCCTAGTTGCGCCAAAGCCACAAGAGCCGTTACTGCTGTACCTAGCGACAACGAACCAAGTGGTAACTGTTGCACTAGTGGCTAAAAGAGAGGTTGATGAAGAAGCAGCAGCGATGGCAGGAACGCCAAGCGATGTGCCAGAGCAGTCTCCGACAAGGTCTGGTGCCAGCAAAGAAGGAAGAAGAAAGTGGTGCAGCAACCAGTCTATTTTGTTAGCTCCTTGTTGCAGGGCGCTAGATCAAGGTATTCTGACGTGAAGAAATTGGTCTTCGGCCTTCTTATGGCCTCGAGGAAGCTACGCCATTACTTCCAAGCACACGAGATCACCGTTGTAACTCGCTTCCCGCTACAACGGATATTGTGAAACCCATAAGCTATCGGCAGGATTGTGGAATGGGCTTTGGAACTATCGAGCTTCGGTCTTAAGGTTGAAAGCACTTCGACCATTCAGAGCAGGGCCTTGGCAGAGTTCATTGCAGAATGGACCCCAATGCCCCATGAAGAGATTCCAGAGTCAACTCTCCCCGGCAAGGAGAATGATCGAGAATGGATCATGTATTTCGATGGAGCTTTCTCGCTGCAGGGCCCTAGTGTCGGAGTGCTTCTTGTCGCACCCACAGGAGAGCACCTCAGATATGTGGTCCAGATGCACTTTCCTCGGGAGAGGTCAACAAACAACACTATTGAGTACGAAGGGCTGCTTGCCGGTCTCAGGATCGCAGCGGACCTCAGGATCAAAAAACTTGTTGTCATGGGTGATTCTCACCTTGTCGTCAGGCAAGTGAACAAAGATTACAAGAGTCCATTTATGGAAGCTTATTTAGTGGAAGTGAGGAAGTTGGAAGAATGTTTTGACATCCTGCAAATGGAGGACGTTCCACGTGTAGAGAACAGCATTGCAGATGGCCTGTCAAAATGTGTTGCCCTTAAGTTTCCTGTGGAACTAGGAACTTTCGTGATCCAGCTGACTCAACCCTCCGTGACACCATCAACTAGACAAGAGAAGAGCAGGAAGTTAATATCCGGCAAGTACTCCCTGGCAGGGTCCACAGGAGCCGCCGGCGAGGAATTGCAGGAAAGAACGGCAGGCTTGTCAGTGAGCACCATGCTCCGGCGAAGCCCTAGGCTCTTGTCGTGGAAGCGTGTGCTCCCCCAGGCTTGCCGGGGTACAACAGACTTTGGCAAGCCCTCAGGCCCTCACCATCGAGGCAAATGCTCCCGCGATAGAGGATACGCCTTTAGTCCTTGTCGTCAAGCCCTAGGCTCCGGCTTGGGCACAACACATCATTGAATTCCTTCGAACAGGAGAACTTCCCGAGGAGCAAGAGGAAGTAGAGAAAGTAGCGCGCAGGTCTCATATGTACTGTTTCATGGACAATATTCTGTACAGAAAGAGACCAAACGGCGTGAAACTCAAGTGCGTTTCTCGGGAGGATGGACTGGAGCTGTTGGCAGAGATACACAGAGGCATATGTGGCTCCCACATAGGATCAAGAGCACTTGACGGAAAGGCCTTCTGGCAAGGTTTCTTTTGGCCCACTGCCCTCCAGGATGCAACTGCATTAGTAACCAACTATGAAGAATGCTAGTTTCATTCAAAGAAACTACATCAACCAGCTCAAGCCCTTCAAACAATTCCTCTCTCCTGGCCATTTTTCTGTCTGGGGGCTCGACATCTTGGGTCCCTTTCCACGTGATGCCGTTGGCTTTAAGTACTTGTATGTGGCAATCGACAAGTTCACGAAGTGGCCGGAAGTGGAAGCAGCGAGGAAGGTGAAAGCACAAGCTACCGTCAAGTTCTTTAAAGGACTAGTTTGTCGTTTTGGTGTCCCCAACAGGATCATCCCTGACAACAGCACACAGTTCACGAGCCGCACCTTCATGCGGTATGTCCAAGACCTTGGTGGCAGAATCTGTGTTGCTTCCGTTGCCCACCCGAGGATCAATGGCCAAGCGGAGAGGGCTAATTCTAAAGTGCTACGGGGTCTCAAGACAAGAACTTTTGATAGGTTGCACAGGTGCGGAAGGAACTGGATTGATGAGTTGCCGGTGGTTCTTTGGTCGATCAGGACGACACCAAATCGAGCTTCCGGCCAGACACCCTTCTCCCTCGTCTATGGGGCGGAGGCAGTTCTCCCCACGGAACTCATATACGGGTCTCCTCAAGTGCTCGCTTATGATGAACTCGAGCAAGAGCCGTTGCGGCAAGACGATGCAACGCTCCTTGAGGGAAGATCGTCTACACGCTGTTGTGAGAGCTGCACGCTACTAGCAGGCTTTGCGCCGCTACCATAGCCGCAAGATCAATGCCAGAAATCTTGAGGAAGGCGACCTTGTTCTTCGGCGAGTTCAATCCGCCAAGAATCTAAACAAGTTGATGCCAAAGTGGGAAAGCCCTTATCGGGTGGTACGAGTCACTAGGCCGGGCGCAATCCGCCTGGAGACCGACGATGGTGTTCCGGTGAGCAACTCCTGGAATATCGAACATATTCGAAAGTTCTACCCATGAGGCACGATTACCGGGCGAGCCTTGACAACCACTTTTGTAGAAGTCTTGCCGATGAAGCATGTAATCCTTGGTACAAAGCCAGGCTCAGACCCTCGGCATAGTTAAATAAAGATAAGTGTTCTGCTATTCTATTTGATTCTCATGTTTACTTATGTGCATGTTTATCATAAGTATTGCATTGCACTTAATCCCGGCAAGGACTAACGGACCTACAAGGTTCCATATACATATTTTCTCTTCTTTCTTTTTTTCTCAAAAGACAGAAGCATCCCTTGTCTGCAGCTTTGCCAGGGGGGAATGATGGTATGGATACCCATGAGCGACGTCCCAGAAAAAGAAACTTGCCGGAAGAATAAAGGCAACAAAAAACATAAGTTGCGAGAACTCCATATGGATTCCTTGCCATGAAATTATTTTTCTTGAACAACTTCGACTTCTGTCTGGAAAACCTGCATGCTCGGGAACCTTGCCGCGATTGGATACGCCCTCACTGCGTTCGGGAACACTCAATAGCTTAAGTGGCTTCACCCACACTCTTTGTTTCGTTTCGAGTCTGCTCAACGATCCAAGTGACAACACTCGTGCCCTTATCCTGTTTTCGAGTGAGGCTGACGCCTTGCGCGGCCGCACCAAGGACGCCAAGGTATTTTGCCAACGGTGGCACCGCCAGTAGGCCGCTAAGGACCCGTTCCTCAAAGCGCTCGCGGTAGGGCTACACACGACCGGCAAGATTATTCCACAAAGGGCGTAGGGAAATTCCATACACAGAAACAGTTCAACTAGGAAGATAACATGGCAGTCATTAAAAACATAAACATGTAACACTACGTTGGCCTTGTCGAGAATCTAACACAAAATAAATTGTTCTTGGCATATGCAGCGGCGAAGAGTGAGGCAACTAATCTCGGCGGTCCCCTTCGACCCGCTTGACCTGGCTTATCTGCTCGATGATGGGCGCGACGAGCTCCTCGACCGCCTGGACGTCTACACCCTTCGGCAGGCGGTCAAGGACATTGGCAAGGTTGAAGCCAAGGTTCCTGTAGGCCACCTTGACGAGCACCGTGTGGAGAACAACCTAGGAGAGCTTGCGTGACTCATCGGCCAAGTAGGCCGCCCGATCGGTGTGGAGTTGCTCGAGGGCCCCGAATAGGCTATCGAAGAACATGGTCACCTTGGTGCTCGGAGGGACCCTGTTGTCAGGAGAATACGACGGGCCCTCTAGGCCCATGGCAGTCGGTTGTTCGGCAAGCTTCCCCACGACGTCGACGAGCTTCTTGGTCCGGACTTCCACCCCACGCACATAGTCGTTGTGAGAGGTGGCAACGCTCTCGGGAAGCTGCTTATCATCGTGGAGCTCCTTGGCCAGAACCCTCTCCTAGGTCTGGGCGGCCTCGATAGTTCCAGCCAGCATGGTCAGCTTCAAGGTCAGATCACCAATGGCCTTGTTGGCCGCGGAGAGATGCTTGGTCTTGTCGGAGACAGCGACTTGCGCCTCCATCAGACTGGCGACGGCCTTGTCACGCTCTCCCTCAAGCGACGGAATCCTCCCGCCTTGATCTCTAAGGGCCGCCTCTAGTTCCTTCACCCTCTTCTCCAGTGAGCTTCTAGCAGCCTCCGTGGCCTCGGCTGCGTCAACGGCCTCCTTCAGCTTGCCGGTGTGATCTGCCACCAAGGCTCCGAGTGCCTCCTTGTGCCCCCGCTCCAACGCCTAAGTCCGCTGCACGACGAGATCCTCGAGCTCCACTTGCTTGCCGAGGATCTTATTGGCAAGCACCTTCTCGCGAGCGGAGAGGTCTTCCTCGTGGTCGACAAGCAAGGTCCAACGCTCCATCAAACCGGCATACACCTTGGCGATCCGTTGTTTGACCTCCTCCTGCGCCAGCTTGGCATTGGACTGCTGCCTGTGGAGTGGGCTCCAGCTTTTGCTCAATTGCGACTGGCTAGTTGTAGGTCCTTGGTGGCTTGGGCATACCAAGCCTGGGTCTCCTCGACATGCTACTGGAAACTGGCCTCGACAGCTTCGATGACAGCAGCCCGGGAGTCAAGTTTTTCCTTCTGGGCGCGGTGGAGCTCCTGGAGCTTTCGGAGGCCATCGCCCATGGACTGGAGGAGCCGCTCCTCGAGGGACTTGCTACCGGCGTTTGGCTCATCAACGATGTCGAGCCCGGCAGCGACGACGGCCTCCTCGACAAGAGCTCCCTCCTCAGGTGGCGCCCCAACGCTTACTGCGTCGGGGATACTAACGAACAGGTTGTCGCCAACCTTGAAGTACCTGCTTGATGAAGGGGCTTCAGGCGGCTGGCTCGTGTTGGTCATCCCCCTGCCGACCTCCTCGTCGGCCTGCTTGGTAGACTCCTTGGCGGCCTCCTCCTTTTGCCCGGCCCTAGCTGCCTTGGCGCTCGTGGCCTTAGCAGCAACATTCTTGGCGGCCTCGGCCTTGGCCCTCTTGATGGCTTCTCCGGCGGTGATCTTGTCAGCTTCGGTGGCAGCATCCCTCGTTGTCTCCTCGATGACAGAATCGACATTCGTCCCCTCCGCCATGGGGGTGCCAGGAGACCAGGAAGGCGGGCCAAGAAAAGCTAAGGGAGAAGTTCAAGAAGACAAAAAATTAGAGAGAAATAGGAAGAAGGAGGGGAATACCTTTGTCCACAATGATTACCGGCGGGGACCCACCGGTGCCTGGGCTTGCCGACCCTTCCTCGTCACTATAAAGCATGCTAGAGGAAGTCCTAGGCAGGGAAAAATCCTTAGGCGGTGAAGCCGGTGCGGTCACCGAGGACCCTCCTTGTTGCCGTCCTCCGCCTGCACGTCCGGCGATGTCAGCAGTAAAGATGCACACCGTAGCGCTTGCCAGCGGGAAATGAGTAATAAACTCAAGCTGGGGGCTTCGTCGGGGACTGAATTGGGGACTACGACGCAGGCTAGTCTCCGGAGTGACGGTGGTTGCCCTCGGCGCCTGAGGTGCTTGCCGACGACCCCTCGTCCGTCGAAGTCCATGCCCTCTTCGCGACCCGCTGCGCCAGCGTTTCCTCGTCCCTGTGGGTGAAAGCCAAGATAGATTAGACAAGTAGGGAAAGAGAGCCAAGAATTGGGAAGATGTAGTAAGGTCCTTACTCTTCTTCTTCCTCCCTTGAGCTATGGGCAGAAAGGTCGAAGGCGACCTCTGTCGTAGATCCCCTGGGAGGAGGTGGAGGAGCGCTCCTGGATCGCTTGGCTGCGGCGGGCGCGGGCTGCTGATGGGCTTCACGTCACCATGCAGCCTTGTCGGTTGCCCCCTTGCCAGGGCATGTGCTACTCGAAGAGGCTTGCCGAGCTGGGAGACCGAAGGCGGCATTCCCGAGAATGCGCCTTTTCCTTTGAACGAGGGACGGAACCTCCTCAAGCGGCTCCTCTTCGGATGCATCTCCAGCAAGATGTCCCGAGGCAGACGTGTCGCCCCGCTCCTTGGTGGTCTCATGCTGCCCAACAAGACTTTTGCCCAGTGGTGTTCCCCCTTCCCGGCTTCATCTTCCAAGAAGCCGACGCTGCCAGCCTCCTCGGCAAGCACCATTTCTTCCGCCCTAGTGGCAATGTACGCCAGCTCCTCTTCAGTGGTGTCATGGACGAGGCCCTCCTCCTTGAGGATGTCCTTTTCCGACAGGTTGTCGAAAAACTCTTGCGCCGTCTTCGCGGATGGCTCCATCCAAGATGCATTGAGGCTATGGGCATCGAGCTCCAGCATCATGGCAATGATTCTAGTCAAGGCCGAATTGTTACACAAGGGGATTACGCCCACCGGAAGCTCAAGTGTCGTGATGCTCCTGAACAACATCTGGCAGATGGCCCCGTGCTGCATAGTGGTCAGATTGGGATTCGTCCTGGGGCGCATCCTCATGATGTCCACCGCATTCCTAAAATCCTAGGCCGGCCTCCCTTTGTTCTCCAAGGGGGCGATACGCCAGCGAATGAAGTCAGCGCATATCATCTCTATGGAAAGGCCGGCGTCTCTGAGGCGATGGATCCTGGTGATCGCAACCGTGAGCTTGCCATCCCAGGGGTCGAGAGCGCTCCAGTGGTCATCGCGTCCCATCTTGGTTTGACGCGACATATAGAAGGGATGGGGGTTCTCCTCTCGAAGCCAGCACCACTTGCCCTGCCACTCATCCCATCTATGGCAATAAGCCCCTTCGGGATAGACCTCCTTGGTTCCCGGCCGGGGAATCCAAGTGACGGCGCCGGTGAGGGCTCCGCCTTGCTGGATGCGGGGGATGAAATAGTGGTGGAAGAGAGTGGTGCTAGGGTTTACTCCAGCAAAGTTTTTGCAGAGATGAGCGAAAACCGCCATGGAGGTCATGACATTTGGCGTGAAGTCCAGGAGGTGGAAGCCGTAAGTAAGCATGAGGTCGGTAAAGAAATCTGAGTATGGGGGGAAGAGCCCGCAGTAAAAGTAATCGGCGAAGAAAGGGTATTTGCCTGGCCCTTCCTCGAAAGGACCCAGGCTCACGCAAGTAGCAGGATGCCCCGTCGTCTACGTCGCCCACATCCACCGGTACTGCTCCTTTAGGGCGGCCAAACTGAGCCTCGGTGGGAAAACAACATGCTCCCTCTGCATCCTCACCGCCTTGCTCTCCGGGGCGCCCTCTGTTTCCTTGCCTTTGCTGCCTTTGGGCGGCATGGTATTGGCAGGGGTGGAGACCGAGAGCAAGAAGGAGGCGAGGGCGCTAGTGGATGCAAGTTGCTCTTCTTTGGGCTTGAGGAGGAAGACAACAACGGTTCCTAGATTGGGAAAAGCGAGAGGTAAATGAGCATCAGCTCCGCAATCTCCTCTTTATGGGGAAGGCGCGGGGCGGTCTCTTTCTACCAAAAACAAGATAATACAGGGTCGTTCCGTAGGCGCACTGCTATAACGGCTACACCGCGCAGGCGCTCCATGTCCCGCATTCAATGGATGTCGTGGGGAAGTGCAATGAGCACAATGACCACAACTGCAAGGCCCTACCATGCGTACCCGTGCACTGTTCGGGCCTAGCGCAACAACGCCTCGCGACGTGTATGCCCTAGGCCCGGGGGCTCCTGTCGGTGCACTAGAGTTTTTTCGGGCCACCTAGTGCCCCTTTACTCGTGCACGGGCAGTAGCAGCCGCCCCGATGGCAGGGCCTAGCAAATACTTACCAAGCACCAGCACAGAAGACCCAAGAGTACCGGCATGACCTTGCCGGGAGGGCTCTAGAGCCTCCAGCCCCTCCCCCCGCCACCGGTAAGGCGGGATCTCGGCAAGGCAAGGCCCCAGCAAGCACCGCCAGCGCACAAGCCAAGTGTCAATTCACTTGTACGCATTTTGCGGCCTCGACGCTGGAGGGAGATAAGCGGCGCCGATGGGGACGGCCCCCGTCCCGTCCCACTGACGGACCGAGACACCTGATGGTGCATTAATTGCTCTTGTCCTACTCCATGAGGGTTAGGTACAATAGCATTGTAGCACTATGCATCCCGTGTGCACAATGTACGCCACTGTTGGGATCCCCTTAAGTATAAAAGGAGGCCCATGGCGTTACGGAGAGGATGTTGGACAGTTAGACAATTAGACAATTAGACACTTGGGCAGTTAGACGACTAGGGACTACCAAGCTCACGTAGCAGCCATCCACGATGCTCCTGTAGCTAGAACCCTAGAGCACAATCAATAAAACCAAGCAAGAGTAGGGTTTTACGCATTCGTGCGGCTCGAACCTGGGTAAAAGACTCCCCCGTGCGCCGATCACTCCACCGGCTCTTTGTGCCAGCCTACACCCCCCGCCGAATTGAAAGGGATCCCTGCGTGACCCCGTAGGTGCTCGTTCCCCATGACACCCCAACACACCCAATACAATGGTAAATTGTATAGATGCACTAGTTCGGCGAAGAGATGGTGATACAAGTGCAATATGGATGGTAGATATAGGTTTTTGTAATCTTAAATGTAAAAACAGCAAGGTAACAAATAGTAAACAGCAAGCAAAACATTGTATAAATGGTTGGAAACAAGGCCTAGGGTCCATACTTTCACTAGTGAAATTTCTCTGAATAATATTGACATAGTTGAATCATATGTAAGTACCTCTCGTGCAACAAAGAGTTCATTCCAAAGTCACAAATAGTGGAGAACTAACTAAGAAATTATCGTAGGGTACCAAACCACCTCAAAGTTGTCTTTTCTGATCAATCTTATGAGCTATCCCTATAAGTGTCACGGGCAACCCCAGAGTTCATACTAAAATAACACCTTAAGACACACATCAACGAAAACCCTTGTGACATCCCAAGTGATGTCCCTTCCTTTTATGGCTAGTAACCAGATGTATGAACCTTGTGTCATGAATTATGAGTAGAGTTGCCCTTGTCATTCTTGTGTTGGTGGCATTCTTGCATCTTCATCATAGTCATCATCATCATCATCATCATTTCATCATGCATCTCTGCTTCTTCTTGCTTGTTGTGTCTTGTGTTGGTTGTGGTGTGAATGTTGTGAGTGTTGGTGTGGTTGTTGTGTGAGTGAGGGGGCAAGGAGGTGGGATCCTTCTCTTCTTCTTCCCCTTTCTTTTCTTCTCCTACAAACCCCCTTTTTATTATTTTAAAAACCCAATGTATTTTATGATCAGATTTTAAATGTTGTTAAAATCTTTTTAAAATGTTCATGAGATGGCCCTAGGGTTCTTATGAATATTAAGAGTGTTGCTTTTCATATTTGAATAAGGTTGGATTTTAAAATTTACCAAAACAGGGGCTGTTTTATTAATAAATAAAATATTATCTTGTCATATAATTCCATTTAACATTTTTGTAAAACAGAAGCTTATTTGTCCTTCACAAAACTATTTTTGTTTTTCTTTAAAACTCTTTTATTTGCTCTAGACATATTTCTTTGTGGCAATTTTTGTTTAAAAGGAAAGATTTTCTGGTGTGAGAGGGAGAGTGAGTGAGTGGGCCTTCCCTCCCAGCGGCCCACGAGCCCAGCCGAGGTAACAGCGACCTGCCCGTCTCTGTTTCCGTCAGTGCAGAGAGGTTCAGGCAGAGAGAGGGGCCGGCGTTGCGCGGACGTCGAGACGCCGTTAGGGCGCGGGGTCCAGTATAAAGCTGTCCGCACAGATCCCGATGTGTTCCTCTTTCCCTTCCTCCTCCTTTCTCCCCAGCGCCGCCCCTCCTTCCCCATCTTCTTCCCCCTTCTTGTTCCTGTCGAGAGAGGGTTCAGTAGATGCAGTAGTTGCAGGGTGGAGCGACAGAAAAGGGGCTCGTCGGCGGCGCCTTCCTCCATCGTCGTAGGATCCTCGCCGTCATGTCCAAGGCCGAGCTGGAGATGCCCGCGTCCCGTTCCCGGCACTAGGGACGCGGACGAG
The DNA here is from genome assembly GCA_022496015.1 of Hordeum marinum. Classification (NCBI taxonomy): domain Eukaryota; kingdom Viridiplantae; phylum Streptophyta; class Magnoliopsida; order Poales; family Poaceae; genus Hordeum; species Hordeum marinum. The sequence goes on along the minus strand of CM039673.1, from coordinate 159,856,513 downwards.
CCCTCGCATTGACGCCTTCTTCCTCCGGTGTTGAAGCTCCGCCCGAGATCGCCTTCTTCCTCCCCTGCTGAGTCTTCTTCCTCCCCTTTGATTCCGGCGTTCCCAGCGATCCTAGGTGAGCAACCGATGCGCCCCGAGCCCCTGTTTGCCTTTTGTGTCGTGTGCGCATAGATCGTGTGCCGAAGCTCCCAGCTCCGCCATGGCGACGGGCGCGTGTGCCCTGCGGCTCCAATGCGTGCGCGTGGTGCCCGAGGGGTAGCCCTGCGACCAGTCGTTCCATCCCCGTGCAAAGCTTCGAGCTTTGGTGAGTGTGGTGCTCGCCCTGCCCATGCCCCGCACGCACGCGCCGTGCTTTGTCTGCTTCGTCAGTCAGTGCGGTGGTTCGTCAGGTTTAGTGTGTGTGTGTGTGTGTATAAGAGCAATTCCTCCCCTATACTAGTATCAATCGAACGCGTAGCATAGTGGTGACCGGCTCGGCGGGCGACCGCAAGGTCCGGGGTTTGATCCCCAGCGCCCCGCTGTTTTCTTTTTTTCAATTGGCTAGTGCGCGTGTCCGCTGTTCGGATCCAGTGCGGGATCTGGATCCCATGCGCGTGTGTGCGTATGTGGAGTGCCAGGATCGGCTGTGGCGGCCAGATCCGAGTGCACTTGTGTGTGTGTGTGTTGCTGCTTGTGTGTGTAGTATTTAGAGGGTATGTATGTATATATTAGCATGTGAGTATATGTGTGCACCCACATAGTGTGTGAGTTGTGTGTGGTATATACCACGTTGTGCATATATATACACATATGTGTATGGTGTGCCTAGTGTGTATGTGGTGGTATATGTGTATGTGTGTCTTGCACATACACATATATGTGCATGTGTGTGCCTAGGGAGTGTAGGTGTGGTATGTGGTATGTGAGATCTCTATATGTGAGTGTGTGTGAGTGCATATGGATGCCTACACACACATGTGTGTGTTGATATGAGTGTGTGTGTGTGTTTCCATACACACATATATGTGTATGTATGTTGCTAGTTGATTGCATGAGTAGGTGTGTGCATGTGTGTGTGTCTTATACACACATAGCATATGTATGTTTGCATTTGAGTGTATGTAGGGTGGTATTCGACTTGTGAGTGTGTGGGTGTTGCATATGTATGTGTGCATAAGCACCTTGTGCATATGCCCACATATATGTGTGTGGGTGTTAGTAATTTGCAAGTGTGGGTGTATGTGCATGTGTAGATGATCTATATGTGCATGTATGTAGGTTTTGTGGTGTGTATGTTCTACATACACTCAACCATGATCTTGTAGCTCCATGTGTAGTATCAACTAATTCATCACATGAGCTTGTTACCTCTCTAGCTAGTTCCAACCTTGTTTATCTTTGCCATGCCATGATAACTTGTTACTAGGGTGCTATTGGTGCATTTCCAGCTTGTGTGCATAGGTACCATGCCTTTTCTTTAGCTTTTCATCAAGAAACTTAAGTGCCATAAGTCATACATGGGAGTAAGGGTCAAATTTCGACCTAGATTTTATCCCTCATGTTCCATGCAAACATATAGGTATGAGTAATGATTTTGGGGTGTTTTCAACCCCTCTATGCACCTATGATGTCAGATTTGACTTTGGGGTAACTTGACAAAAGTGCATTTTTATGCTGTGATGCCCTTTTGTCTTTTTCATATGATTTAATCCATGCATGCTTTCATGTTCTTGTAAACTAGAGATTGTTTTTAAAAGTTTCTGTGAACATCCCAGTATTTTTATTATTCATGATAAGTGCCCAGATCAGTGGGAACCATGCTGTTAAGTTGCCTACTTTCTGTTTCTGTCCAGCTAGTCTGAAAATGGCTAAGTCTGGAGGTTCTGCTGTTATTAAGTTGCTGTATAGAGTGGCTTTTAGTTAGTTCTGTGGCTGATATCTGCTCATACTCACTGTTAGTTATTTGAAATATATGTTATCATCTTCCATCCTGTTAACTTTAGTGACATTTGGAGGTTACTAGCATATTTAACCAGTGCTGTCAACTTGCTACTTTATTAACCCAGATTCAAGAAAACTGGAATTTTCACTAAGTCCCTAAAAATCTGTTTCATCATGCTAACTTGCCAGCTCCATGCATAGTGATGTGTTGCTCTTTTGTTGTTTTTATAGTTGAATCAATTGATGTGGGTGTTGAGTAGAACCTGTTCATATCTTGATTGTGGCTGTAGAGATCCTGTAGCAATAGTTGTGAGCTTTTCAAAATGCTATGTTGCTGTTTTGTGGCAGATTGAGTGCTATTTTGTTTTGGTTGTTGTGGGAGCTATACTCCATGGAATTGAGTGATTCTTGAGTCTATTGTGATATGTTTTTCATAACCTATCCAGTGGCTACCTTGGAATGCCAAAAATTAGCCCAGAGATTTGGTGGTGGTGTGTTTTGCCTTCGTACCTTGTCGTGAGCGTATCTCGAGAACCGTAGCTCCGTTTCTCGCGTTCCTTATATGCGTTTCCATCGATTTTTCATGATGCATCCATATTTTCCATGTTCATGAATGTATAAATAACTTAACATGAGGTTCTGTCCAGATTCATAAATCCACCACCTTTGCATGTGAAACATGACTAGAATTGGATTGCCATGTATAAATTCTTTAAAAATGATAATGCATCATCCTGTTTGTGCATTGCACCTTGTTTGGTTATTTATTTGCTGTTTCTCTTGGGTAGACGCGAGTGTCGACTCTGAGTTCAAGGAACCTGGAGAGTACCACTACGAGGCTCCCGGTACTTGTTCCGCTGAAGAACCAACAGCCAAGATGATCGTACCCGGATCCCAATACTATCTTTGCTTGCTAGTTTCTCGTTCTTATCATTACAACTGCGCTACCTACCGCATGATATCAGCCCCATGTTACCATGACAGCCTCTAACCTCCACATCCCAGCAAACCATTGATTGGCTAAGTTACCGCTGCACAGCCCCTCTTATAGCGTTCTTAGTAGCAAGTTGTTCCATGTGATAACATGGATTGGATATCACAATTACTTATATTATTTAAATTAATGTACCTATATATCTGGTATTGGTGGAAGGCTTAGCCTTTTGAGTGTTTTGTTCCACTCGTGCCGGCACTAGATTCTTGTTACCGGTGTTATGTTTTCCATATTTTGCGCTCCTAACACGCTTGGGGTTGTTATGGGGACCCCCTTGTTTATTCGGTTGAGATTAAAACTTGTCTGGCAAGACCCAACATTGGTACTACATTTGCTAATAACTTAATGAACCTGCATAGGGCTTTGCAACCCCGTGGATAATTTAAACAACCCCCGGGCCCGTGCTTCGCATGAGCGTTGGTCCACCCACCTAGCAGTCGGCGGTGCCACCTCGGGGCAACTCGATACGTTTGGCAACCGTCCACTTTGCATAGACAGATGATGCCCATGGATAGAGAGCGCACGGCTCTAGCTGTGGATCTGGCTCACCGGGAGGTCTTGCTGGGTTGGTTTTACCTTTATCGAATGTCTTGCGTGTGGACTCTGACTTTCTTCGGGTTTACTCGAGGTGTCGGAAATCCCTTGGAATTACCTATGAAGATCACGAGATCCATGGTCGAGGAATTCCCACGGAGTGTGGTTATTTGTGATGGACTAGTTGGAGCACCCCTGTAGGGTTAAATCTTTCGGAAAGCCGTGCCCGTGGTTATGTGGCAACTTGGATATTTGTTTAACACCCGGTTCTAGTAAACTTGAAGTAAACTCTAACTAAAATACACCAATTGTGTGAGTAACCGTGACTGTCTCTGCTCGTGAACATGATTCGAGTGAGAACACAGTGGGGTTATGATTGACGTAAGCAGGTGTTCAGGATCTCTTAGAGATCATGTTAGAAATCGACCGATCATCATAGACCACTCATTTTATGTTCTTGTTGCGTAATCTAGCCACCATACATGCTTAGAGCTGCTGCAACCTTAAACATCACCATTCCCAACATAAAAAATTGATAGTCTTGGCACCCGGGTTACTTGATTGCTGAGTCCTCTGTGGCTCATAGTTTACATCAACAATCCAGGTACAGGTACAAATGACTGTGTTCAGGATGATCTCACGCAGCTACAATGGGAATATGATGAAGAGAGAGGACGTATGTATGTGACATACCCCGACGAGTAGAGCACTTGGTCGTGATCCTGGCAGCTAGATGATATCTTCGCATTGTCTTTTTCTCGTTTGTTTTCGTCCATAGAGGGACCCTGTCTTAAACATGATGTAATGACTTGTGTGAACTTGTAAGCTAGCATGTGGCGAGTGTAAGCCAATTCCCTATTCCTATCCTTTTCTGTATGTATGATGTGATGATATCGATCTTGCTACTGGCAAGATGCGCATCTATCTGATGCGAGGCCCTCGTGCCTTAATTGGATAGGTGCGCATCTTGGGCGTGACAACCCTAATGTCACCTAGATACTCCAATGTCACCACAAGTACCCATGTGCTTGATTATACGATATGCATCACATAATTTTAGATCATCATGTTCAATCCAACACAAATAACTTCAAAGCGTGCCCCAAAGTTTCTATTGGAAAGTCAAGACAAAAACGTGTGCAAACCCCTTTGCATAGATTCCCAAGGTCACAGAACCCGCAAGTTGATCACCAAAACATACATCAAGTGGATCAATAGAACATCCCATTCTCACCAATGATAGTTCCAAACACTTTTTCTAGCATCATTATATATCCCAAACAGTGGCGCATCTCATAAACCTTCTCATGATGTAATAACAAGCTATCCACATCTTAAATTATAGACTAACAAACTATGGTTTCAGTCACCAAACAATTGCAATTCATCTTATTTTCAAGAAGGGTTTATGTAAGAGCTTTTATTTAGCAAATTCCACATGCTCAACTATCATATAGTCTTCCACGATTGCTAACTCTCAAAGCATATTTTTAGAGAAAATGGCATCCGTCGAAAACAAAGAAATATAGGGGCTTAAAGTTTCTCCTCCCAACTTATTTATCATATAGATATTGTCAACAATAATAATCCGTGATCGAATATATTTGAATGGCCATATATGCTTGGATCTTTCCCCAACACATGCGCTTTCCAAGAAAAAAAGGCAAAATATAGGAAGTGGTGAAGATCACAATGACTCTTGCATAAAGGTACGTACTAGAAAGTAAAATATAGGCCCTTCGCAGAGGGAAGCATTGATTTGCAGAGGTGCCAGAGCTCGAGCATTTAAAACAGAGATGAATAATAATTTTGGGCGGTATGGTTTCATTGTCACCATAACAACCGAGAGATCTCGGTATATTCCATGCTAGATACATTATAGGTGGTTCCCAAAAAGAATGGTAAAGTTTTTACTCCCCTCCACCAATAAATCACACTCCATGGCGAGCCGAATCCACGGGTACCGTCCACACGAACAACATTCCTAGGGGAGTTTTGTTTAATTATTTGCATTTTTTATTTGATTTCAGGGCTGGGAATCCCTATTACCAGCCACTTTCTCGGGAATGATAGTGAATCAACACGAGAAAGTGGACAGCCAAGGGAGAGGCGGTGTCGGTCGAAGCCAGCCCCACACCCAACGGAGGTGGTGTGGCTGGAACCAATGTTGGGGACCGCAAGGCTGGAGTAGGTGGGGTCCTAGGCGAACGAGTGTAGCACACCTCCCTAGGGGATCTTAGAGAAGATGGAGGGTATACATTGAACCAAGGGATCCTGGCATCCCCCTTCAACACAGGAGAGGGCAGAAGAGGCTAGGGGCTCCACCGGACCAGAAGATCCCTCAGATGCCGACGGGCCAGGTGGGAATGGGGCTGACCCAGGGCAGTTGATACGTCTCCAACGTATCTATAATTTTTGATTATGGCATGCTATTATATTATCTATTTTGGATGTTTTCTATACATTAATATGCTATTTTCTATTATTTTTGGGACTAACCTATTACTAGAGCCTACTGCCAGTTTCTATTTTTCCTTGTTTTTGAGTTTAGCGGATATGGAATATTAAACGGAGTCCAAATGGAATAAAACCTTTGGAAGGAATTTTTTGGAAGGAAACAAATCAACCAGGCTTGGAGTGCACGCTAGGGCTTGTGCCAGGGAGCCACGAGCCTGCTAGGCGCCCCCCAGGTCGCGCCTAGCAAGCTTGTTGCCTCCCGACAGGTATCCTAACCCAAATTCTTGGCCTGTAAATTCCCAAATATTCCCCCAACATCATAACGAGCCACACAAATACTTTTCCGCTGTAGGAATCCTCCGTTCCCAATAGATCCAATCTTGGAGCCTTTTCCGGTAATCTGCTGGAGGGGGTTTCGATCACGGAGGGCATCTACATCAACTCCATGTCCCCTCCGATGATGCATGAGTAGTCCACCATAGACGTACGGTTCCATAGCTAGTATCTAGATGGCTTCTTCTCTCTCTTTGATCTTCTATACCATGTTGTTCATGATCTTCATGGAGATCTATTCGCTGTAATTCTCTTTTGTGGTGTGTTTGTCAAGATCTGATGAATTGTGAGTTTATGTTCAGATTATCCATGAATCTTATTAGAATCTCCTCTAAATTCTTATTTGCATGATTTAATTTCCTTGCAAATCTCTTCGAGTTATTGGTTTGGTTTGGCCAACTAGATTTGTTGCAATGGGAGAAGTGCTTGGTTTTGGGTTCAATCTTACGGTGTCCTCACCCAGTGACATAGTAGGGGTAGCGAGGAACGTATTGTATTGTTGCAATAAAGGGTAACAAGATGGGTTTTTTCATATTGCTTGACTTTATCCCTCTACATCATGTCATCTTTCTTAATGCATTACTCTGTTCTTCATGAACTTAATACTCTAGATGCACGCAGGAGTCGGTCGATGTGTGGAGTAATAGTACTAGATGCAGAATCGTTTCGGTCTACTTCACATGGACGCGATGCCTATATGCATGATCATTTCCTTGTATAACCACATGGTTATTCACTTTTCTATCAATTGCTTGACAGTAATATGTTTACCGACCATGATATTTGCCTTCAAGAGAGAAGCCTCTAGTGAAATCTATGGCCCCGGGTCTACTATCCATAATATACGTTAAGATCTATAAACCAAAAACATCAAAAATACTTGGCTGCAATTTATTTACCTTTTACTTTCCATTCTCATTTACATAGATATCTATCAGATCTAATCCTTGCAAATAATCATGAAGGGATTGACAACCTCTTTATAGCGTTGGGTGCAAGAGTTTCATCGTTTTTGTAGGTGCATCCATTGGTGACTTGCTTGCTCCTCCCACTGTATTGATACCTTGGTTCTCAATAATTGAGGGAAATACTTATCTACTTTGATGCATCACCCTTTCCTCTTCAAGGGAAAATCAACGCAAGCTCAAGAGGTAGCAAGAAGGATTTCTGGTGCCGTTGCCGGGGAGGATACACATCAAGCCTACCAAGTACCCATCACAAACTCATGTCTTGCATTTACATTATTTTCCATTTGCCTCTCGCACTACTAGAAAAAAGGCTACTAGTGGTGCACCTGTTTTGGCTACTAATGGCGCACTACAGGTGCGCCACTAGCATCACGCCATCAGAATTTTTTACTAATGGCGCACCTATGGTGCGCCATTAGTATCTGGTATACTAATGGCGCACCACGCAGTGCGCCATTGATACTAATGGCGCACCACGCAGTGCGCCATTAGTATAGCTCACGGTGCGCCATTACTATCGGACTTAGTAATGGCGCACCACATACAAGTGCGCCGTTACTATCTGACTTAGTAATGGCGCACCACATACGAGTGCGCCATTACTAACGATTTTTTTTCAAAAAAAAAAATTCAATTTTTTTTTCAAATTTTTTTTTTTTAGAAAATTTTGTTTTTGTTTCTTTCTTAATGTCGGGTCACTATGGCTTAATCTTGGGTCAATATGCTTCAGCCCGAGCTCCGTGGTCAAACTTCCCGCAAGGTCACCCGCTTAATGTCTGAGTTCTATCCAACCCTAGCACCAGCTCACTTAACACGCACTTGTTGATATATCTATCATATCAATCCTATTAAACCTTGTTGATGTCTGCGACTTTGTTCATGTTCATGAGTGTTCATGAGTGTGATGAAATTTTGAAAAAATATTTCAAACTTCCTGGTCATATATTACGTATCATATTTTGAACATTTTTTCCAAAAAAAAATCAAAACAATTTTTTTCTGTTAAATTTCCACTCTAGATCTTAAAAGCCCCGTATCTTTTTTTCTGTTAGGTTTTTGGGGATTCTAAAAATCTTCAACGGGGTTCCCTTGGTTGAATTCGGATGTAACTTTTTGAGTAGATGATTTTTCATATAAAAAACTTTTTAATCCGAGATCGTATGCAAAAGTTATGCCCATTTTACTAAATTCCAGAGAGATTTTGCAAATAAAGGAGAAATTCATATTTGTAAATTTTCCATACAACTAGACCACATATCACCTGGGAAACTTATTTTCTTTTTTTTGACATTTCCAACATTTTCTTTTAAATTTTTTTAAACTGAAAAGGCGGTCCACTTGGGGGGGGGGGATTTGGAGCAGTGCAAAACTACTAATGGTGGCGCACCAGTTAGGTGGTGCACCATTAGTAGTTTTTGCAAAAACAAATCCATACAAAAATGCCAGGTTACTAATGGCGCACCACATACAGATGCGCCATTAGTAACCACTGTTATTAATGGCGCACCAGCTTGCGGTGCGCCATTAGTAGTTTTGCACAAAAAAATTAGTAGTGGCGCACTGGGCTGGCGGTGCGCACTCTTCCTTGGTGCGCCATTAGAATTTTTGGAAAAAAAATTACTAATGGCGCACCGTGGGTGTGGTGCGCCATTAGTGTCTACCAGACTAATGGCGTACCGACTCATGGTGCGTCATTACTATATAGTAGTGGCGCACCACATGTCTGGTGCGCCATTAGTAGCCATATCATCTATAGCTATTTTCCTAGTAGTGTCGTTTTCCTCTCCCCCACTTCTAAAACAATTTTCAAATTATACCAAAAAGATTTGCCTTTTTATTCGCCCTTCTTTCATTTGCCTTTCGTTTGCTTGTGTGATTGATTGCTTTGTTGCCACCATGTCGGAATATATGGATTCTTTCTATGAAAAGGATAGTAATAATCTTGAGGGGACTTTTGATGATCTTGTTAATAACAACCCTCAAGAAGAACCTACTATCATTCATACAGAAAAAATCCGCATAGGTAGTGGTAATATCATTGGAAAAGGTGTTATTCAAGATTTATTTTAGTTGTGCGGGAACGCTTCCTACCTTAGGGGATTCCATTCTCAATAAAACTAATAGTCTTACGGATGCTATAACTTTGTTAATAATTGAACTTGAGAGGCAATTCGTTCATATGCACCCTTGCATACAAAGGATTTTTCTTGAGTTCTCTAATATTCAGCATTCTTCCGTTAAAAATGCCGCCACTATATTCCTGGCCCACGAATTTAGATTTATCATGACAGAGGCTAGTGAAATTTTTTCTCATTACAAAATTAATTGTGGATGTCCCCCCATTGAGGAGATAATTTTTAATCAAGAAGAGATAATGAGATTGCAATGTCCGAATTATGTTCCTTATAATGAAAATTTGAGAAAAAAGGTCTATATCGAGGTTTTGGTTGATAAGATTTCTGAACTCAATGATAATTTTTCTATACAAAATAACGGATTAGATTTCATTCTTAGAAAAAGGCTTATGACCTTTACCCAAAGAAAAGCTTATAATGATGAATTTATTATTCACTATAAGGGACCAAAGGAGGAACATATTCCTCCCGCACTTGATCTTAAGGATCCTTATCATATTAAATTCAGCCCTTTTGATTATTTTTGCTTGAAACAAAGGAAACTTGTTTCTGAAATAAGGGAGAATGAGATGAGCATGGATGATATCCCTTATTATTATGACAATACCTAGATCTATTGTGTTTTGCCTAGCTAGGGGCGTTAAACAATTGCGCTTGTTGGGAGGGAGCCCAATTTTACTTTTCTGTTTTGTTTTTGCTTCTGTTTTTGAGTGGTTCCCACATTATTACTTCTGTAGTAATTGTGTTTTGGTGTTTGAATTAGTGTTTGAGCCAATTAAAACCTTTGGGGTGATCTATGATAGTTGTTGATTTTATCTTGCTGAAAAATAGAAACTTTTGCGGTCAGTCCAGGAATTTTCAAAAATTTCAGAGCGTCGAATGAGTGTGAAATATTTACAGAAGATTGATATACAAATTTCCCCGTTTTTACTAATTTTTAAGAATATTTTGAGTTACAAAAGTATATGAAGTTTCTAGATTGCTACAGATAGTTCTCTTTTTGACAGATTCTGTTTTCTTTTAGTTGTTTTCCTATTTTGATGAATCTATGGGTTGTATCATGGAGTGTGAATCATGGAGAAGTTAGATTACAGTAGGTATACCACTAATATAAATAAATAATGAGGTCACAACAGTACCTAAAGCGGTGATTTATTTTCTTATACTAACGGATCTCACGAGTTTTCTGTTAAGTTTTGTGTTGTGAAGTTTTCAAGTTTTGGATAAAGATTTGATGGACTATGGAATAAGGAGTGGCAAGATCCTAAGCTTGGGGATGCCCAAGGTAACCCAAGTCATATTCAAGGACGCCAAAGAGCCTAAGCTTGGGGATGCCCCGGAAAGCATCCCCTCTTTCGTCTTCAATCCATCGGTAAATTTACTTGAGGCTATATTTTTATTAACCACATGATATGTGTTTTGCTTGAAGCATCTGCTATGATATACGTCTTTGCTTGTTATTTTGCCACAATCATCCTTGCTGCACACATTTTTTGAGAAGGACACGGTGAATCGTGAATTTGTTAGAATGGTCAATGTGCCTCACTTATATCTTTTGAGTTAGACAGTTTTGCTCTATGTGCTTCACTGATATCTTTTAGAGCATGGTGGTGTTTGCGTTTTATAGAAATACTTGAACTCTCGTACCTTAGAGTCTCTAAACAGCATGGTAATTGGTATAGGTTATGAATTTAGTCCTAATATGATAGGCATCCAAGAGGGATATAATAAAAACTTCCGTATTAAGTGCATTGAGTATTTATGAGAAGTTTAATTCCTTACATAAAGTTTTGAGATATAAAGGAGGTAATGTTAAGAGACATGTTAGGAAGTAATTGTGATTTGGTAAAAATACTTTTGTAAAGGTTTTTGATTCCCATAGCATGCACATATGGTGAACCGCTATGTAAGGAAGTCGGAGCATGACTTGTTTATAGATTGTCAACCTTTGTGTGAGGGTTGGGAGCGCGCGATGGTTAACTCCTACTAACCTCTCCCCTAGGAACATGCGTTTAATACTTTGCTTCAATGACTAATAGACTTTTGCAATAAGTATGTGAGTTCTTTATGAATAATGTTGAGTCCATGGATTATACGCACTCTCACCCTTCAACCTTTGCTAGCCTCTCTAGTACTTCGCAACTTTCGTCGGTACAACAAACACCTTCTTCAAAACAACCATCATATACCTTCCTCAAAACAAACACCATATACTTTTCTCAAAACAGCCACCATACCTACCTATTATGGCATTTCCATAGCCATTCCGAGATATATTGCCATGCAACTACCACTCTTTCCTTTTATGACATGCACCATCATTTCCATATTGCATATAGAGTCATATTTGGTCATAGGTATCGAGTTGTAATTTTCTTTTAAGTTGTAAGTAAATAAAAGTGTGATGATTATCATTAATAGAGAATGTTCCATGTGAGTAAAGGATGATGGAAGCTATGATTCCCTCACAAGTGGGGATGAGATTCCGGACTTTATGAAAAAAAAGAGGCCTTAGATGCCCACCCAAAAAAATGAGAGAAAAGATAGAAGGGGCATTGCTACTACCTTTTTCCACACTTGTGCTTCAAAGTAGCACCATGATCTTCTTGATAGAGAGTCTCCTATTTTGTCACTTTCATATAAATAGTGGAATTTTTCTTCATGATGCACGTCCACTTAGTTTCTCATTGAGCTTTCGTACACTTATAGCTCAAGTGCATCTGTTCCATGGCAATCCCTACTCACTCACATTGATATCTATTAATGGGCCTAGTTGATGTGAGACTATCTTCTCCCTTTCCTTGACAACCTCCACCATATTCTATTCCACCTATAGTGCTATATCCATGGCTCATGCTCATGTATTGTGTGAGAGTTGAAAAAGTTTGGGAAAATAAAGGTGTGAAAACAATTGCTTGACTTTTCATCTGGGTTGTGCATGATATAAATACTTTGTGTGGGGAAGATGGCGCATAGCCAGACCATATTACATTGTAGGGATAACTTTCTTTTGCCATTATATTTTAAAGAGATACAATTGCTTTGTTAGTATGATTGAAATGTTATTGTTTTTATATCAATATTAATCTTTTGTTTTGAGTCTTACGGATCTGAATATTCATCCTACGATAAAGAATATACATGGATAAATATGTTAGGTAGCACTCCACATCAAAAATTATGTTTTTATCATTTACCTACTCGAGGACGAGCAGGAATTAAGCTTGGCGATGCTGATACATCTCCAACGTATCTATAATTTGTGATGATGGCATGCTATTATATTATCTGTTTTGGATGTTTTATATACATTAATATGCTATTTAATATTATTTTTTCGACTAACCTATTAATCTAGAGCCTAGTGCCAGTTTTTGTTTTTTCCTTGTTTTTGAGTTTTGGAGATATGGAATATTAAACGAAGTCCAAAAAGAATAAAACCTTCAGAAGGAAACAAATCAACCAGGCTTGGAGTGCACGCCGGGGCTTGTGCCAGGGAACCACAAGCCTGCTAGGCGTGTCCCCCTGGTCGCGCCTAGCATGCTTGTCGCCTCCCGGCAGTTCTCCTAACCCTAATTCTTGGCCAATAAATTCCCAAATATTCCCCCAACATCAGAACGAGCCACACAAATACTTTTCCGCCACAGGAAGCCTTCATTCCCAAGAGATCCAATCTTGGAGCCTTTTCTGGTAATCTGTCAGAGGGGGTTTCGATCACGGAGGGCATCTACATCAACTCCATTGTCCCTCCGATGATGCGTGAGTAGTCCACCATAGACCTACGGGTCCATAGCTAGTAGCTAGATGGCTTATTCTCTCTCTTTGATCTTCAATAACATGTTCTTCATGATCCTCATGGAGATCTATCTGATGTAATCCTGTTTTGTGGTGTGTTTGTCAAGATCCGATGAATTGTGAGTTTATGTTCAGATTACCCATTAATCTTGTTTGAATCTCCTCTGAATTCTTATTTGCATGATTTCATATCCTTGCAAGTCTCTTTGAGTTATTAGTTTGGTTTGTCCAGCTAGATTGGTAATTCTTGCAATGGGAGAAGTGCTTGGTTTTGGGTTCAATCTTGCGGTGTCCTCACCCAGTGACATAGTAGGGGTAGCGAGGCACGTATTGTATTGTTTCCATCAAGGATAACAAGATGGGGTTTTCATCATATTGCTTGATTTTATCCCTCAACATCATGTCATCTTTCTTAATGCATTACTCGGTTCTTCATGAACTTAATACTAGTAGATGCAGAATCGTTTCGGTCTACTTGACACGGACGTGATGCCTATATGCATGATCATTGCCTTGGATAACTACATCATTATTCGCTTTCCTATCAATTGCTTGACAGTAATTTGTTTACCCACCATGATATTTTCCTTCAAGAGAGAAGCCTCTAGTGAAACCTATGGTCCCCGGGTCTACTTTCCACAATATACTTTCAGATCTATAAACCAAAAATACCAAAAATACTTTGCTGCAATTTATTTACCTTTTACTTTCCGTTCTCGTTTACATCTACATCTATCAGATATAATCCTTGCAAATAATCGTGAAGGGATTGACAACCTCTTTATATCGTTGGGTGCAAGAGTTTGATTATTTGTGTAGGTGCATCCATTGGTGACTTGCTTGTTCCTCCTACTGGATTGATACCTTGGTTATCAACAACTGAGGGAAATACTTACCTACTTCTCTGCATCACCCTTTCCTCTTCATGGGAAAACCAACGCAAACTCAAGACGTAGCAGGGTTCACTTTCCTCAGAGTGAAAGGAACCGTTATCTGACTGATCCCTACTCCTCTCTGACATCACCTCCGTCAAGGTCGGCGACGGGGCTGGAGGTCTAGCAGCCATCCTCTCCCCCAAGTCATCCAGGTCGATCTCATAGGTGAGTCGGACCCCCTTGGGTTGTTGGGAGATGTAGTAGTAAATCAACAAATTCCTATGTGTTCACCAAGATCTATCTATGGAGAAACCAGCAAAGAGTGGGGAGAGATTGAATCTTCATATCTTTGAAGATCGCTAAGCGGAAGCGTTACAAGAACGCAGTTGGTCAAGTCGTACTCGTAGCGATTTAGATCGCGGTGGACTCTGATGTTAGCGCCGACCAACGGCGCCTCCACGTTCAACACACGTGTAGCCCAGTGACGTCTCATATGCCTTGATCCAGCAAGGAGGAAGGAGAGGTTGAGGGAGAGCTCCGGCAGCACGACAGTGTGGTGACGGTGGAGCTACGTGGTCTCCGACAGGGCTTCGCCTAGCACTACAGAGAACGAGGAGAGGGAGGAGTAGGGCTGCGCCGAGAGAGGAAGAAACCGTGTCTCTAGCAGCCCCAATACCTTCCACTATATATAGGAGGAGAGGGAGGAGGGTGCCCACCCCTAGGGTTCCCTCCCTATAGAGTGCGGCAGCCCCTAGATGGGATCTGGACGACGGCCAAGGGGGAGGGGAGAGGGGTGCGGCTGCCCTAGCCTCCCTAGGGTGGGCCTAGGGCCCATCTGGGATAGGGTTTGCCCCACTCTCTCCCTTGCTGCGCCTTGGGCCAGGTGGGAGGCGCGCACCAGCCACCTAGGGGCTGGTTCCCTCCACCTTCGGCCCATGCAGCCTCCGGGGCCTGTGGCCCCTCCCGGTGGACCCCGGAACCCTTCTGGCGGTCCCGGAACATTACCGGTGATGCCCGAAACATTTCCTGTGAGCAAAATCTCACTTCTTATATTTGAATCTTTACCTCCGGACCATTCTAGAACTCCTCGTGACGTCCGGAATCTCATCCGGGACTCCGAACAACTGTCACATCCCTACCTAGGTGTCTTAGGATAGCTTGTGTTTGCATCATGTTTCATTCATGCATCAACATGAAATGGGGCGAAAAAGAAACCCCAAGCTCATATTGAAAAAAACAATTCAAGTTTGGTGAAATTTCAACAAATTCAAAAGGCCCCTTTAAAAATGTTCCCTATGTCTCATAAATATAGGCATGAATATAACATGGAGCTTGGGGTTCCTTGTTATAATTGAACATCTGAAGCAATTTAAAAATAAATGATAAAGCTTCTCAAAATATCAAATAAAGCATTATCATTATTTTTATTTTCAAAACACCCTAAAACTTTTTAGATAGGGTTGAAATATTCAAACTTCATTTTAGAAAATGTTTGGGATATTTTGAAAAGTCATCCGGACCTACAAGGAATTAAACAAATGTCAGAAAACAGAAAACAGAGAGGAAATAGAGAAAAAGAAAAGGAAAGCCAGGCTAGGCCGTCCCACCTGGCCCAGGAGGTCATCGTCCTCCTGGCGGCCAGGAGGACGGGCACGTGGCCGGTGTGCGCGTGCTTCCGTGCCTTCACGCCGGCAGCTGCCTGCCTACCTCCCCACGCCATTGCGACGGGGATAAGCTCCCCCGAGCCGTCTCTCTCTCTCTCTCTCTTGCCCGCCGCTCGCTTTCTTCCCCCTCTGCTCCGCCATAGCCGAGCTCTGCTCGAGCTCGCTGCCGCCATTCTAGCCGCCCCCGAGCCCTTCTGAGCCCGCCAATAGCTTCGCCTAGGTCTCCTCTTCCTTCTAGCCGAGCCACGCAGAGCGGGAGCTAGCTTCCTATCTCCGCATCACCGTCGTCTCCTTCCTCGGGTTGCCGGCAAGGGAATAGAAACTCGCCGCTGCTCCAGGTCCTCCCCAAGCTCACTTTTGACCCCCCCTGCATCCGCCGTGAGCTCTTGGTCCTTTTCCCCTCCTTTTACCCCTCGATTGAGCTTTGTAGCACCGGATTCCTTCGAGCCCGAAAGCTTCTCGCCGCCGGTGAGGTCGTGGTCGCCATTGTGGCGGCCCAAGCTTGCTTCTGAGCATGCGGTCGTGCTTAGAAAGTTCCCAGGAGGCCTTTGGAGGCCTTAGCTTCCCCATTTCAGCTCCGGCTCGATGAGCTCGTGCTCGCCCGAGTTCTGGCAGCCGCCGTGCTCGTCGCTGGTGCCGATTCCAACCACCCCAGCCCCTGGGAGGTGTCGGGTTCGATGCGCGCGAGTAGGCCGAGTAGATCGGTGTCCTCCGCTGTCCATTTGGTTGCCGGAGGAGGGTTTTCGATCTCCTCTACCGCTCCTCAAGCCACCGGCGGCTCAACGCCGGTGGGTTTCACCGGAGTTGACCATGGGGGTTTTACCCCAGGTCAATTGAGAGGTGGGGCAAGCCCTTGGTTAAGTTAGTTTAAGTAATAAAATTAATTAATTAAATTAAATAATTAATCAGACACTGACCAATGGGCCGAGTGTTGTTAATTAGTTAGGATTTGTTTAAATCTTAGTTTAGTGTTAAGTGAGTCACTGACATGTGGCCCCCACATGTCAGGTTTGACTCTGGTTTGGTCACTCGACCAGATGACATCATAGTGATGTTAGGCTGATGTCATAATTCTATTTTCTAGTTTAAAAATAGTTCCAGAAATTGTTTAAAACTTTGAAAATTCATATAAATTAACTGTAAATCAGATGAAAATAATTTTTATATGAAAATTGATCAGAAAAATCCAATGAATAGAATGGTGCTATTGTCATGCATTTTAGAGCAACCTATATAGGTAAACATCGACATTTACCAATAGGCCAATATATGGAATTTGAAATGAAGAACAACTTTGAACCTATATTCAAATCCATTTCAAATTAACTTGATCACTAGCTGCATTAGCTCATCCATACATGGTACCATGCCATGATCATGCATCATATTGTTGCACTTGCGTGTATTGAAATTGCTATCTGCGTTGCGGTAGGCCCTAATCTGGAAGATATTCCTGAGTATCCCGACGAAGGAGAGAACTCCTCCGCAACTCAGCAAGGCAAGCAATCCCCATTGACCTTTCCAATAATATCCCACTCTCTCGCTCCTGTTCTTGTTTAATGCATTAGGACGTTGATCACATGTTAGTCATACACGGTAGATGAACCTATTCTTCTGCATGACCTCACCTTGTCACAGTAAATAGCTAAACCTTGCAACCTAGCATACCTGGTAGATGCTTGTGCCATGATTGTGCTTAGCTTACCTTGCCTGCATTGCTTGCTATGCTTAGAGTATTGTCAGGTTTGTTTCATTTGGGTGATGAACTGGAGTGCAACAATGTTTCCCTAATGTGATATGACTAAGATGAACTCGATTTGGTAAAAGGTAGCGATGAGAGGCTATGTAGGAGTACATAGCGGGTTCTCTCATCAGGACTGTTCATAGGAACTGAGTTCTGTGATTGTGATCCAAGACTAGATACTACCACACATTGGGTTCCGGTAACTCGACCCCTCTCGACTTATCAGTCGCGTAGTCTTTGGTCCAGGTATTGCAAGTAGTTTCTGGTGTTTATAGTATGCTGGAGGCCATGCGTAGCGCTGCCCTAGGGGTGGGTTACGACGCGGTAGGCAGTGGCACGGTGTACCAAGGGTCACCCGAATGGTGGTCTTGGGATCCCTGCGCACATCGTTTGGGGCCGTAGCGGAAACTTTGGTCAGATTTCCGTGCGGGTTCAGTCTCAAATAGGCGGTACCCTGGACTAGAGGTCTTATGTGATTGACAGTCATGGCCGACTCCCTCGCTAGGCCTCCACTTGAAGGTTGCTGAGGTGCATGGTTTAAAGAGCACACAGCGATAAGTGGCGAGAGCGTGTGTGAAGAGGTACACCCCTGCAGGGTTATGAAACTATTCGAATAGCCGCGTCCTCGGATATGGACTACTTGGAGATCTTATAATGTTCATAGATATTCAAATGGATACTCATAAAAATATCAAGACAAGTGTGAGTATCGTGGATGGCACTCCCATAGGAGACGGAAGTGAATCCATGGTGGTGTATTGTCGTGGAGGTAGTGGACTCGTGTGCGATAACTAAAATGTTAATGAAAGTATATTTTTGATTAGTGTAGGTTAGCCATGAGTCAAAGCTGGCTTGCTGCATAAACTCCATGTCTCCCTTGATAATACATGAGCATAAATACACTATGTCTGGGTTAAAGACTTGCTGAGTACGTTGGTACTAATCCTTGCTTAACAAATGTTGCAGACGAGACACAGGACCCGTCAGGTGGGTTCTTTCTAGACGTTGACGATGCCCAATAGCTGGTGTCCCAGCTACGATCTTGCCTGTGTGGCGGGCTGTAGATAGTCAGGCCATGTGCCTCTTTCCCTTTTCACTGTCTGTACTTAGACAGCTTAAGTTTCCGCTGGCTTGTATGAACTTGTTTGTATGACTTGTGTGTTGGGTCATGAGACCCCTGCCTGTAAGAACATATTGTGCGAGACTCTTCCGAGTCTCTTAAATAAAAGTTGTATTAATGTATGGTTATGTTGTGATGCCATAGTTGTATCTATGCATATCGGGCATGTCATGCATACGTTTTATGTGCAACGGTATGTATGGGATCCGACACCTAGTCATGTGCTTTTGGTAGTACTCTTTACGGGAAACTGCCCCTTTGTGCTTCCATTGAGCCCTGGTAGCTTGCTATTGCTCCGGACACATTGGTTGACCGGCATGTATCCTTCTTTGCTGTTGTTTCTGTCCCCTCGGGGAAATGTCCCGCGGTGTAATGGAGTCCCTGTAGCCTGCTACGACATGTGTACGTGCAGTGTTGGCATTTGTGTCATACGACGTAATGGAGTCCTTGTAGCTTGCTATGAATCGTCTACACACGCTTGAGATCGACACCTGCATTGTTGCGTTACGCATGCCTGTTTCCGTACGGATGTACCACTTGGGTTCTATGACTAGTCATGTCGTCCCGGGTTCTCTGTTGTGTGGTTGCCAGCGACATGTTCACATACGTGTGCCAAACGACGCAAACGGTCCCGACCAAGGTAAGGCTGCAACCGTGGAGCTTACCGTGCGTGAGGCCGCAAAGTGATGTGACTTGTTACACTTTGGATTCGTATGACTTAGGATCGGGGCCCCACAACGTTGGTATCAGAGCCTGACTGACTATAGGACTACCAAGCCAAACCGGTCGAATTTGAGTCTAGAAACACTATAGAAAAGTAGTGGAATTGATTGTGGGAGGGAACATAAGGCTCTTTTTACTCCTCTTCCCAAGTTATTCTATGCTGAGTCATCCTCATCTATTCTATGGGGATAAGAACTAGGTTTCTTCTCTAATGCTTAGGATGACGAGTTACTAACCATGGACCACTAGCTAGCTCGACTATAAGTGTACGTTAGTACTTGAGTATTGTTGGTGTGACAATCAGATGGAGAAGAGATTTGAGTCTGGATAGTCGAGTGGTTATACATTTCCAATCTTTTGCAGTTGTCTCAAAATCCTTTCTGAGCAATTACAGTCGTTATGCTGTCCGATTTCTGCTAGAATATCTAATGTCTTTGCATCATTCTCTGTTTCAGATGCCCCCTCGTCCTTCCCGTCAGGCGGTCCGTCTGACCAGGTGCATCGATGTACCGGGTCACACGGCCATGTTGGTTAGAGTCATGATGGAGGCTAGATATCGCTGGTACTCGGAGTACACAGTGGAGGAGCAGTATCGAGACTTCAACTAGAGTCAGTATCTGTGTAGTGTTAGGATTTATCCACCCTATCCTAGAGCTGCAGAGCCGCTTCACTGGACCTATGGATTAGGTGTCACCATTGATATGGCAGTTCAGGAGGCCACTTTCACCATGCTGACTATCATGAGGTTTCACCATGGTGTTCTTCAGAACACAGAGTTTTGTTATGTTCCTGCTTCTCACGGAGGAGAGGATAGCTATTTCAGTGCAGCCTATTACGATCACTCTCATGAAGACATTAGGCTGCAGGTGACCACTCAGATGTTGGAGAACGGGGATCAAGATTCACGTGCCCTTCGCATGGAGCTTTATGCTACACGTGCGCGTCTTTGGACAGCCTTGACGTAGTTAGCACCTGTCGTGCAGACAGGCTATGGAGATTTGGAGATGTTAAACCCATCGCGGACTCATCTGCCAGCACGCATAGACTGGCCCGATGTTGGAGGCATCACACCTCTTCGAGGACCGCTATTGCCACCAGCAAGGGGACCAAGGCCACACACCGTGTCCTTTTGGTTTCCAGGGATCACAGGCTAGATTGTTTCCAGATCCTCAGGTTCAGTTCCCGGGTTATGGGGGTACCTATATGAGGCATTCTATGGCGATGCCTGAGTGTGTGGATGTTAGTACTAGTATGATAGTAGTCGTATCGTCACAGTCCTGTGTGTCTTGTGAGATATGACGAGGTTGAGAGTTGAGTTCCGGAGGTGTAGATAGATAATTTATAGGGAGGTTGTAATACCTCCGATGAGTTGCGTCATCTCTTCGTAGATTATATTCCAGCTCGGGCTTGTACTGAACTATGTCATGGTGTGTATGAATCATGGTGTTATATGGCAGTTGTTGTTACCATGTTAATTGGGTTTCACCCCCTGCATGCCATGTTGTCCAGTACATTCCCTATCTTCCTCTTTAGAGTTGTTGTCCTTGATGTCTAAGCTGTGGATTTGTTTTCCCAGGATGGTGGCAACAACTAGGAATAACCCCGTGCCTACCCCCGAACAGGGCGAAGGAAGCCAGCCAAGGCAAGAAAATCTGCCACATGCGCCCTCTTTGGCGGAAGTGATGTTAGAGGCTGAACGGAATAAAAGGGAGACAACAGGTTACTGGAAACAATTGAGCAGAACACCGCACGTGCTCCCCTCCATGATTGTGTTGAGGGTGTGTCCCTCAATGACTTTGTCAAGCTATGCCCACCAAAATTTCATCATTCGGTCGACCCGCTCGACACGGATGACTGGCTGACTAGCATGTCCCGCAAGATTCGGGCTGCCAATGTTTCAGAGGCCAACAAGGTGATTTATGCTACGTACTTTATGGAAGGACCCGCCAACCCGTGGTGGGAGAACTATGAAGCTATGCGACATGCAGGTCCCGCACCAACCTGGGAAGATTTCAGTCAGGCATTCCACACCCATCACATCCTGAAAGGGCTGATGGATCGAAAGAGAGAGGAATTCTGTGCGTTCACCCAGGGCAGACTGTCAGTAGATGCTTATAGCCGAGAGTTCGGTAACCTTGCTCGTTATGCTCCAGAGGAAGTGTCAACTGATGCCAAAACGCAGGCTAGGTTCCGCAAGGGACTTAGTCCAGAGCTCCGCTGAGATCTGCGCCTTGATGAGTGTGCCACCTTCCTGGATCTCATCAATAAGGCAATTAATGCCGAGACTGGACAAACTGATTATGAGGCAACCAGGAAACACAACCGTGATTTTAGCTCCACATCTGGCTCGGGCTCCAATAAGCGTCGAGTGTGGGTGCCCAATACATCCCTGCCACCGAGGTATACCGTGAGGCCATCCTTTCAGGTGCCTCGCCCAGCTCATCCCAACCCTCCGGTCACGGCAATTGGAGGTCCAACTGCCAACACAGCTCCCCATGCCACAGTGGTTTGCTATAAGTGTGGAGAGCCAGGACACTATTGTCGTGAGTGTCCCTAGAACAACATCAAGCCGGCTGCACGTGGAAAGCCGGGAAAAGCCTTCTTCGTGAAGCCAGCTCCTACTCGTGGACGAGTGAATTATGTGTCCGTTGAACAAGCCATGGAGGATCCTGATGTTCTCCTAGGTACGCTCCTTGTCAATAGCCATCCAACATTTGTTCTATTTTATACTGGGGCATCTCATTCTTTCATCTCAGAAAGTTATGCATAGTTGCATAACGTGTATTTTTGTGATATGCCAACTCCTCTAGGTGTTCAGACTCCTGGTTCAAAATGGCAAACTTCTAGAGTAAGCCATGGCAATGAGATCGTGGTGGATAGGCTAGTCTTCCTAGCCTCTTTGATAGCTCTTAAGTCTTTGGACATCAATATCATCTTGGGCATGGATTGGATATCAGCCCACTATGACAAGGTAGATACTCATACTAGGAATGTTCAACTCACACATCCCTTCGCTGAGATAGTTAATGTCTCCACTCGAACATCCAAGCGCCAACTCTATTCGCTCAATGCAAGCCCTCTTCCAGAGTTAGAAGATGTTCCGGTAGTCCGAGACTTTCCGGATGTCTTTCCAGAAGAACTATCAGGGATTCCACCTGTTAAAGATATTGAGTTTGTGATAGAACTCATTCCAGGGACTGTCCCAATAGCCAGAAGACCCTATAAGATAGCACCCTTAGAACTAGCCGAGCTTAAAATTCAACTCGATGAGGCTTTGAAGAAAGGTTTCATCCGTCCTAGTTATTCTCCTTGGGCTTGTCCCGTCCTCTTCGTTCAGAAGAAGGATGGATCGGATCGGATGGTTATGGATTATCAGCCAGTGAATCTGGTCACCATTAAGAACAAGTATCCACTCCCCAGGATCAACGATTTGTATGATCAACTCGCTGGATCCTCTGTATTTTCCAAAATGGATTTGAGGTTGGGATACCATCAAATCAGAATTAGAAATGGGAACATTTCGAAAATGGCTTTTGTTACTCGTTATGGCCAATACGAGTACACCGTCATGTCCTTCGGTTTAACCAATGCTCCAGCCACTTTCTCTTGCTTGATGAATTCAATCTTCATGGAGTATATGGATAAATTCGTCATGGTTTACCTCGATGATATACTCATCTACTCAAAGAATGAATAGGAACATGTCGAGCATCTAAGGCTAGTATTGACGAAACTTTGAGAGCATCGTCTGTACGCCAAATTCTCCAAGTGTGAATTTTGGTTGCCACAAGTGACCTATCTAGGCCACGTAATCTCTGGTAAAGGAATTGTTGTCAATACCGAGAGAGTTCAGGACGTCCTTGATTGGACTCAACCTGAATCGGTTAAGCAAGTATCGAGTTTCCTTGGCTTAGCGAGCTATTGTCACCGCTTTGTCGAGAATTTCTCCAAGGTTGCGAAACCTCTGACTGAACTCCTTAAGAAAGATAAAAGGTTCGAGTGGACTCCACAATGCGAGCACAGTTTTCAGAAGTTGAAAAGACGACTGACCTCTGCTCCCATTCTGGTGCCACCAGATTTCTCTAAGAACTTTGTTATCTATTGGGACGCCTCGCGACAAGGATTAGGTTGCATTCTCATGGAAGATCGTCATGTGATTGCATACACATCTCGACAGTTGCATCCACATGAGGATAATTATCCAACACATCATCTTGAGCTTGCAGCTGTAGTCCATGCACTGAAAACATGGCGAGATTACCTTCTAGATAACCGTTGTGAAATTTACACTGATCACCAAAGTCTAAAATATATCTTCACCCAGCTGGATTTGAATCTCAGGCAAAGACGGTGGGTAGAGTTGATTACAGACTACGACTTAGGAATAACTTACACCCCGGGGAAGGCCAATGTCATGGCTGATGCACTAAGTCGTAAGTCTTATTGTAACAACCTGATGCTACAACAAGGTTAACCACTTCTTCATGACGAATTCCGGAAATTAAACCTCCACATTGTTCCTCAAGGATTCCTCTCCAACTTGGTGGCGAAACCTACTCTTAACGATCAAATCATAGAAGCCCAGAAGCATGATAAAGGGCAAGGGAAGTGATCATGCTGGTACACACACGGTACATCAATGTATATATCAAAGGGAAATCAATCACACAACATTATATTAATCGAAATCTCATATCGAGTCCTTTATTACAATAATCATTATAATAAAGTGGTTGAAGGCCAACTCATGAGAATAACTAAATCTTGCGGAAGCTTCAAGGTAGATGAGTCCATCCGACTCCAAGGGCATCTCACCAAGCGTAGAGCGTGTCCTCACTCCTGGTCGGAAAAGTACTCTGCAACATGATACGTTGCAGCCGTGTAGGTCAGCATATGGAATATGCCGGCAAAGTCACAAGAGAGGGGTGAAAAGATAATCATCTAATATACATGCATATATGGCAGGTGGGGTAGTAAGTTTTCGCGTAAAGCCAATTTTTCCTACATCAAGAGAGGGGCTAAGCAAAATTATTACTAAGTTGGTTGATTAATGAGATGGTTCCACCAACCAATTCTCATACCTAAGTTATTTATACCCACATCATCATATTTAATTGTGTTGAGAGTTCCGGAAGTTTCAGTTCCTTTGGCTCAAGTCGCCATGATCGTGGAGACGGCTAATCGATTAGGTTTGAGTACTCTGAAGAGTTTTGCACACGTTCCCCACAAGATTTGATCGCCTCCGTTGGATTCCTCGCACCTCAGGGTGTTTGAGCAACGGACGACCAAAACATGGTCTTCTAAGGGGTCCCACTGAGACTCTGTCGGTGCCCACCCTTTCCTACCGTTCTTCTACATCTCGTAGCATCGCCTGTCCAGTGTCGCCACAATATCCAACCAAGCCAGAGCCCATAATGGCTTGTGGCTGTGCAGGTAAGCCTTAGATCTTGAAGCATCCTTCCATCTCTTTGCCTGGGTGGACCTTTCCGCGTGAAAACTGGCACATCTCCAGCATCACCTAGGCTAACCACTGGTTTCTCCAGGGCGCCGTTCAACCATCATCCACCCAGAGATATGTTGAAAACTTGGAAATCTTGAAGTCTTGATCATCATCGTAGGTCTTGAAATTATTATCTCACACTCTCATGAATCACATATCCAACCCCATCTACTAATAGCATAGCGAAACTAACTGAATGTTTCCTGGGGCAAAAGTGTCAAAGGGTTGGGGTACCTACCACATGATACTACATCAAGTAACCAAATTTCCAACTAACCTACTTTGCATGCACTGGGGAGATGGAAGAACTAATGCAATAAAACATAGGTATATATGGTCAAAGTGACTTGCTTGATTGATGATCTTCGTACTTGAGGGACTCTAAGTAACAAGCCTCGCACTCTGGATGATCTAACGAATCAAACTTTCTTAGAAAACAGAATTTAATTATCTAAAACTTAGTTAAACTAACTACTACTAAACTAGTTTGTTTTAATCAAACTATACCTAGTTGGAAAGGAGTTGAGATTCCTATGACAATAAAGAAATAAACTAAGCAATTATATATTTTTATTAGCAGCAAGTAAAACACCTAGTGTTTAAGCAACAGAACCTACTAAACAAATTAAAACTAAATCTAATTTGAACTAACCAAAACTAATTAAATAAACCTATACTAAAACACTAGGCAGATTCTGTTTATAGCTAAAACACTAAATAAATACATCCTAAAAATCCTCAAACTAAGCAAGCTGATAGTCCTAACTAATACCAAGTAGTAGCAAAAAGATTCATATCAAAATGTATTTTTAAACTCTAGTTCTTCAGATTTGAGTAGTTTGAGCAAATTTAATTAAATTCAAATTTTAGAGTTCAAATTTAAAATCTAAGACTACAGGATGAAACTACATGGAATATTTAAACTAATGCAAAAAGAATCAACTCAAAACACTAAACTGTTTAAAAGATATGATAAAAACAAAATTTGGGAACATTCTGTTTTCTAAACAAAATCAGAAAAAAAAGGAAAACTAAAACCCATCGGACAGGGGCTATGTGGCGGGTCGTGGTTGGCCGAGAGGGTCTGCGAGAGGGCGTTTGCGGGCGGGCGACCGAAACTTAGCACATACCGGTTCGCGTCCTAAATCTTCTAATCGGGGTCATTGATCCACGATCGAACGGGTGAGAGGGCTTACAGAGGAAGGGGTCGCCGGTGAGAGGTTCTCCAGCGAGTCCGAAGCGGTGAGGTCATCGGGGCAGCGCTCCGGTGGTCGAGGGAGGCGTCGAAGGGGCCCAGGCGGCGGCAGCTGACGTCCGGAGTGCTCTGGTGGCGTCGGAGGGACGAGGGGATGACGGAGTCGACGGCAGGTGTGGTGGGGAGCTTCGGCCGTCGACCGAAGTCCGGCGAGGGGGTGTGGGTGTTCTGGCGCAGGGAGAGAGGGTTTCGGAGGGGAACAGAGTGCGGAGGAGGGTGGCTGCACTTATATAGGCCGCGGGGAGCGAGGGAAAGGAAGGGGAGGGAGATCCGCGGCGGCGGGATCACCGGCGAGGGCGGCGCGCGCGCGAGGTGGAAGGCGACCGCGCTGATCCAGCGGTCGGTCCGGGCAGGGCCCGCTGTCAGCGAGGGAGAGGGAAACGCGGGCGCGTTGGTCGGACGATAATTAGGAAGGTCGGGTATTAACTGTGGTGGGCCGGCCTGATTGTTTTAAATTACTTTCCTTTTCTAATATCCAGCGAAATCAAATGCCTTTAATGCATACAATATATTTCCAAATATAGGAGTATTATATATCAAAATTAACAGAATAATAAATTCCATTTATTGAACATTTTTATTCTGTCATTTGAATACTTTGAAAAAATATTATTTTTAGATATTGCCTATTTGCTTTTAAATCCTTTTGCAAATATTTTTCAAAAGACCCCTGGTTTTTATTGTTCAAATAAATCACCAAATAGTCCCTGGTGTGGAGTGTCATGTTCCTCCCCTCTTATTTGAACTTTTTACCAAGGTTTTCAAATGGTGAAAGCAACATAGGGGAAGTAGAAAGGGTTTTCAGAAAGTCAGGAGAAGCATTTCAACAATTCCATACATTCAAGCAATGATGTAGATGGATGCATAGCTATATTTCATAACATTCCAAAATGGAATTTTGGGATGTTACATTGGCCATATCACATCACAAGGCATATGCTGCAAAAACAAGTTAGACGTCCTCTAATATGTAGTTGCAAGTTTTTACATGGCTGCTATAGGTTTCTAGCAAGAATGTTTCTTACCTATGCCAAAAACACAACATGATATGCCAATTTCTATTTACCCTTCATAAGGACCCTTTTCATCGAATCCAATCTGACTAAGGTGGGAGAGACAGACACCCGCTAGCCACCTTATGCAACAAGTGCATGTCACGCAATGGAACCGGTCTCACGTAAGCGTACGTGTAAAGTTGGTCCGGGCCGCTTCATCCCAACATACTGCCGAATCAAGATAAGACTAGTAGTGGTAAGAAAGTTAACAAAATCGACACCCACAACAACTTTGTGTTCTACTCATGCATATATTCTATGCATAGACCTAGCTCATGATGCCACTGTTGGGAGACGTAGTAGTAAATCAAAAAAATCCTACGGGTTCACCAATATCTATCTGTGGAGAAACCAGCAACGAGTGGGGAGAGATTGCATCTTCATACCTTTGAAGATTGCTAAGCGGAAGCATTACAAGAATGCGGTTGGTGGAGTCATACTCGTAGCGATTCATATCACGGTTGACTCTGATCTTAGCGCCGAACAACGGCGCCTCCGCGTTCAACACACGTGCAGCCCGGTGACGTCTCCTACGCCTTGATCCAACAAGGAGGAAGGAGAGGTTGAGGGAGAGCTCTGGAGGCACAACGGTGTGGTTACGGTGGAGCTGCATGGTCTCCGGCAGGGCTTCGCCAAGCACTACGGAGAATGAGGAGAGGGAGGAGTAAGGCTGCACCGAGAGAGGAAGAAACCGTGTCTCTAGCATCCCCAAAAACCTCCACTATATATAGGAAGAGAGGGAGGAGGGTGTCCACCCCTAGGGTTCCCTCCCTAGGGGGTGCAGCAGCCCCTAGATGGGATCTGGCCGGCGGCCAAGGCGAGGGGAGAGGGGTGCGGCTGCCCTAGCCTCCCTAGGGTGGGCCTAGGGCCCATCTGGGCTAGGGTTTGCCCCCCTTTCTCCCTTGCTACGCCTTGGGCCAGGTGGGAGGGGCACACCAGCCCACCTAGGGGATGATTCCCTCCACCTTCGGCCCATGCAACCCTCTGGGGCCTGTGGCCCCTCCCGATGGACCCCCGGAACCCTTCCGGTGGTCCCGGTACAATACATGTGATGCCCGAAACATTTCCGATGACCAAAATCTCACTTCCTATATATGAATGTTTACCTCCGGACCATTCCGGAACTTCGGGAACTCATCCGGGACTCCGAACAACCTTCGGTAACAACGTACACTATTTCCCTATAACCCTAGCGTCACCGAACCTTAAGTGTGTAGACCCTACGGGTTCGGGAGGCACGTAGACATGACCGAGACACCTATCCGGTCAATAACCAACAGCAGGATCTGGATACCCATGTTGGCTCCCACATGTTACACGATGATCTCATCGGATGAACCACGATGTCGGGGATTCAATCAATCCTGTATACGATTCCCTTTGTCTATCGGTATGATACTTCCCCGAGATTCGATCGTCGGTATCCCTATACCTTGTTCAATCTCATTACCAGCAAGTCTCTCTACACGTTCCGTAAAACATCATCCCGTGGCTAACTCCTTAGTCACATTGAGCTCATTATGATGATGTCTTACCGAGTGGGCCCAGAGATACCTCTGTGTCACACGGAGTGACAAATCCCAGTCTCGATTCGTGCCAACCCAACAGACACTTTCGGAGATACTCGTAGTGCACCTTTATAGCCACCCAGTTACGTTGTAACGTTTGGCATACCCAAAGTATTCCTATGGTATCCGGGAGTTGCACAATCTCATGGTCTAAGGAAACGGTACTTGACATTAGAAAAGCTTTAGTAGACGAACTACACAATCTTGCGCTATGCTTAGGATTGGATCTTGTCCATCACATCATTCTCCTAATGATGTGATCCGGTTATCAACGACATTCAATTCCATGGTCATGAAACCGTGACCATCTATTGATCAACGAGCTTGACAACTAGAGGCTCACTAGGGACACATTGTGGTCTATGTACTCACACATGCATTATGGTTTCCGATTAACACAATTATAGCATGAACAATAGACGATTATCATGAACAAGGAAATACAATAATAACCATTTTATTATTGCCTCTAGGGCATATTTCCAACATGTTCCTCCCAAAGGAGAAGACCAGCGCTAGGCCGTCGACCTCCACCGAAGACTAGCACAAGATCTCGACGCGTGCAGGACCACAACCCTCCAAGGAATTCATGTCAACCGTTAGGATCTTGCCAACCGGCTCCGACAATGCCTTGAGGATGTGGTCACGCTTGGCCCCCTTAGGGTGACCGAAGATATAGATCCACACCTGCTAAAGAGGAGGCGCCGGGTTCAGGACCGTTGTCGGTGTCAAAACCGGCGGATCTCGAGTAGGGGGTCCCGAGCTGTGGACATTAGATCGATGGGTAATAGGGAACGAAGGAGACAATGTTTACCTAGGTTTGGGCCCTCACGAGGAGGTAAAACCCTATGTCCTGCTTGATTGTATTGATGTGTATGGAGATTACAGAGTTGCTCTACCTCGAGATCATCTAAGTAAACCCTAGATGAGTTCACCTGTCCTCTACAAGTGGGGATCCTCCGGTTTATATAGACATCAGGGGTCCCTAGGGTTACATACAACCGACCTTGTACAAGGGATAGATACGCAGATCCTATATTGGGAACTTGGAAACCATGCAATCCTTCAGAGCTTTCCTTCCTGGCTACGGGATCGTTCATAGTTCAGTCTTCAACAGATCAGCCCAACAGGTCATCCCACGAGGAGTGAGCCGACGGCCCGAGGACCCCTTAGTCCTAGACTCCCTCAGTAGCCCCCAAACTAGCCTTCAACGTCGAGGAATGTAGTCTTCGACGGCTTCGTGTGTCCATGGTATTTGTCTTGAGAGGTGAGTTCCTTCTATGCTCAGCAGATTTAAACTTGGCTTTTCCGCATTGTAGAACAACGGCACGGCCGCTGACCACCCCCAGATTGACGAAGCGTCACGGGGCCCACGGTATTAATTTTTCAGCACGAAGATCGATGTCAGCCCTCGATTCCCTCGTAGAATAAAGAAAGGTAACCCATTAGTCCTTTACAAAACCTCTTCGGGTAGACCAGAAAATCTCTTATTTAAGTAGACGATATCCTTCATAGGCGACATCCTCCCTCGCATCTCCACCACAAAGCCCTAAAGCTTGTGAGCTCAAAGAGAAGGCGAGCGCTCCAAGATCATCCTCACGTCCTTTCGGTCTTGTCCTAGGAGACTGGGCAAGCTGCTCCATCTCCTTTATTCAACTGCGTGACCTCGAGGTGCAAGGGTACCTTACCCACTCAGATCTTACACCCACCCGTACAAGGCTGACCTCTGCAAATGGCGAGGCTTTCGCGGAGAACTTCCCCACCCCTCAAGGGGACGAGAGGGTTTGTTTCGTCTCCTTCCTTTTGCAAGGCCTAGGATTCCCCATCCACCCGTTCTTGAGGGGCCTGCTAGAATTCTACATTCTTCAACTCGACAATCTCAACCCGGCTCAATCCTCCATATATCAGACTTCGTGGCCCTCTATGAGACATTTCTGGGCTGCGAGCCTCACTTCGATTAGTGGTAAAAATATTTCTGCCTTATTCCCCGAACTGGTGGAGGGACAATCCGGGAAGTGGGCAGATCCTAGGTATGGTGCATAGCCATAATGGGATACCCTATTGGGAACTCGAAGAAAGATTCCAACAAATGGTCTTCGTAGTGGTTTTATATCAAAGATATTCCCTCATTTGATCCAGCTCGGAGGCGTCTACCTGAGTGCTCTCAGGCCCCTTTAAATAAGCGATTCAACTGGCGACCAAGAAGCCCTTCTCAAGAGGAAAGTGCCGAGGTAAAACGCATGCCCGCCAAGGTGAAGTTGCTAGCTCACAGCAAGTTGACCGTCATTAACATGATGGCCACAACAATCAACTGATGCGTCCAACCGCTCCAACAGCGAACGCACCCTCTATGGTGCTAGAACAGAACCAATGATACCATCTGTTCCCATCAATAAGGGTTGGGCAATCG
Organism: Hordeum marinum; assembly: GCA_022496015.1. NCBI lineage: Eukaryota > Viridiplantae > Streptophyta > Magnoliopsida > Poales > Poaceae > Hordeum > Hordeum marinum. Next base: position 159,825,463 of record CM039673.1, on the reverse strand, counting down.
AGAGGTAATGTCTACTACACAACCTTCTTCTTGTAGAATCATGTTCGGCCTCCAAGCGCAAACTTGTGTAGGACAGCGGCAATTTTCCCTCAAGTGGATGACCTAAGGTTTATCAATCTGTGGGAGGTGTACGATGAAGATGGTGTCTCTCGAACAACCCTACAATCAAATAGAAAAAGTGTCTCTTGTGTCCCCAACACACCCAATACAATGGTAAATTTTATAGGTGCACTAGCTCGGCGAAGAGATGGTGATACATGTGCAATATGGATGATAGATATAAATTTTTCTAATCTGAAAATATAAAAGCAGCAAGGTAACAAATAGTAAACCACGAGAAAAACGTTGTATAAATGCTTGGAAACAAGGCCTAGGGTCCATACTTTCACTAGTGCAATTTCTCTCATCAATACTAACATAGTTGAATCATATGTAAATACCTCTCGTGTGACAAAGAGTTCACTCCAAAGTCACAAATAGCATAGAACTAATGAAGAAATTATTGTAGGGTACGAAACCACCTCACAGTTATGTTTTTCGATCAATCTTCTGAGCTATCCCTATAAGTGTCACAAACAGCCCTAGAGTTCGTACTAAAATAACACCTTGAGATACACATCAAACAAAACCCTAATGTGACCTAGATACTACAATGTCACCACAAGTACCCATGGGCTTGATTATACGGTATGCATCACATAATTTCAGATTCATAATGTTCAATCCAACACAAAGAACTTCAAAGAGTGCCCCAAAGTTTCTACAGGAATGTCAAGACAAAAACGTGTGCCAACCCCTATGCATAGTTTCCCAAGGTCACGGAACCCGCAAGTTGATCACCAAAACATACATCAAGTGGATCAATAGAACATCCCATTGTCACCACGGATATCCCATCGCAAGACATACATCAAGTGTTCTCAAATCCTTAAAGACTCAATCTGATAAGAAAACTTCAAAGGGAAAACTCAATTCATCACAACAAGATAGAGAGGGGAAAACTCCATATGATTCATCTATATCAATAAGGCTCGCGGTACATCAAGATCGTGCTATCTCAAGAACACGAGAGAGAGAGAGATCAAACACATAGCTACTAGTACATACCCTCAGCCCCAAGGGTGAACTACTCCCTCCTAGTCATGGAGAGCGTCGGGATGATGAAGATGGCCTCCGATGATGGTTTCCCCCTCCGACAGGGTGCCAGACGGGCTCCCGATTGGTTTTTTGTGGCTCTGGAGGTTTGCGGCGGCGGAACTACCGATCTAGGTTCTGTGTTGGGGGTTTTGGAATTTATAGGAATTTATGGAGGTGGAAACGAGTCAGGATGGGCCACGAGGGAGTCACAAGCTTGGGGCGCGCACCCAAGGGGGTGGGCGCGCCCCAGAGGCTTGTGACTGCCTCGTGGGTCTTATGGCCCAACTCCAACTCTCCCTGGTCTTCTTCTGGTCCATAAAAATTCATCATAGATTTTTATTCCATTTGGGCTCCGTTTGATATTCCTTTTCTGTAAAACCCAAAAACACGGAAAAAACAGGAACTGGCACTAGGATCTAGGTTAATAGGTTAGTCCCAAAAATAAAATAAAGTTGTAGTAAAATGATTGTAAACATCCGAGAATGATAATGTAACAGCATGGAACAAGCAAAAATTATAGATACGTTGGAGACGTATCAGGAGGCGCTGGCCGTCATCCTGGCCGATCTCTTTAAAGGGGAGAAAGAAGAGTTTGCTCGCCTGACAGTCAAGGAGGACTTTTCCATCTACAACCCCATTGAATGAGTAAGTTAGACATAAACCTTTGAATTCCAAATGCTTATTCTTGATTCTAACATTGGGAACTTTCCGTCTTTCTTTAACAGAACTAGAGGTGTTTGGTCGAGACACCCAATTGTCCCGCTCCCCAACCAGAGAATTATGATCGGGTTGATGATCCCGGGTTCCATGATGACCCAGAGACTTCATTGATCTTCAAGGACGGGGTCTATTACCAGGAGAGTGTTGACGAAAACAAAGTGTCCCTTCTGGCGGATTACCCCCGGACCATTACCCCTTCCGCTATGAGCAAGAAGAAATCCTCATCTCGAAAGGGACGTAAGCCTCCCGCCGCTCCAAGCATGCCGATTAATACCCCCCAAGGGTCGTCCGAATACGCGCCAGACACCTTCCCAAACCACCCCTACAGGGCTCGTGCCAGGCGCAGGCGTGAATCCTAAACGAGGGACAACATCGGAAAACACATCGCCCGCACCCCCCACCAAAAGGTATTTGATATGACTCCGCATTTTTGCTGCTATTGTCATGATCATTTATAATCTCTTTTATCGAGATACTTAGGAGGCGATGGAGCATCCCAAAGACATCATTGGGACGGTGGATAACCATCATCCCAGCGAACCTTCGGTCCCTGTGGGAGCAGAAGCGGAAGTCCTAGTATGAATCAACTTCGCAAAGACTCCGGGGGAATATGAGTTACCAATTGCAAGGTTGAGAGTGCGATGAATCATCAGTATCGGAAGTAGTCCTTGCGTCATGCGGCGTTTCCTGACCAAGAGTTCAATGCTCTCAGTTCCGTGGATGCTCACCTTATAGTCGCCCAGCACCTCGAAAGAGCTGCCCAGAATAATGTCTTTCAATATGCAGGTAAGTCGTTGGTTTTGACAACCGAACATAGGTCCTAACCCCATAGCCCCCGAACCTTGATTTGGCCGCGACGGCCGAATTAAGGGTCTGAACATTGTGTTGTCTTTGTGCAGGATTTGAGACAGCAAAATGAGAGGTTGACCAAGGATCTTGAATCCAGCTAGACGGAGGTGAAGGCTGTGAAAGCCAAACTAGAGGAGGTGAAGAAATTCACCAGACAAGCATTGTAAGTAAAAAGGGTACTTTGTTAGGTTTTGATAAAAAAATTAGGAATGCCATCTCTAACAATGTGTTGCGGTGTAGCAGCTGAATCCATAGGTCAGATGCAAAGGGATCTGGATGCATCCCATGAGGCTTGGCGGTATGCCGTGTCTCAGCTTGAGGCTAATCTCCCCATGTTGGAGCGATGTTGTGAGGAAACATGTCAACTCAAAGGGGAAAACCAATGTCAATCCCAAGAAATTCAGACTATGAAGAATCAATTGGCACAGACTCGAGAGGAAAACCGGAGATTGAAGGGGAGCATGTTTTGTAAGTAAATTTCTGACCTCGAGTGCCATAAATTATCCTTTGTTGTGGCATGTAAGTAATGTGCTCGTTGTCATGCGTAGGCCTCTTAGCTGGTCGTCCGGAAGAAGAGAACGGTTCATTTGGAGGGGATCTATTGAAGGAGCTGTCCATAGTGCACGAGCGAGCTAGTAAGGCCATGAGGTGCATTATAACGGCGCTCTGGCCGACAGAGACACCTCCACAAGGGATGTCCAAACTTGTGGAGCGGTTTAGGGGAGCCCAAAGCCGCTTCGAGCTGCGGAAGACGTCCGCCTATCGAGAGGGAGCTTGGGAGGCGTGGGCCATGGTGAAGACCCGTTTCACCAAGCTCAACCCAGAGCACCTGGCCCGGGTTGGGCCAGCGGGGCCCAACGGGCAGGAAACACCCCTTCACCTAGTTTATGATCAAGTTATGCCAGCTGCTCATCTCTCTCAAGAGGACTGCTCCTTGCATGTCCTTATAGATGGTCTCGACCGATCTATTTAATATTTTGGTTCTATGTAACTATGTACTTAACATCTTATGAGTTCCATCCATGTCATAAACATTGTCTTGACCTAGCCATTGGCTTCTGCCTCCCTTATCAATGACTGGGGAGTGTTCCGTGTTGTATGTCCGAGAGTAGCATGAGATCATTTTTTAGGAAGTAGGCAATCCAGCCGTGTGGTTTGAACAGACAAAACGCACACTGAAGGGGTACGTTATATTACTACTTAACGTAAGAAACATCTTCCGGGGGAAATAGTTCCTTAATTGGTTGCTTTCTTTGGGTTTCCACATTGATCGTAGATGTCCTAGCTATGTACCCGAAACCAGGCAAGTAGGAGCTATGCCTTGAGAGAAATCGAGATTTATGGTGGAGACCGCTTATCACCACTTTCCTCATTGTAGCCGATCAATTTGCTTCTTAAGAGTGCTAACCTTTGGCTTCACCTGTCTGAGGTACGTGCCCGCATGACCTGGTTGTAACAATCGCAGAGGTGCTCCCTTTACCCTCTAGCTGAACATTTGGGAACGTAGAGGGTAATCACAGGAGCGAGCAACCCGTTTTGGCAAGAAACTTAAGTACAATTGATGCATATAGGGGCATAAATACGACCATGGAAGGATGCATATGGTGTAAAAATATATATTATTGGCTTTTTAAATAAGCCCCAGGGCATTGCAGGGTATGATAGTCATGTGTCAACAGAGAATTAGCTATAATTTGATTAAGCCGAACACAACTAAGGAGAATCTAAACAATCCCATGAGAAGAAAACAGAAAAACTTATAAAATCGCAGATACAAGAGTTTTTATGCAAGGAGGTGGCGACACCGGTCTATCCATAGAAGCGTCAAAGACGAGCTGCGTTCCATGGGTTTGGCTTGAGGTGGCTATCCTGAGGGTTGCGGAGGCGGTAAGCCCCTCCTGTTAACACTTCATCGATTATGAAGGGTCCCTCCCATTTGGGGTTGAGTTTATGCTTCTGCTTTTCAGGAAGTCGTAACACTAGTTCGCCCACATTATATGCCTTCGCTCGGACCTCCCTGCTTTGATACTGCCGAGCTTGCAGCTGGTAGAAGGTGGACCGAGCCCAAGCTATATCACGCTCCCCCTACAGGGCGTCCAAGTCGTCGTGCCGATCCAGCTTGGCTTCCTTTTCTTCATACATGCGAACCCTAGAAGCGTCGTGAATGATGTCACATGGGAGGACTGCTTCGACGCCATATGACTGGAAGAACAGCGTGGAACCTATTGATCTATTCGGGGTTGTGCGTATCCCCATAGTACAGAGTCATGCTACTCCACCCAATGGCAGTCGAACTCTTGGCGAGATTGGACCAAGCGGGGTTTGATTGCGCCAATGATGAGGCCGTTGGCCCGTTTGACTTGTCGATTCGTCTGCGGATGATACACCAAAGCATAGTCAAGCTTGATGCCCAGGTTAACGCACCCGTACTTTACCTCCTCGGTTGTGAAATTGGACCCATTGTCTTTTATCATGCTATGGGGTACACCATATCGGTGTACTACTCTGGATATGAAGTCGATGACCGGTCCGGACTTAGCTAAACTTACTGGTTTTGCTTCAATCTAGTTGGTGAACTTGTCAACCAGAACTAGGAGGTATTTCTTTTTCTTGGCCCCCCTTTAAGTGGTCCGACCATGTTCAGCCCCCAGACCGCAAAAGCCAAGGTGATCGGAGTTGTCCGAAGAGACATAGGGGGCATGTGACTTTGGTTTCCAGAGATCCCCCAGTGTTGGATGAGTGTTTGGGTATCCGCTCGGGCGGTGGGCCAGAAGAACCTGGCCCGAAAGGCCTTGCTTACTAGGGCCCTTGCCTCCGCATGATGGCCACCCAAGCCAGCATGCACCTCGGCCACAAGCTCCTTCCCTTCTTCTGAGATGCACCGTTGGAGTAACCTCGTGGTGTTTTTCTTGTATAGCTCACCCTCTTGTACCTTGTAGGCTTTCGATCGATGGACTATCCATCGTGCCTCACTTTCATCATCTGGGAGTTCCTTGCGCAGAAGGTAGGCCAGGAAGGACTCGGTCCATGGTGCGATTAGCACCATGACCTCATGAGGTGAAGGCGTTTCTTTGACTGTAGACTCACCGATTATTTGCTCGTCCGGTTCGGGAGTGGGGGGGCAACCTATTCCGCCCCATTTGTACCTGCGCTGGTATTCTCGTCTTTCCATACCACGGATGGCTTAAAGATCCTTTCTAGGAATGTGTTCTTGGGGACGGGGTCGCGTTTTGCGCCCACACGGGCGAGGACGTCTGCGACCTATTGAGCATGCGTTAGTTTTCCCTTGAAAAGGAAAGGGTGATGCAGCAAAGTAGATAAGTATTTCCCTGAGTTGAGAAGAACCTAGGTATCAATCCAGTAGGAGAACAAGCAAGTCACCAATGGATGCACCTACACAAACAATCAAACTCTTGCACCCAACGTTGTAAAGGGATTGTCAATCCCTTCCCGATTATTTGCAAGGATTAGATCCGATAGATATAGATGTAAACAAGAACAGAAAGTAAAAGGTAAATAAATTATAGCAAGCTATTTTTCGTTTATAGATCTGAAAGTATATTATGGAAAGTAGACCCGGGGGCCATAGGTTTCACTATAGGCTACTCTCTCAAAGGAAAATATCATGGTGGGTAAACAAATTACTATAGGCATCACATCCATGTCAAGTAGATCGAAATGATTCTGCATCTACTACTAATACTCCACACATCGACCAACTCCTGCCTGCATCTAGAGTATTAAGTTCATAAAGAATAGAGTAACACATTAAGAAAGATGACATGATGTAGAGGGATAAACCCAAGCAATATGATGAAAACCCCATATTGTTACCCTTGATGGCAACAATACAATACGTGCCTTGCTACCCCAACTATGTCACTGGGTGAGGACACCGCAAGATTCAACCCAAAACCAAGCACTTCTCCCATTGCAAGAATTACCAATCTAGTTGCCAAACCAAATCAATAACTCGAAGATACTTGCAAGGATATGATATCATGCAAATAAGAATCCAGAGGAGATTCAAATAAGATACACGGATAATCTAGACATAAACTCACAATCTTGACAAACACACCACAAAAGAGGATTACATCGGATGGATCTTCATGAAGATCATGAAGAACATGGTATTGAAGATCAAAGAGAGAGAAGAAGCCATCTAGCTACTAGCTATGGACCCGTAGGTCTGTGGTGGACCGCTCACACATCATCGGAGGGGCAATGGAGTTGATGTAGATGCCCTCCGTGATCGAAACCCCCTCCGGCAGATTACCAGAAAAAGCTCCAAGATTGGATCTCTTGGGAATGGAGGCTTCCGATGGCGTAAAAGTATTTGTGTGGCTCTCTTTGGTGTTAGGGGAATATTTGGGAATTTATACGCCAAGAATTAGGGTTAGGAGACCTGCCGGGAGGCGATAAGCTTGCTAAGCGCGACCAGGGGGGCACGCCTAGCAGGCTTGGGGCTCCCTGGCACCTCCCATGTCGTGCACTCCAAGCATGGATGACTTGTTTCCTTCCAAAAATTCCTTCCGAAGGTTTTTTTCCATTTGGACTCCGTTTAATATTCCATATCTGCAAAACTCATAAACAAGGAAAAACAAAAACTGACACTAGGCTCTAGATTAATAGGTTAGTCCCAAAAATATAAAATAGCATATTAATGCATATAAAACATCCAAATCAGGTAATATAATAGCATGCCATCACTAAAAATTATAGATACATTGGAGATGTATCAGCATCCCCAAACTTAATTCCTGCTCGTCCTCGAGTAGGTAAATGATAAAAACGGAATTTTTGATGTGGAGTGCTACCTAACATATTTATCCATGTAATATTATTTATTGTGCCATGAATATTCAGATCCGTAAGACTCAAAACAAAAGCTTAATATTGATATAAAAACAATAACATTTCAAGCATACTAGCAAAGCAATTGTATCTCTTCAAAATATATTGGCAAAAGAAAGTTATCCCTACAATATTATATGGTCTGGCTATGCTCCATCTTCCCCACATAAAGTATTTATATCATGCACAACTCCGATGAAAAGTCAAGCAATAGTTTCACACCTTTATGTTCTCATATTTTTCAACTCTCACGCAATACATGAGCATGAGCCATGGATATAGAACTATAGGTGGAATAGAATATGGTGGAGGTCATCAAGGAAAGGGAGAACATAGCAACTAGGCATATCAACGGGCTATGGAGATGCCTATTAATAGATATCAATGTGAGTGAGTAGGGATAAGTGTATGAAAGCTCAACGAGAAACTAAGTGGACGTGCATCATGAAGAAAAATTCCATGAGCTATATGAAAGTGACAAAATAAAAGACTCTCTATCATGAAGATCATGGTGCTACTTTGAAGCACAAGTGTGGAAAAAGGTAGTAGCAATGTCCCTTCTCTCCTTTCTCTCATCTTTTTGGTGGGCATCTAAGGCCTCTTTTATTTTTTTTCATAAAGTCCGGAATCTCATCCCCACTTGTGAGGGGACCATAGCTTCCGTCATCCTTTCCTCACATGGGACATGCTCTATTAATGATAATCGTCACACTTTTATTTACTTACAACTCAAAAGAAATTTACAACTCGATGCCTATGACAACATATGACTCTATATGCAATATGGAAGTGATGGTCCATGTCATAAAAGTAAATGGTGGAAGTTGCATGGCAATATATCTCGGAATGGCTATGGAAATGCCATAATAGGTAGGTATGGTGGCTGTTTTGAGTAAATATATATGGTGGATGTTGTGAGGAAGGTATATGGTTGCTGTTTTGAGGAAGTTTTTGGATATACCGGTGAAAGTTGCGCGGTAATAGAGAGGCTAGCAAAGGTGGAAGGTTGAGAGTGCGTATAATACATGGACTCAACATTAGTCATAAAGAAATCACATAATTATTGCAAAATTCTATTATTTATTGAAGCAAAGTACTAAACGCATGCTCCTAGGGGGGAGGTTGGTAGGATTTAACCATCGCGCGCCCCCGACCCTCACACAAAGGTCGACAATCTATAAACAAGTCATGCTACAACTTCCTTACATAACGGTTCACCATACATGCATGCTACGGGAATCACAAACCTTTACATAAGTATTTTTACCAAATAACAATTACTTCCTAACATGTCCCTTAACATTACCATCTTTATATCTCAAAACTTTATGCAAGGAATCAAACTTCTCATAAATACACAATGCACTTAATATGGAAGTTTTTATTATATCCCTTTTGGATGCCTATCATATTAGGAATAAATTCATAACCTGGAACAATTAAAATACTGTTTTAGAAACTCTCAAAACAATATAAGCGAGTTACGAGAGTTCAAATATTTCTATAAAATGCAAACACCACCCTACTCTCAAAGATATAAGTGAAGCACACAGAGCAAAATTGCCTAACTCAAAAGATATAAGTGAAGCACATAGAGCATTCTAATAAATTCATGATTAAGCATGTCTCTCTAAAAAAATGTGCAGCAAGGATCATTGTGGCAAACTGACAAGCAAAGACTCATATCACATAAGACTCTCCAAGCAAAACACATATCATGTGGTGAATAAAAATATAGCCTCAAGTAAACTTACCGATGGATTGAAGACGAAAGAGGGGATGTCTTCAGGGGCATCCCCAAGCTTAGTCTCTTTGTCATCCTTTAATATGACTTGGGATGCCTTGTCATCCCAAATATTAGGCTCTTTCCACTCCTTATTCCATAGTCCATCAAATCTTTACCCAAAACTTGAAAACTTCACAACACAAAACTTAACCGAAAACTCGTGAGATCCGTTAGTATAAGAAAATAGATCACCACTTTAGGTACTGTTGTGAACTCATTATTTTTTTATATTGGTGTTATAACTACTGTATTCTAACTTATCCATGGTTCATACCCCATGATACAAGCCAAAGATTCATCAAAATAGGCAAACAACTCAAAGAAAACAGAATCTGTCAAAAACAGAACAGTCTGTAGCAATCTGAAAACTTAGTATACTTATGTAACTCAAAAAATTCTGAAAAATTATAAAAACCTGGGAAATTTATATATAATTATTGTGTAAAACTTTCAGAATCATTAGACATTCTGAAAATTTTATAAAATTCCTGGAGTGAGTGGAAAAGTTTCTGTTTTTCAGCAAGATCAAATCAACAACTACCATAGATCACCCAAAGGTTTTACTTGGATCAAACACTAATTGAAACAACAAAACACAATTACTATAGAAGTAATAATGTGGGAAACACTCAAAAACATAAGAAAAAACAGAACACAAAAATAAAATTGGGTTGCCTCCCAACAAGCGATTTTCTTTAAAGCCTTTTAGCTAGGCATGATGATTTCAATGATGCTCACATAAAAAGTAGTAACTGAACCATGCAAGAGAGCATCATGAATCTCATGACAAGCACATTTAAGTCTAACTCACTTCCTATGCATTGGGATTTTATGAGCAAACAATTTATGAGAGCAAGAATCAACTAGCATAGGAAGGCAAAACAAGCATTACTTCAAAACTTTTAACACGTAAATAGGAAACTTGATATTATTTAAATTCCTACAAGCATATGTTCCTACCTCATAATAATTTTTATTAGAATCATGAAGGAATTTCACAATATAACTATCAAATAAAGCATTATTTCCATCACCAATTATAGCATACGTGTCATCATCAAAACTTGGGGAACAAAGAATATCATATTCATCAAGCATAGCATCCCCAAGCTTGTGGTTTTGCATATCATTAGCATCATGGATATTCAGAAATTCATACTAAAAACATTGCAATCGTGCTTTTCATTCAAGTAACTATCATGAATCTCCTTACAAATTTCTTCTTTCAACACTTCATCAAAACTTTCAGATTCATGATTTTGAAACAAAACTTCATAAAGATAATCAAGTGCACTCAACTCACTAGCAATTGGTTCATCATAATTTGGTCTTTTGAAAAGATTAGAAATTGGATGAGGGTACATATCAATAGATTTTTAGCAAGAAGATGCAAGCAAATAGAAGGCACATGGCAACACAAGCAAACATAGCAACGAAAAGGCGAATGGAAGAAGGGCGAATAAAAAGGCAAATCTTTCTGGTAATTTCTGAAAATCATTTTAGAAGTGGGGGAGAGGAAAACGAGAGGCGAATGGAAAAAAATGTAAATGCAAGAGATGATTTTTTGATGGGCACTTGGTAGGTTTGATGTGTATCCTCCCTGGCAACGGCGTCAGAAATCCTTCTTGCTACCTCTTGACTGTGTGTTGGTTTTCCCTTGAAGAGGAAAGGGTGATGCATCGAAGTAGATAAGTATTTCCCTCAGTTGATGAGAACCAAGGTATCAATCCAATAGGAGGAACAAGCAAGTAACCAATGGATGCACCTAGACAAACAATCAAACTCTTGCACCCAACGCTATAAAGGGTTGTCAACCCCTTCACAATTATTTGCAAGGATTAGATCCGATAGATATAGATGTAAACAAGAACGGAAAGTAAAAGGTAAATAAATTGACGCAAGGTATTTTTAGCATTTTTGGTTTATATATCTGAAAGTATATTATGGAAAGTAGACCCGGGAGCCATAGGTTTCACTAGAGGATTCTCTCTCAAAGGAAAATATCATGGTGGGTAAAAAAATTACTATCAAGCAATTGATAGAAAAGCGAATAATCATGTAGTTATCTAAGGCAATGATCATGCATATAGGCATCATGTCCGTGTCAAGTAGACCAAAACGATTCTGCATCTACTAATATTACTCCACACGTTGGCCGAATCCTGTCTGCATCTAGAGTATTAAGTTCATGAAGAACAGAGTAACACATTAAGAAAGATGACATGATGTAGAGGGAATAAACTCAAGCAATATGATGAAAACCCCATCTTGTTACCCTTGATGGCAACAATACAATACGTGCCTCGCTACCCTACTATGTCATTGGGTGAGGACACCGCAAGATTGAACCCAAAACCAAGCACTTCTCCCATTGCAAGGATTACCAATCTAGTTGGCCAAACCGAACCAATAACTCAAAGAGACTTGCAAGGATATGAAATCATGCAAATAAGAATTAGGAGGAGATTCAAATAATATTCATGGATAATCTGAACATAAACTCACAATTCATCGGATCTTAACAAACACACCACAAAAGAGGATTACATCGGATAGATCTCCATGAAGATCATGAAGAACATGGTATTGAAGATCAAAGAGAGAGAAGAAGCCATCTACCTATTAGCTATGGACCCGTAGGTCTATGGTGGACTACTCATTCACCATCGGAGGGGCAATGGAGTTGATGTTGATGCCCTCTGTGATCAAAACGCCCTCCGGTAGATTACCTAAAAAGGCTCCAAGATTGGATCCCTCGGGAACAGAGGCTTATGGCAGCGGAAAAATATTTGCGTGGCTCTGTTTGGTGTTGGGGGAATATTTGGGAAGGTCGCGCCTAGCAGGCTTGTGGCTCCCTGGCACCTCCCCTGTCGTGCACTCCAAGATTGGATGACTTGTTTCCTTCCAAAAAAATTCCTTCCAAAGGTTTTATTCTGTTTGGACTCCGTTTAATATTCCATATCTACAAAACTCAAAAACAAGGAAAAAACATAAACTGGCACTAGGCTCTAGATTAATAAGTTAGTCCCAAAAATAATAATAAATATCATATTAATGCATATAAAACATCCAAATCAGATAATATAATAGCATGCCATCATCAAAAATTACAGATACATTGGAGACGTATCAACGTCGGCGGCTTGATTGTTGTCTTTGGAAACGTGGTGGAACTCTAGTCCATCGAATCACGCGAAAAATTTTAGTACGACATTTCTATATGCCGCCATTTGGGGGGGGGGGGGGTTGGCGTCGAATTCACCATTGATTTGCGATATAGTGAGGTTCGAGTCTCCCCATACTTCAAGACGTTGTATGCCCATTGATGCCGCCATTCCTAATCCGTGCAGCAGTGCTTCGTATTCCTCCATGTTGTTGGAGTCCGCGTACATAATACAAAGCACGTATTGGACATTATCCTCGATGGGGGATGAGAGGATGACTCCAGCCCCAAGTCCGGCGAGGGTTTTAGATCCGTCGAAGTACATTGTCCAACGGGCGTAAGTGTTGTACTCTGTAGGGAGTTCGGCTTCTGTCCACTCGGCAAGGAAGTCCGCCAACACCTAAGACTTGATAGCTCAGCGTGGCTTGTAGGTGATCTCAAACAGAAGGAGTTCGATGGCCCATTTGGTTATATGGCCGGTGGCACCTCTGTTGTTTCTTATGTCATTGACGGGTACCTCGGATGTTACAGTGACTGCACACTCTTGAAATTAGTGACGGAGCTTGCGTCATGCCATGAATACCGTGTAGGATATCTTCGGATAGTGTGGTTATCTGCATTTGCACGGAGTGAGCACCTCGGATGCGTAGTAAACTGGCTTTCGTATTCAGAGTTTGTGACCCTCAGCTTCCCGTTCTATGACGAGGACCGCGCTGACCACTTGGTTGGTGGCCGATATGTACAATAACATCGGTTCCTTAGCGCCACGTGCTACTAAGGTGGAATTGCTGGCTAGCAGAGTTTTGATCTCCCCCAAGGCGGTTGCTGCCTCGTCGGTCCATTCGAAGTCCTTGGTCCATTTGAGAAGCCGGTAGAGGGGTAGGGTTTTTCTCCAAGTCGGGAGATGAAGCAGCTCAAGGTCGCAACTATACGTGGACATACCTCGGGTCGGGCCGAAAAAAGCCCGACGCTAGAAACCTAGGCCCGAGCCTGGCCCGGCCCGGCCGTCGGGCCTAAATTTTGGGCCTGGCCTCACGTAGGCGTATATTCTAGTTTCTTCGGGCCTGAGCCCGGCCCGGCCCGACCACAAGGCTCAAAATCTAGGCCCTAGCCCGGCCCGTGGCAAGGTCGGGTTGGGCTTTTTCGGGCCGGGCCGGCCGAGCCGGGCTGCCCATGGTCAGGGCTGGCCGCGACGCAGCCTGCTAGTCTTTGGATGTGTTTTAGCTCTGTGCGAACAGCGAGTTGGGATAGGGCTCGAATTTCAGCGGGGTTGGCTCCATTATGTGAGACGATAAATCTGAGTAGTTTCCCAGCCGGGACTCCGAAGACACACTTGTCCGAATTAAGTCGTATGTCATATTGTCGTAGACTGGTAAATGTTTGTCTGTTGTCATTGACCAATTGACCGGCGTGTTTGGTCTTGATGACCATGTCGTACACATAGGCCTCAACTGTTTTGCCATTTTGCTTTTTCAGGCATGTTTGAATCATGCGTATGTTGCGCATGCGTTCTTTAACCTGAAAGGCATTGTGTTGAAGTAGAATGGCCCATAGGGGGTAATGAACGCGGTCGCGGCCTGATCAGATTCCTTCATTTTTATCTGATGCTATCCGGAGTAAGCGTCAAGGAATCACATCGAGTCATGTTCGGTAGTTGCATCAATGATCTGCTCTATGCGGGGTGAAGGAAAGGGATCTTTGCGGCAGGTTGTATTGAGGTCTTTGAAATCAACGCATAAGCGCCAAGATTCTCCTTCTTGGGCACCATTACCAGGTTTGCTAACCACTCGAGATGTTTGATTTCTTTGATTAATCCGGCTTCGAATAACTTGGAAAGTTCTTCGCCCATAGCTTGACGCTTTGGTTCGGAGAATCAGTGCAAAGCCTGTTTGACACGCTTGAAGCCTTCTATTATATTTAGACAGTGTTCTGCCAGCCCCCATGGGATTCCCGACATATCTGAGGGGTTCTAGGCAAATATGTCCCAGTTTTCGCAAAGGAATGTGCGTAGTGCATCGCCGATCATGGGGTCTACCTGGGATCCAATGGACGCTTTTTTGTTGGGGTCCGTTTTATGGGCCTGGAATTTGATGATTTCATCTGCACGCTTGAAGGAAGTTGACTTCGGTCGCTTGCCGAGGACAACGTTGTCCTTGTCCACAATGGAACGGAGCGTGGTTAGCTCTTGTGTGGCGTGAGGCTCGGCTAGTACCTCAAGGATGAGGGATATTGTTTTACTCTCAGCCCAGAGAGCTCCATTGGGGTCACTGATGACTATGAGCATGCCATTCAGTCCTGGCATTTTAAGTTTTATATACCCGTAATGTGGTATAGCCTGAAATCTTGTGAAGGCATCACACCCTAGGAGAGCGTGGTAGCCGCTATGAAAGGGCACGATGTGGAAAAGAATTTCTTTGGATCTGTAGTTTTAGGGTGAGCCACACACTACATCGAGTGATACTCGTCCGGTACAACATGCTTCTCTTCCCGGTACAATCCCTCGGAAGGTGGTTTTGTTGCGTTCGATGTGTGATCTATCGAATTGCATTTTATTGAGCGTGTCCTCATAGATGAGGTTTAGGCCGCTGCCGCCGTCCATTAGTACTTTGTTTAGCCTGAACCCGTTTACTATGGGGTTTAAAACCAGGGCAGCAGGTGTTCGGTCTACGTTGGATATCGATTGTTCTACTTCACCGAAGGTAATTGGAGTATTAGCCCTTGAGTTTGCTGCGCCACATGGTGAATATGGTGGAGTTCTCGAAGATCCCTTTTCCTTTGATTCTTCGAAGAGAACGTCTCGTAGATCATTAGGATCTCTGCATTATGCTCGGGTAATGTTGTCGACCTTTTGTCCGGAGTTTGAGCCCGGCTTGATCGTAGATCGCAGCCTGGTCATCGACCATGCTCATGGCTTGGATCTGACCGAGCAGCCCGTGCAAGAGCGGGATCTCGATGGGATCTTCATTGTTCAAGTACTCGGAGTCATTCTGCGACACTACTCCCCTGGGGCTGTTTGAAGACGCCCCCGAGTTAAGTTTGGCTAGGGCAGATCGGGGCGTGCCAGCCAGGCAACGCTTGAGGGCCGGACCGGGGATGGTGGCCATCCTGGTATCGGGGCCCGTGAGTCCCGAATCAGGGGCCTTAGGACTCGTGGGCTCTACAAAAAGAGCTAGGGGTTTTGTAGGCACTAGGTTCCCCTGGGGGTCGGTCGTGAACTTGAGGCTCCCGAACCTTAATTCCTGACCAGGGGTGAAGCCTTCAACCAGACCGAGGGGGCCGGTCGGATTGGTGTGATGATCGATGCCATCGAGCGCTATAACCTGCTCGGCGAGTTAGATGCCCCTGCCGTAGATCTCTTCGCCGATGATTAGATGCTTCATTAACCTTTCTGGTGATCTCACAGCGGAACTCTCAATGAAAGCACCAATATCGGTGTCAAAACTGGCAGATCTCGGGTAGGGGGTCCTGAGTTGTGGACCTTCGATTGATAGGTAACAAGGAATGAAGGAGACAATGTTTACCCAGGTTCGGGCCCTCGTGAGGAGGTAAAACCCTACATCATGCTTGATTGTATTGATGTGTATGGAGTTCACAGCGATGACCTACCTTGAGATCATCTAAGCTAAACCCTAGATGAGTTCACCCGTCCTCTACGAATGGGGACCCTCCGGTTTATATAGACACCGGGGGTCCCTAGGGTTACATACAACCGACCTTGTACAAGGGATAGATACGCAGATCCTATCTTCGCAACTTGGAAACCACGTCATCCTTCAGATCTTTCCTTCCTAGATATGGGATCGTTCATAGTTCGGTCTTCAACAGATCAGCCCAACAGGTAGGCCCACGAGGAGTGAGTTGGCGGCCCAAGGACCCCTTAGTCTCGGACTCCCTCAACCGCTTCGGCCTTCTTGATGGAGATTAGGAACTTATTGATGGGGTACTTGACAACGTCGTGGGTAGACACATTGAGCATCTCCGTGGAAGGAAAGGACACGGAGAAGACGAGCGGGGCTGTCTTCGAGACCACCCACGAGAAGGAGCTCCCGCTCTAGTCAACGATGTAAGCAGAGAGCTCATCTCGAATGACCTCAGCGGTGACCAGTACTGACGGGGGGTGGGGGCCTCTTGCCCATGGACGAGGGTGATCATGGCGAGATGCGGTCGGGGTGGGCAGTCCTCCAACGTAGTGTCCACGTAGAAGAACCCGCCCTCCCCTAGCATCCCGAGGTAGGCCAGCGTGGACGGGTACCGGGGAGGGGCCTCACATTGCGCAGTTGATGCACATGGTCTCCTCATGGGTCCAAGTCGGCTACCCTGAGCCAGGGGAGGCGGCGAAACCTCTTGCTCTGATCCCCCGATGAGTGGCGGTGCTACCGCCGGCGCTGGAGATCCGACACCATGAAGATCACCGGCTCTCTTCTTCTTATTCTTATTCTTCTTCTTTGGACGAACCGCAGGAGCCGGGAGTCCTGGGCCACCCGCGAAACGAGATGGAGGAGAGGCCCGCAGCGAGCCGGACCCACGGCAGCGCCAATCGCATGCCTCATCGTGGTCCTGGTCTGAGTCCTCGACCCATCAGCGAGCATGTGCGGCCACCGGGCACCGGTCGGACTCGCGCGAGCGCCACTCAAAGTCCCGCCGGGCCTAACCATGTGAGAGTGGCCGGCAATGACATCGACAGGTGCGGGGCGGCTGCAGCGTTCCTCACGCAGCTCCGCTTCCTTGCGAAAGTCGTCGTCTGGCCCCCGGTCTTCAGCCTCCCGTCGACGCCCGCCCACCGAGCCTGGGATGGGGAGGAGCAGATCACGGCCCGTCTGGTCAGAGCGGCAGCCCATCCGCATGTCGGAAGTGGCCTAACGAGCCGAAGGGGGCGGTATGGGGTCGGTGATGCGACCGTCGACAGAAAATCAATGGCGCAAATAATTTTCCCAATCTTTCACGATACGGTGTCACTTGAAATGATGTGGCACTCACAATCTTGTAAATTCAATCACCACGAAAACAATACGCACGCCCAACAAAAGGAAGTACATGGACAATCTTCAATAGATCAGCTCAAGTTGAAAGAAAATCAATCTCAAAGCAGATTCGCAAGCCTCAGTAGAGAAATTCAACAGATAACCAACGACGACTCAAAAAGACCCCGAATCGCCTATCTATTCATTGGTGAAAATAACCTAAAAACAAAATTCGTCCTTGTGCGCGGCCGACCTGGCCTTTAAATAGTGCTCGCAGGCACACGGGCCAAGCCCGACTCGTTTCCTTGGCTGTTTACTAAACCGATTTGGACTATAAAAATAGATGGAGTCAAGATAAGAAACTAGAATTAATATGCCTCTTGTGGAAATGGTGGACAGCAAGGAACAGGATAAGGCATGGCGAGAGACACACTGAGCCGGAAGTGTTTGCTCCCCAGCTAAATCTGACAGTTAATGAGTGCAAAGAATTTTTCTCTCCTCCGGTGAAACCTATTGTCGCAACAAATCCCGAATGGAGGCCACCCCCTTCAAACTAGATTATGATTAACTCAGATGCAGCTTACTTTGAGGCAACGGGGGGCAGGTGGATGGGGTTGCATAGCCAGAGATTCAGAGGGAGATGTTTTGTTTGCAATGGCTGGGAAATTAACAGACCTTGCGGACGCTACTCATGCGGAAGCTCTAGCAGTGATGAAGTCTATATCACTTGCCGAGGAATTTGGGATGGGTCGACTCATTTTCAGTACCGGTTGCCTCCCGCTAAAGCATGATGTGGTGTCTAACTCTCTAGATAGAGCTTGCCTCGGTGTAATCTTCCATGAGATGAAGTATTTGTTGCAGATGGGTTTCTTAGAAACCAAAGTGGAGACTTGTCTATGTACTTGCAATGCACCGGCTCACTTGTTGGCTAGTTTTGGTGCAACTCGTATAAGTGAGAACCACCAAGTGTGGATCTCCAACTTTTCCTCGGATGTAATCTATGTTGTGGCCAGCGATGTGTCGGTGCCCACTAGCTAATGCAAAACATGGTGTTCCTCGTAAAATAGAAAAATAAATGGACTCTATCTCCTATTTCAACGAATAACTAATTAACTAATTTAAAAATCCAGTACCCTGATCACAAAAGGCCAAAACATACTAACGCTATTGAGAAACTAAGAAAATGCCCGCACCTTTCTGCTAAACTTTAGGATTGACTTTGGCTCAAATCTTTTCCAAGCAGCAATACTGCATGGGGTTCTAAAAGGAGGCTTCAAATCCTTCTTTGAAAGAATGTGAATCTTGAATGTGTCAATCTGTAAGACCTGGTACCTTATCAGGAGCTAAAGACGTCATTAGCATACTTTGTTTATGTATAGGGATGGCGATAACAATTTGATTTATTTTGTGAGGGAGCTTCGCTGGTACAACATACTTTTCCAACAATGAAACATTAGTCTTTATAGGCAGTGTTATACTAGCCGGAGGAGGGCGTGCCGGGACGCGCTCCAATCCTTCATGTACGCTAGCCGGCGGTCGTCCGAGCCCCAGCGAGCGCGACCGCTAGCCGGGGTAGGAGGGCCCCGTGGCGACCGAGAAGACTCTGGATGCTCCAGCGAGCGTTTCGGACGGGGCACGGCATCATCAACGCGTCGGTGTAGGAGCAGGGTGGCGCGGTGGTGGCGGAGGCGACGCGGCGGAGACGGGTTTGGTGGAGGCGTCAGGGGTCGGGGTGGCGGCGGCACGGAGGAGACAAGGGAGGCGATCAAACGGGTCTTAGTTCTGGCGTTTACGCCTGCCAGGCCTCCGCTAGCGGGCCCGATAGCACCTCGGCACATCCACTGCCCGCGAAGCGGGTCCGCAAGCTGATACGTCCATTATGTGTCATAAATTCTTATTGATATTTATTTTATTCTTATCCATTATTCCTCATTATAATATAATTCTTATGCTTTTTGTTTATGAATGTGCAAGGTACATCACAAAGAGGGAAATCACTTTAAACTAGAATTCTGGACCTGAAAACCAAGAAAATGGCAGAAATTTCACAAGACTCAAATGACCTGAAACTTCACAAAGATTTTTTATGGAATATATAAGAATTATTGGGCCAAAAATATACCAGAGGGGGCCACATGTTGGCTATGACCACCCCCCTATGCGCGCCATGTTGCCTCGTGGGGGCCCAGCAGGTCTCTTGACCCCCCCCCCCCCCGCTCTTCTCCTATATGGCGTGTTTTGACATAGAAAAAAATCATAAGCATACTTTCGGGACAAAGCGTGACCGTCTCAAGACGGAAACATGGGCAGAGGCCCTTTTGCTCTCCGGCAGAGAGATTCTACTGGGGAAATTTCTCTCTGAAAGGGGGAGATCGAACCCATCATCATCATCAGCGCTTCCTCCTTCGTGGGAGGACCAATCTTCATCAAAATCTTCACCAGTACCATCTCATCTCAAACCCTAGTTCATCTCTTGTATTCAATCTTTTTCCCAAAGCCTTAGATTGGTACCTGGGGTTGCTAGTAGTGTTGATTACATCTTGTAATTGATGCTTGTTGGTTTACTTGATGGAATATATTATGTTAAGATCCTTGATCATCATTATTATACCTCTGATCTTGAACAAGTTGATGAGGTATGAGTAGTTAACATTGTTCCTGAGGACATGGGAGAAGTCTTTTTTATAAGTAATCATGTGAAGTTGACATTCGTTCGATATTTTGATGATATGTATGTTGTTGCTTCTCTTAGTGGTGTCGTGTGAACATCGACTACACAACACTTCTCCATTTTATGGGACCAAGGGAAGGCATTGTAGAGCAACAAGTAGATAATGGGTTGCGACAATGAAAAAACCTTAAACCCCAGTTTATGCGTTGCTTCATAAGGGGTTGGTTTGGATTCACATGTTTCATGCTATGGTTAGATTTATCTTAATTCTTGTTTCATAGTTGCAGATGCTTGCAAAAAGGGGTAATCATAAGTGGGTTTATTGTTCAAGTAAGAATAACACCTTATCACTGGTCCACCCACATAAAAAATTATCAAAGTAGCGAACGTGAATCAACTCAACATGATGAATATGACTAGACACAAATTCCCATGTGGCCTCAAGAGCTCTTGCTTAATATAATAGTACTTTACGGACCGTCCTTTGCTCTGAAAAGGATTCGCTATATTTCGGCACACTTGCTACTACTATTGCTTGTCACTTTTTACGAATTATCTTGCTACGAAACTATCTACTATCATTACACACAGGATTTCCAGAGAATACCTTGCTGAAAACTGCTTATCATTTCCTTCTGGTCCTCATTGGGTTCGACACTCTTACTTATCAAAAGGACAACAATTGATCCCCTATACTTGTGGGTCATCAAGACTCTTTTCTGGCGTCATTGCCGGGGAGTGAAGCACCTTTGCTAAGTGGAAATTGGTAAGGAAACATTTTCGATACGTGCTGAAATTTACCGTTGCTTGTTACCATGGATGGTCACCCTTTGAATGGCTAGTTCGGGGCATCTTCTCCTCGAACGGAAGTGGAAAAGGTTGCCTCTCAACCTACTGAACCTACTAAATATATTTATTATGAGATTCCTTTTGGTATGTTAGAGAAACTGATAGCTAATCCTTATGATGGTGCAACTCATCCTGATTACCATTTGATAAATGCCGATGAGGTTTGTGGACTATTTAAGCTTGTAGGTTTGCCTAGAGACAAAGTTAAGAAGAAGGTTTCCCTTTTATCTATGGAGTTAAAGGCATTGATGTGGTACAAGCTATTGGATGATATTGGATCATGGGACTAGAATCGCTTGAAGGTGGAATTTCATGAGAAGTTTTATCCTATGCATCTAGTCCATTTTCATCAGAACTTTATTTATAATTGTTGGCCTCATGAAGGAGATAGTATCCCTCAAGATTGGGGGAGGCTTAAATCTATGATGCACACCTGCCCCAACCATGATCTCTCAAAAGAAATGATTATACAAAAAAATATGCTCGGCCTTCTCATAATGGTCAAGTACAACTCGATTTTTCTTCTACTAGTTCCTAAATGAAGAGGGCTATTGAATTCAAATGGCATCTTCTGGAAATAATTAAACGCAAATATGAAGACTGGGAACTCGACACAGGTAAAGAGTCAGGTATAAAGCTTAAGTTTGATTGTGTTAAATCTTTTATAGAAACAGATATCTCCTATGAGTTTAGCAATAAATATGGTCTTGACTCCCAAATAGTAGCTTCTTTCTATGAATCGTCTGCTACTCATGTTGATATCCCTAAGGAGAACGGGATTAAATATCATCTACCTATTGAAAAATCATTAGAGGAACCTATTAAAATTAAAGAGGATGCAATTGTTTATCATGTTGATCCAGTCATACCTGCTGATTATATTGACAAACCTCCTTTTCCTGTTAGGATTAGGTAATATGCTAAAGCTACTATTGTGGTTAATGAAAGTTATTTTAGAACACCTAAACCTTCTGAACAAATAAATGTGGAACCTAATATTGTTGTAGTTAAAGATCGCTTGGTTGATAATATTGATGGGCATGTTATTTACTTCTGTGATGAAACTGCTAGAATTGCAAATCCTGATAGAAATGAGCAGGACAAGCTAGATAAAAAATCAGTTGTTGGCATGCATGTTGTCTCTGTTAAGATTGAAGATCATTGCTATCATGGTTTATGTGACATGGGTGCTATTATTAGTGCTATACCTTTTACCTTAGATAAAGAAATTATGAATGATTTAGCACCCTCTGAGATTAAAGATATTGATGTCACTTTTAAACTTGCAAACCGATATACTATCTCGATGCTTGGGATTGTTAGAGATTTTGAAGTCTTGCATCGAAAAGTCAAGTACCCCATTGACTTCTTAGTACTTGATTCTAAAAAAGATAATTTTTATCCCACTATTGTAGCGACCCGACTCAAAACGAGTCAAGCCTATGTGTGTTCTGTGCCATCCCTGGATCAGTATGCTCGCACACACAGTACATCAATGTATATATCAAAGTGCAATCACATGTAAAACGTAAAACTGATATATACCTGAAAATAGCAGCGGATACAGTCAACGGGAGTGGAGTCCCAATAACACCAACGGCAAGTTGAGTGCAGACCGTAACCCTGAATCGTACTCTTACCCGTCGTAGAAGAGTATCTCCAACATGATACGTTGCAGCCATATAGGTCAGTACATTGAATGTACTGGCAAGATCACCATAGTAGAACAGAAGAATAAAGACTATTCTATATGCAAAGGCTTTGTGGCTCTGTGTCTGAGTTTTTGCGTAAAAGCTGATTTTATTTTCCTACAACAAAGGAATATCAGGAAATTTCACTATGGAGTTACCTATCATGACATGGTTCCGCCAACCAATGTCTCAATTGCCCACAAGTATCATTAAGTTGCCCACAATTAGTTATCAGTCAAGTGTTGAGAGTTCAGAGATAGATCCAAGTCTAGAAGCTCAAATTGTCCATAACCGGGGACACGGCTAATCGATTAGGTTTAACTCCGCAGAGTGTTGTGTACTTTACCCACAAGATTCTTTCCCTCCTGGTAAGTCCTCGCACTGCCTGGTGTTTGAGAACGGGATGAAAGAAACATGGTTTTTCAAAGTGTTTCCCTGACTGTCCAACAATGCCCATCCAATCCTAACGTCGACTACATCTCGTAGCACTGCCCAGCAGAGTCACAACAAAGATCAACCAAGCCAGAGCCCATAATGACTTGTGGCTACACAGGTAAGCTTCCGGGCATGAAGTATTCATCCTTCTCTTTGAGTCTGGGTGAGGCTTTCCGCAAGATGTCATGGCGCTTCTCCATGCATCCCGGCCATCCACTGGTTTCTCCAGGGATGCCCAATCAACCATCCTTCACCCAGTAGTGTGTATTGAAAACTTGTCTTCTCGAGTCTTGAAGTCTTGAGGTCTTGAAGATGCAGGACTTGAAGATGTCTTCATGAAGTTATCGTCTTGACGTAGAGTCCTTCTTCACACCACTCATGAACACTCATACCAAATCCCGCCTACTTTAGCATAGCATAAAAGTAACTAACGTTCACGGGGCTTTAGTAACCAGTGGTGGGTTCCTACCTCATGCATTCTACTCAACTACAAGAATTTCAATAAGACTACGGGAGGAATTTGTTGAATGATGTCACTACATGCAATAAAAACATGGGTATAAAATAGATGGTCAAAGTGAACTTGCCTGTACTGTTGATGAAGATAAAGATTGCTCTCAGAAATAACTTGATAGACTATTCGTCACTCTCCAATGAAAAATCTATATAAACAAGCATTCCATTCATATAAGCAATCATACTAACAATCAATTCTAACAATCAAAAGTAACACAGAACAAAAGCAACAAGGTTGATGAAGGAAATTCTTAAGACTAAATCAACAAAGTTTTCATAAAAGCAACTAAGGTAGTTTCCCACTACAAGCAACTATTTTCAACAAAACAAAACCAAAAACAAAGTAAAATATAACAAAAGGATTTTAGTAAATATTTTTCTAGCAAAAAGAATTACTTTTGAAGAACAAGTAAAAACTATGAAAACAACATCCTAAACAACATGAGTGTTTGCCTAATGAACTTAACTACAAGCACAACCATAAACTAAAAGAAAACAAATTATGAAACAACTAAGTTAACAGAAAGTAATTAAATAAAATCTTTATTATAAAACAGAATTAAATCATCTAAAACTTTTGTGAAATGAGTTTCTACTAAAACTAAATTGTTTTATAAAACATTACCTAATGAAGAAAAATATAGTTTCCTATAATAATAGAGTAAAACTAAACTATTTTTGTTTAAAACATTTCTTAACAGAAAGGAATTACTACAGATTTCATTTGAAAACAGAATCTAATTACTTAAAACTTTGTTAAGATTAACTATTACTAACTAGTCTGTTTTTATCAAACTATGCTTAGTTAAAAATATAATGTTCCTATAACAACATAGTAATAAACTAAGAAAAATAAAAAATTTTAACAGCAAGTATAAATCCTAAATTTAGAACAACAGAACTAAATGAAATCTAAAACATAATATAAATCATATTCAGATTTTCAAAATAACTAAAGAAAAATTAAACTAACTAAACAACATAGGAACTAAACAGAATATGTTTTAGTTGAAAACACTATTTTGAAATATTCTCAATATTCTCAAACTCTTCCTAATGATAACTAATATCACTAGTGACAAGTAGCAAAAATAATAAATCAAAAATACATTTTAAAACTCAAGATATTCAGGAAAAAAATTAAATCAAATCTGTTTAAATTCAAATTTAATTATTCAAACATGGTCAAACTTGGTATCTAGAGAAACTAGATAAAATTTGTGACCTAATGCGAGGGTGGTGGTTACAGCGTTCTGGTGGGTTTCCGGCGACGTTGAGGATACCAGGTGATAGCGGGGACGCTCCGGTGATGTTGGAGAGTAGTGGCGGGGTGTGGGGTGGAGTGTGGCGAGGGGCTCGAGCTCGGGGGGATCCGGTTGGGGGTGGAACTCCGGCGAGGGCTCGGGCAGCGTTCCGGCAAGGAGAAAAGGGGGCTCGGGGTGGAATGAGTAGCGGGTGAGGGCCGCTACTTACAGGAGGGGTCGGGGGCGTCTGAAAGGAAGGGGAGAGAAGGTCACGGCGAGGGAGATCCGGCGGGGTCACCGGCGCGGGGAAGGAGGAAGGCGACCGCGAGGTGAGAGGGGATCGGGCGACAGGTCCCACATGTCAGCGAGAGGGAGAGAAATCCGGGGCGACGGTCGGCCGAGCGGGAGGGATTTCGGGGGAGGGAAATGGAAAGTGGGCCAGCCGGCTAATAAAGGCCCTTAAGGATTTCCTATTTTATTTTTAATAGCAAACCAAAAACCATTTATGGACAATAAATACTTACCACAAAATAATAGTTTTATACCGAAATTATCAGGAGAATAAATGCCATTTAATGGACATTTTTCCATGGCCAAATTAAAATTTAAAAGAATCATTTTTCAGAAAATGCCTTAATTGGCTTTATTTACTTTTGCAAATATTTTTCAAATAACCTTTTGGGTTTGATGATTCAAAAACTTCACAAATTACCCCCTGGCTTGGGAGTGTCATATTACTCCTCTCAAATATCTTTTCAAGGGGTTTGGATGCATGAAATTTTAAATAGGGAATTCAAATGAAATTGAAACTCCATATGAGAAATTCTCAAATAGTTTTCAAATTCCCTTCTTCAAATCTTTGGTTTAACTTCCAACTCATATTTCATATATTTGAAGAAGTCATATTATCCTCTCTCAGGAAAATCATTCAGTTGCCTAAAGTTCCTGAATTTGAAATATTTCAAATGGGAATTCAAATGATTTTCAAATCCCTTTTCATTTCTTTAAATGGAAGAAGTCATGTCATATTCACTCTGGGGTTTTGTGATGAAATGAATTTGAATTCCTGGTGATCAAAAGGCAAAGTGAAAGTTTTGGGAAAGTCATTTCATTCCCTCTCATCAAATTTTCAAAAGTTTCAAATTTCACTCACTTTCAATCACTCAAACAAACAAACAATCATTCTAATAATTATTATAACATTCCAAAGTTTGGGATGTTACAAACCTACCACACTTAAAATGAATCTCGTCCTCGAGATTCGAAGGGGCTAGCAAGAAGAGGTTAGGGTTTGGGGTCTTCTAACAAATCCATTGACCAAGGAGGTGTGGGGTATTCCAACAAGACTCCATTGACCTGGAAATGTGGGTATACCACACTTGAAATGAGAGTTACTGGTCCATCAAATCTTGGCAGTCCTCTGGGTGCATCTGTCTGTTCACCTTCTTCACGATAGCTTCTTCGGTGATGCTCTTCCGTTATATCAAAACCTTGGATTCTCACATCAAAAAGTATTTCCTCCGATACTGGGTCTTCTTAACTGACAGATCTCGCGATCATTCTAAATAACTTATCGATGATCTCATGGTGGTCTACCATTATTGGTTATCCTGTAGTGAAATGGGTCTTGGCTTCATTCCTCACCGTAGAATTCCTACGTGTGACAGCAACTGTCATGTACAAGGGGTTTCCATCATACCATTCTAAGGCTTAAATAAAAGCTTCAAAGAACGTCGTCTCTTTACTATGGGTAAGTCACTCAGATTTACCAATCCGAATAGCAAGAGAAATGATAAGAGTAAGTCGTCATGGTGGCCAAACCATGTCGCACTGAAATCATCACCTTGTATAAGGTTTAGTGAATCTCGTATTCTAACACTTGGGCTTCCTCACAAGCGTTGCAGAAATTTCTCTTGTCAACAAACAAAGTTCGGATAAATCCATTGATTCTACAAGCTAAGCAAAAACATCTATCGTTTCTTCACAACTCTCAAGTTATCGTAAACTCCTAAGAAAACGTTTGCTGAACAGTCGTAGCTTCTTCCAAGTTTCTTCCGTCACAAAGGTGGGGCTTGATCCTTATCAATCCTGAGGTCAGTGACTTGTGGGTTCACTTGAATACTTGGATAGCTTTAACTCACTCTTGGGGTTACTATCATTCCATATACCAGCATTTCCTTCAGTTTACTCCATCAGACTCTTCACAGACTTATTCTTGTTTAGATTCCACTATGCGGAATCTATTTTCCTTTCCATTAGTCTGTTTAACCTTGGGTACAGTTTCACCACAATCATTATTTTTCTCAATGTTCCAGCTTCGAAAGCACTTTGTCACAAAGGTTATCATCCACATAGTTTGAGGTGGTTCCACATCCTCTTCACCTGTATTCACTTATCCAAACTCCTAAATCCGGGAAAGGTACCTGTGGTTACTACCACACTTAAATGAAATGCAGTCATGTCTTGCGTAGATCATATTTTCTCATATCCTCGAAAATGGTCGGAGATCTTGGGTCATAGAGTAACAACTCATGTAATACAACATAAGATAAATCATGACACCATAAATTTCCATTGATTCTCATGAATTTATTACAAACTCTGAGACTTCCATTACATAACTTCAAAATGATATGAGTGCTACCTATTACATTTGTTACATCCAAAAATCCAAAACTCAACTACTCATGTTTAACCTCTTCTCTGAGCAGGTATAGGAGAAATGTCTTGTCTTCTTGCACTGAAAACAGATGATTTCTGACATATCTCGGGGCTTCTTGATGTTGGTATCTGCTCCTTGGAGTTCTGGTTTCTTTCTTGGACATTTATTGGCATAGTGGCACATATCCTTACACTTGAAGCATCGAACATGACTCAGGTCCTTCTGTTCAGGGCTTGTCTCTTCGTGAGGTTCTTTGTTCTGATCAACACTTCAATTTCCCATGGATCAAACTCCACTTCTTCTACCGGGAAGTTTCCCAGATACTCTTTTCTTTCCTTCGTACAGTCATGTGAGAAGTGTCCTTCTTCTCCACATGAATAGCAGGCATTGGAGTAAAATCTGGTTAGGCCTTCTCCATTAGGGTCTTCAACATCTTCTTTCATCAAAAGTTCTCCTAAATTTTCTCTGAAGGCTTCCTCCATGGCTTCCTTCTACTGTTTGATGACTTCTTGTACCTTGGAGTACATTTGGCATTGAGCAGGGTAATGTGTAGTTCCTCCACACAAGAAACATGTTACTTTCCCGGTTGGGCATTCCTCTGCAGGGTGCTTCTCTTCACAGTAAGGGCATCCATCCTTGTGTTCTTCTTGGGTGTGTCCTATCTCTCCACATAACTTGCAAGCACAAATCTTCTTCACAACTTTGCGACGGGGATTCTGGGTGTTGGTAACAACATGGAACTTTTGCAAAGTCATCTTGAATTCTTCCCAAGTGATTGATGCTTGCCTATCATGGATATCTTCATGCATCTTCCACCAATGTGCAGCACCTTCTGCAAAGTACCGAAGAGCATACTGGACCATCTCGTTCCTTGCAACAAGGTTACTCCTTAGGTGATCCTCCATGTTCTGAATCCATTCTTCTGTCTCTAACCGAGTCATCGATCCAGAATACACAAGTCCAGCTTCATTCGTCATCTATTGGGTTCAAGGTTTTGGGATGAGATAGGTAAGAGAGAGAAAGGAGGGGATACACACAATACAAACAATGGTTTTGAAAACAGATTTTTTTGTTGTGGCTGTTGAAAATTACACACGAATGACAGCTCACAAAATCATCGTATCTAACGTAAGTATACAACAGGGGTTTGGTCTTCTAGGGGCATAACATCTTGGAAATTCTTCATGGTCTTCAATTTCTTCAGGTCTATATAGTCTTCAATCCTTTAGTAGCTCTTTCCATACTGGAATACATCTTTGTCGAGGTTGGTCACCAGTTATCTGATATCTTGTCCTTCTTGGAGGGCTTCAGTTGATCCTTAGTGTGGTCACGGGGAAAGGGTATTTTCTAACTCTTTGATAAAACTCAGAAAGGATGAGAAATAGAAGGTCTTTTGAAAACAAAGTTTTTCGAGAAATCATTTCCTAAGGGTTTTCCAGTTTCTAGGGTCACGTCCTATAGTCAACATGTGCTCTGATACCATTTCTGTAGCGACCCGACTCAAAACGAGTCAAGCCTCTGTGTGTTCTGTGCCATCCTTGGATCAGTATGCTCGCACACACAGTACATCAATGTATATATCAAAGTGCAATCACATGTAAAACGTAAAATTGATATATACCTGAAAATAGCAGCGGGTACAGTCAACGGGAGTGGAGTCCCAATAACACCAACGGCAAGTTGAGTGCAGACCGTAACCCTGTATCGTACTCTTACCCGTCGTAGAAGAGTATCTGCAACATGATACGTTGCAGCCATATAGGTCAGTACATTGAATGTACTCGCAAGATCACCATAGTAGAACAGAAGAATAAAGACTATTCTATATGCAAAGGCGTTGTGGCTCTGTGTCTGAGTTTTTGCGTAAAAGCTGATTTTATTTTCCTACAACAAAGGAATATCAGGAAATTTCACTATGGAGTTACCTATCATGACATGGTTCCGCCAACCAAGTTCTCAATTGCCCACAAGTATCATTAAGTTGCCCACAATTAGTTATCAGTCCAGTGTTGAGAGTTCAGAGATAGATCCAAGTCTAGAAGCTCAAATTGTCCGTAACCGGGGACACGGCTAATCGATTAGGTTTAACTCTACAGAGTGTTGTGTACTTTACCCACAAGATTCTTTCCCTCCTGGTAAGTCCTCGCACTGCCTGGTGTTTGAGAACGGGATGAAAGAAACATGGTTTTTCAAAGTGTTTCCCTGACTGTCCGACAATGCCCATCCAATCCTAACGTCGACTACATCTCGTAGCACTGCCCAGCAGAGTCACAACAAAGATCAACCAAGCCAGAGCCCATAATGACTTGTGGCTACACAGGTAAGCTTCCGGGCATGAAGTATTCATCCTTCTCTTTGAGTCTGGGTGAGGCTTTCCGCAAGATGTCATGGCGCTTCTCCATGCATCCCGGCCATCCACTGGTTTCTCCAGGGATGCCCAATCAACCATCCTTCACCCAGTAGTGTGTATTGAAAACTTGTCTTCTCGAGTCTTGAAGTCTTGAGGTCTTGAAGATGCAGGACTTGAAGATGTCTTCATGAAGTTGTCGTCTTGACGTAGAGTCCTTCTTCACACCACTCACGAACAATCATACCAAATCCCGTCTACTTTAGCATAGCATAAAAGTAACTAACGTTCCCGGGGCTTTAGTAACCAGTGGTGGGTTCCTACCTCATGCATTCTACTCAACTACAAGAATTTCAATAACACTACGGGAGGGATTTGTTGAATGATGTCACTACATGCAATAAAAACATGAGTATAAAATAGATGGTCAAAGTGAACTTGCATGTACTATTGATGAAGATAAAGATTGCTCTCAGAAATAACTTGATAGACTATTCGTCACTCTCCGATGAAAAATCTATATAAACAAGCATTGCATTCATATAATCAATCATACTAACAATCAATTCTAACAATCAAAAGTAACACAAAACAAAAGCAACAAGGTTGATGAAGGAAATACTTAAGACTAAATCAACAAAGTTTTCATAAAAGCAACTAAGGTAGTTTCCCACTACAAGCAACTATTTTCAACAAAACAAAACCAAAAACAAAGTAAAATATAACAAAAGGATTTTAGTAATTATTTTTCTAGCAAAAAGAATTACTTTCGAAGAACAAGTAAAAACTATGAAAACAACATCCTAAACAACATGAGTGTTTGCCTAATGAACTTAACTACAAGCACAACCATAAACTAAAAGAAAACAAATTATGAAACAACTAGTTAACAGAAAGTAATTAAATAAAATCTTTATTATAAAACAGAATTAAATCATCTAAAACTTTTGTGAAATGAGTTTCTACTAAAACTAAATTGTTTTATAAAACATTACCTAATGAAGAAAAATATAGTTTCCTATAATAATAGAGTAAAACTAAACTATTTTTGTTTAAAACATTTCTTAACAGAAAGGAATTACTACAGATTTCATTGGAAAACAGAATCTAATTACTTAAAACTTTGTTAAAATTAACTATTACTAACTAGTCTGTTTTTATCAAACTATGCTTAGTTAAAAATATAATGTTCCTATAACAACATAGTAATAAACTAAGCAAATTATTATTTTTAACAGGAAGTATAAATCCTAAATTTATAACAACAAAACTAAATGAAATCTAAAACATAATATAAATCATATTCAGATTTTCAAAATAACTAAAGAAAAATTAAACTAACTAAACAACATAGGAACTAAACAGAATCTGTTTTAGTTGTAAACACTATTTTCAAATATTCTCAAAATTCTCAAACTCTTCCTAATGATAAATAATATCACTAGTGACAAGTAGCAAAAATAATAAATCAAAAATACATTTTAAAACTCAAGATATTCAGAAAACAAAATTTAAATCAAATCCGTTTAAATTCAACTTTAATTATTCAAACATGGTCAAACTTGGCATCTACAGAAACTAGATACAATTTGTGACCTAATGCAAAAAGAATCAATTAAAAACACTTAAAAACCTAAAAGATATGATAAAAACAAAATTGGAACTATTTTGGAAACAGAAATTAAAACAGAAAAGAAAAATCGTTTTCTAACGGACAGGGGGGGTGACGTGGCGGATTGTGGTTGGTCCAGGTGTGCGTGTGCTAGGGGTTTCGGGCAGACGACCAGAACGTAGAAGAAAACGGTTCGGGTTTTATAATAGAATCTGCGTTCTAATCCTGGCCGTAGAAAGTTGATCTAACGGAGGGGGAGAGAAAGGGCTCACAGTGGTCGCCGGCGAGGTCGATGTCGACGGCAGGAGCGACGAGGTGGCCGGTGAGGTGTCTCCCGTGGTCTTCCGGCGACGTGGATGGCACCAGACGACGTCGGCGAAGATCCAGCCACGATAGGTGGCGTTGGATGGACTCGGGGGTGACGGAGTCGACGTGCACGAGCTCGGGATGGGTTCGGGATGGTGGTGGCCGAGGGGAATTCTGGCGAGGGTGGTGGTTACGGCGTTCTGGTGGGTTTCCGGCGACATTGAGGGTACCAGGTGATAGTGGGGATGCTCCG
Source organism: Hordeum marinum (assembly GCA_022496015.1). Taxonomy (NCBI): domain Eukaryota; kingdom Viridiplantae; phylum Streptophyta; class Magnoliopsida; order Poales; family Poaceae; genus Hordeum; species Hordeum marinum. The sequence goes on along the minus strand of CM039673.1, from coordinate 159,793,404 downwards.
GCGATGTTGGAGAGTAGTGGCGGGGTGTGGGGTGGAGTGTGGCGAGGGGCTCGAGCTCGGGGGGATCCGGTTGGGGGTGGAACTCCGGCGAGGGCTCGGGCAGTGTTCCGGCAAGGAGAAAAGGGGGCTCAGGGTGGAATGAGTAGCGGGTGAGGTCTGCTACTTATAGGAGGGGTCGGGGGCGTCCGAAAGGAAGGGGAGAGAAGGTCACGGCGAGGGAGATCCGGCGGGGTCACCGGCACGGGGAAGGAGGAAGGCGACCGCGAGGTGAGAGGGGATCGGGCGACGGGTCCCACATGTCAGCGAGAGGGAGAGAAATCCGAGGTGACGGTCGGCCTAGCGGGAGGGATTTCGGGGGAGGGAAATGGAAACTGGGCCGGCCGGCTAATAAAGGCCTTTAAGGATTTCCTATTTTATTTTTAACAGCAAACCAAAAACCATTTATGGACCATAAATACTTGCCACAAAATAATAGTTTCATACCGAAATTATCAGGAGAATAAATGCCTTTAATGGACCTTTTTCCCTGGCCAAATTAAAATTTAAAAAAAATCATTTTTCAGAAAATGCCTTAATTGGCTTTATTTACTTTTGCAAATATTTTTCAAATAACCTTTTGGGTTTGATGATTCAAAAACTTCACAAATTACCCCCTGGCTTGGGAGTGTCATATTACTCCTCTCAAATATCTTTTCAAGGGGTTTGGATGCATGAAATTTTAAATAGGGAATTCAAATGAAATTGAAACTCCATATGAGAAATTCTCAAATAGTTTTCAAATTCCCTTCTTCAAATCTTTGGTTTAACTTCCAACTCATATTTCACATATTTGAAGAAGTCATATTATCCTCTCTCAGGAAATTCATTCAGTTGCCTAAAGTTCCTGAATTTGAAATATTTTCAAATGGGAATTCAAATGATTTTCAAATCCCTTTTCATTTCTTTAAATGGAAGAAGTCATGTCATCTTCACTCTAGGGTTTTGTGATGAAATGAATTTGAATTCCTGGTGATCAAAATGCAGAGTGAATGTTTTGGGAAAGTCATTTAATTCCCTCTCATCAAATTTTCAAAAGTTTCAAATTTCACTGACTTTCAATCACTCAAACAAACAAACAATCATTCTAATAATTATTATAACATTCCAAAGTTTGGGATGTTACAACTATATTTGGTATACATTTCTTGAATAGTGTTAATGCTTAAATTAATTGTGTCACAAAGAAAGTTAAAGTAAGCTTTGGTAACGAGTCTCATGAATTTAATTTCTCTAAATTTGGTAGACAACCACATGAGAAGGGGTTATCTTGTACAGATGAAACTGTTGGTCTTGCTTCATTTTTATGCCTCCTACAGATCCTTTAGAACAATATTTACTAGACCATGAGAATGGTATGCATATGAATGAAAGAAATGAGATAGATGATATATTTCTTAGGCAAGCACCTATCCTCAAACACAACTTGCATGTTGATATCTTAGGGGATCCTCCTCCACCAAAAGGAGATCCCCTGTTTGAGTTAAAGACATTACCTGATACTTTGAAATATGCTTATCTTGATGAAAAGAAGAAATATCCTGTTCATATTAGTGCTAACCTTTCAAAGCATGAAGAAAATAGGTTACTCAAAACTCTGAAGAAGCACAGGGATGCTATTGGATATACACTTGATGATCTTAAGGGCATAAGACCCACTCTATGTCAGCACAAGATTAATATGGAACCAGATGCTAAACCTGTTTTTGATCATCAATGCTACTTAAATCCTAAGATGAAGAAAGTGGTAACAACTAAAACACTAAAGCTTCTGGAGGCATGTATAATCTATCCTATTGCTGATAGTAGTTGGGTACGTCCCGTTCATTGTGTCCCTACGAAAGGAGGTATTACTGTTGTTCCTAATGATAAGAATGAGCTTATTCCACAAAGAATCGTAACTGGTTTTAGGATGGTAAGTGATTTTAGAAAATTAAATAAAGCTACTAAAAAGGATCATTACCCCTTGACTTTTATTGATCAAATGTTAGAAATATTATGTAAGCACACACATTTTTGCTTTCTTGATGGATATTCTGGATTTTCTCAAATACCTGTATCAAAAGAAGACCAAGAGAAAACTACCTTTACTTGTCCTTTTGGAACTTATGCTTATAGATGTATGCCTTTTGGTTTATGCAATGCCCCTGCTGCATTTCAAAGATGTAAGACTATTATATTCTCTAATTTCTGTGAAAACATTGTTGAGGATTTCATGGATGATTTTTCCATCTACAGGACTTCTTTTGATGATTGCTTGAGCAACCTTGATCGAGTTTTGTAGAGATGTGAAGAAACTAGTCTTATCTTGAATTGGGAGAAGTGCCAATTTATGGTAAATTAAGGTATAGTGCTTGGGCACAAAAGTTTTGAACGTGGCATTGAGGTAGACAACGCTAAAGTTGATGCGATGGAGAAAATGTCATGCCCGAGAGATATCAAAGGTATAAGAAGTTTCCTTGGTCATGCTGGTTTTTATAGGCGTTTCATTAAAGATTTCTCAAGGATTTATTGGTTGTTGACTAATCTTCTTCAAAAGGATGTTCCTTTTGTTTTTTATGATGATTGTGTAGAAGCTTTTAAAATACTTAAGACGGCTCTAATTTCTGAACCTATTGTTCAACCACCTGATTGGAACTTACCATTTAAAAATATGTGTTATGCTAGTGATTATGTTGTTGGCATTATTCTAAGGCAAAGAGTAGGAAAAAATTAAATATTATTCATTATGCTAGTAAAACTCTAGACTCTGCTCAAAGGAATTATGCTACCACTGAAAAGAAATTTTTAGCAGTGGTTTTTGCGTGTGATAAGTTTAGGCCTTACATTGTCGATTCCAAAGTAACTATTCACACCGATCATGCTGCTATTAAATACCTTATGGAAAAGAAAGATGTTAAACCTAGACTTATTAGGTGGGTACTTTTACTTCAATAGTTTGACTTGCATATCATTGATAGAAAAAGGAGCTGAAAAACCCATAGCAGATAACTTGTCTAGGATAGAAAATGTTCCTGATAACACACGTCCCATCAATGATAGTTTCCTCATTAACAACTTGCTGCGATAAGTACTTCACGTAGTGCTCCTTGGTATGTTGATTATGCTAATTATATTGTTGCTAAATAAATTCCGTGTAGCTTCACATATCAACAAAAGAAATAAATATTTTATGACCTACGACATTACTTTTGGGATGACCCACATATTTACAAAGAGGGAGTAGACGGTATTATTAGATAATGTGTACTTGAGCATGAACAGGAACATATTCTTTGTAAGTGTCATTGCGAAGCTGATGGAGGACACCATGCCGGTGAGGGAACTGCACACAAGGTATTACAATCTAGTTTTTATTGGCCTACTATTTTCAAAGACACTTGTAACTATGTCCTTTCATGCAATGAATTCCAGAGAGTCAGTAACATTGGCAAGCGTCAGGAAATTCCTATGAATTATTCACTTGCTATTGAACCATTTGATGTCTGAGTTTTTAACTTTGTGGGACCTTTTCCTTCCTCAAATGGCTATACTCATATTCTAGTTGTTGTTGATTACATTACTATGTGGGTAGAAACTATTCCAACTAGTAGTGTTGATCATAAAACCTCTATGAAAATGCTTAAAGATATTATTTTCTTGAGGTTTGGAGTCCCTAGATATCTAATGACTGATGGTGGTTCACATTTTATTCATGGTGCTTTCCATAAATTTATCCTATTGTTGATAGTAGATGGGTAAGTCATATTCATTGCGTTCCTAAGAAAGGAGGTATAACTGTTGTTCCTAATGAGAAAAATGAACTTATTCACAAAGAATAGTAACTTGTTATAGGATGGTAATTTATTTCAAGAAATTGAATAAAGCTACTAGGAAAGATCATTACCCCCTCGGCTTTTATTGATCAAATGTTAGAAAGACTATCTAAGCAGACACACTTTTGTTTTCTTGATGGATATTCTGGTTTCGCTCAAATACATGTGTCAAAAGAGGACCAAGAGAAAACTACTTTCACATGCCCTTTTGGAACATATGCTTATAGATGTATGCATTTTGGTTTATGCAATGGACCTGCCACCTTTTAGAGATGTATGACTGCTATATTCTCTAACTTCTATGAAAAGATTGTTGAGATTTTTATGGATGGTTTTTCCGTTTTTGGGACTTCTTTGGATGATTCCTTGAGCAACCTAGATCAATTTTTTGCAGATATGTGAATAAACTAATCTTGTCTTGAGTTGGGAGAAGTTCCACTTTATGGTGAATGAAGGTATTCTACTGGGGCATAAATTTTTTGAACGAGGCATTGAAGTAGACAAAGCTAAAGTTGATGCAATAGTGAAAATGACATGTCCAAAAGATATCAAAGGTATAAGGAGTTTCTTTGGTCATGCTGTTTTTATAGGCATTTCATTAAAGATTTATCAAATATTTCTAGGATAGTAACTAATCTTCTTCACTAATATATTCCTTTTGTTTTTTATGATGAATCTGTAGAAGCCTTTGAAATGCTTAAGAAAGCCTTGATTTCTGCACCTATTGTCCAACCACCTGATTGGAATATTCAACTTGAAATTATGTGTGATGCTAGTGACTATGTTGTTGGTGTTGTACTAGGGCAAAGAGTAGACAAGAAATTGAATGCTATTCATTATGCTAGTAAGACCCTAGACAATGCTCAAAGAAATTATGCTACCACTGAGAAATGAATTTTTAGCAGTTGTGTTTGCATGTGATAAGTTTAGACCTTACATTGTTGATTCCAAAGTTACTATTCACACTGATCATGCTACTATTAAATACCTTATGGAAAATAAAGATGCTAAACCTAGACTTATTAGGTGGGTGCTTTTACTTGAAGAGTTCGACTTGCGTATAGTCAATCGGAAGGGAGATGAAAACCATGTAGCAGATAACTTGTCTAGGATGGAAAATGTTCTTGATGACCCACTACCTATTGATGATAATTTTCGTGATGAGCAACTTGCTGCTATAAACACTTCACATAGTACTCCTTGGTATGCAGATTATGCTAACTACATTGCCTCTAAATATATACCACCTAGTTTCACCTATCAACAAAAGAAAAAATTCTTTTATGATTTACGACATTACTTTTGGGATGACCCCACATCTTTATAAAGGAGTGGATGGTGTTATTAGGCGTTGTGTACCTAAGCATGAACATGGACATATCCTACAGAAGTTTCATTCCGAAGCCCATGGAGGACACCATGTTGGTGATAGAACTGCACACAAGGTACTACAATCCAGTTTTTTATTGGCCTACTCTTTTTAGGGATGCTCGTAAGTATGTCCTTTCTTATGATGAATGTCAAAGTATTGGTAACATTGGTAAGCATCAGTAAATTCCTATGAATTATTCACTTGCTATTGAACCATTTGATGTTGGAGATTTGATTATATGGGACCTTTTCCTTCCTCTAATGGGTACACTCATATTTTAGTTGTTGTTGATTACGTTACGAAGTGGGTAGAAGCTATTACAACTAGTAGTGTTTATCATAACACATCTATTAAAATGCGTAAGGATAATATCTTCTCGAGGACTCGAGTCCCTAGATATTTAATGAGTGATGGTGGTTCACATTTTATTCATGGTGCTTTTCGTAAACTTATAGCTAAATATGATGTTAACCATATAATTACATCACCATATCACCCTCAGTCTAGTGGCCAAGTTGAGCTGAGCAATCGAGAAATAAAACTAATTTTGCAAAAGACTATTAATAGATCTAGAAATAATTGGTCAAAGAAACTTGATGATGCTTTATAGGCTTATAGAACTGCTTACAAAACCCCATGGGAATGTCCCCTTATAAAATGTTCTACGGAAAATCTTGTCATTTACCTCTTGAGTTAGAACATAAATCTTATTGGGCAGTTAAAGAACTTAACTATGACTTTAAACTTGCTGGTTAAAATAGGCTATTTGATATTAGATCATTAAATGAATGGAGGACACAAGCTTATGAAAATGCTAACTTGTTTAAGGAAAAAGTTAAAAGATGGCATGACAAGAGAATCCAAAAACGTGAATTCAATGTAGGAGACCTAGTTCTTTTGTCCAATTCTCGTTTCATATATTTTTTTTGTAGGTAAGCTTCTCTCCAAATGGGAAGGCCCTTATGTCGTTGAGGACGTCTATCGCTCCGGTGCTGTAAAGATTAACAACTTTGAAGGCAAAAATCCGAGAGTGGTAAATGGGCAAAGAATTAAACACCATATCTCAGGTAGGCCCCTTAATGTTGAAACTAACATTACCCAAGTTATGACTCCGGAAGAACACATAAGAGAGACATTCTGGAACACCCCAAAAAGCTAAAAAGGGGTAGGTATGTGATACGGTAAGTAAAGTGAGTCCAAAATTCCAAAAAATATATATTTTCTGATGGTTTTGGTATTTTAGAAAAAATCCAAAATTGAAAAGGAGTCAGGGGACCCGCGAGCCAACAGGGCATGGCCACCCCTCTGGGCGCTCCCTGTTGCCTCATGGGGCCCTCATGTGCCTCCCAGACTCTGTTTTCTTCCTGGACATATATTCTAACCTAGAAAAAATCATTATATATACTCATGTATGTTTTGACCACTGCATTGCAAGTTTCTCCTCTATTCTTGTTTCAAGTTGTTTTCCTGACAGATTTGAAGCAATAAGTCATCGCAAGATTCGGAAGGAGAAAGCTATGCTTTAGATCTCATTGCCAACCCTCAAGTCTATGGGGATGTGGATCCTTATGGGTGGTCAACACAGGAAGAAGTAGAGGTCGGTCTAAAAATGATTGAGCCCTCAAGTGATGATGAAGAAGAAGTACATCTACCTCAACCTGGAGATATGCACGTGGAGTTCAAAAGGTTGAGTTTTCCAAACAAGGTTGCACCTTTCAGTACTCGATTTACCCCTTATCGATATATCCAGGTAGAAACCACCGCTATCTTAGCCAATAAAACACACCCTTTGATGGAAGGAACAATGATCATCACCAACAAACTCTGCAAGGAGAATCTTGATCTTAAGCGAGAGGTTGATAAGCTCAATGAGGAGATCCATACCCTAAGGGGCATCATAGCTAAAAGGATCACATCGTCACCACCATCTCCCAAGAAGGACACTTGAATACATGGGTATGGGAACCATCCTTAGCTTGTTCCAAGCTTGGGGGAGGTGCCCCGATATCGCATCACCATCACTTTCACCATTACGATCTATCTTAGTTCGATCCTTAGATATTTTGTGATTTAGAGAAATAAAATTTTAGATTTGTTTTGCGTATAATTTTTGCTTTAATCACTACCTATCCTTGTAATCGAGTGTGGGAGTTATATAACAAAGATTAGTTGAGTTTGTGTGCTTTACTTTCATGTAGCTATCATCATAGCATTGAAATAAAATATCATATGCTAATCCCATGGGGAGTAATGACTTCACATAGAGAAAGTATAAGTGATAAAAGTTGTTGAGAACACACAAACATATCATTAGTCATTGATACAATCTATGCAAGATTATGATAGAGGAGAGGAGATTTACATATAAATACACTATCTTGGACATCTTTTATGATTGTGAGCTCCCATCAAATATTATATAATGATCAAGTGTTGATGTTGGACATGGAAGACAATGTAATGATCATGATAGTTTAGATTCACTTAAAAGGTATATGGTCTTGGATCCTTTAACATGCGGTGCTTGTTTTAGATATTTTTCTAGCCAAAAAAAGCGCACTAAGTAGAGATACTACTTGTGCATCCATAACTCCTTAAACCTAGTTTCATTCCATGAGAGTCCACCATACCTACCTATGGGGTGAATAAGATCCTTCAAGTAAGTTTTCATCGATGCATCAACCAATAAAATTTTCTCTTAAATATGTATGATCTTTTATTGCAAGGGAAAACAAGCTTTGAACGATCTTGTGATGGCAAAGAAATAAAAGCAACAGAGTGCATAATAAAGTTTGCTATCATAAGGGGTAATATAAAGTGACATTCCTTTGCATTAAGAGTTTGCACATCCAAAAACTTAAAAGCGCATGGCAACCTCCGCTTCCATCTGCGAAGGGCCTATATTTTATCTTCATGAATTCACTTTTGTGCAAGATTCAATAAAGTTTATTCTTACTCCAACCTATCAACTCCCTAGTTCGCAAGCATCATGTGTTAAGGATAGATCCGGATAAATATATCCCATTGAATGTAGGTGATCATGAAACATTATTGTTGACATTCTCCTTGAGGTCAATAGGTTGATTGGCAAAAACTATGAGCCCCCATCTTCCTATGTGTCCAAGAAAAACACTAGCTCTAAAAATATACAATGAGTGCTAGCAATCATAGAAGACTAAATGATAGTTGAGTATGTAAACTTGCTATAATTAAAGCTTTTACATAGACTCTTCTTTGGAATATGATGAATTGTGATTGTCTCAAAATTAAGAACATAGTTTGTTGATTCTCAATAATGTGTATGCTTTATACTTCAATATAGTGGATGGATCATTACTTGCTTATGAGAAGTTATATCATGAAAAAAATATTGCTATGTTAATGTTCATGATGGCCTCATGTCCGTATTCTATTTTTATCGACACCTCTCTCTCAAATCATGAGGTCATTATTATCGAGTTCGGCTTTGCTTGAGGACAAGTGAGGTCTAAGCTTGGGGGAGTTTATACGTCCATTATGCATCATAAATTCTTAATGATATTTATGTTATTCTTGTCCATTATTCATCATTATGATATAATTTGTATGCCTTTTCTCTCTGTATGTGCAAGGTACATCACAAAGAGGGAAATCACTCGAAACTAGAATTCTGGACCTGAAACCAAGAAAATTCACTAGACTCCAAATGACCTGAAACTTCACGGAGAACTTTTATGGAATGTATAAGAATTACTCGGCCAAAATTATACCAGAGGGGGGCCACGTGTTGGACACAAGACAATAGGGCGTGACCACCCCCCTCAGCGCGCCGTGTTGCCTCGTGGGGTCCCAGCAAGTCTCCCGACACCCCTCTTCTCCTACATGGTGTGTTTTGACCTAGAAAAAATCACGATCATACTTTCGGGATGAATCGTTGCCGTCTCAAGGCAAAAACCTAGGCACGGTCCCTTTTTCTCTCTGGTAGATCGAAATCATCATCATCATCAACGCTTCCTCCTACGTGGGAGGACCAATGTTCATCAACATCTTCACCAGCACCATCTCATCTCAAACCCTAGTTCATCTCTTGTATTCTATCGTTGTCCCAAAACCTCAGATTGGTACCTGTCACTACTATAGAATGGTCCAAAGACGACACATCAATCAGAGACCCTTTGACAAAACTGGGTGTGATGACCAAATCGCAAACAGTATAGTGATCGCTCTGTCTCTAATGACATAAACTGTGTGCAATGGCGTATCCATAAAATACGATCTAAAAAATATTTGCATGTGCGATGTTTGGCAAATAGTTGGCCTAGATAAATTGTTTGTGATTGCATATTATAACGCAAACACTTATAAAAATACAAGTGTGCGATGTACGGCATACAGTTCACCAGGATAAACTATTTGCGTTGATCAAGCAGAACACAAACGATTGTCCATATGATCACGTGTGCGATAGACGGCATACAGGTCACTCGGATGAATTGTTTGTGATGAGGTAAAATAACATAAAAGGTTACATAGATCAAGATGTGTGTGATGGACAACATACAGGCCACTAGGATGAACTGTGTGCGATAAGCAAAAATAACACAAACGGTTTCTCAGATCAAGATGTGTGTGATGTAGACAGGCCACTCGGATGTGTTGTGGGCAAATGGTTTCGGATAAAGAACTGTCAAGGACTGATGAAATCATCACTCGCGATTTTGGTTGTTTATTCCGTATGCAATGTGATTTGCTCAATCTGCCCACAAACATCTATGTTATGTTTAGAAGAACATGATTGCATAACCAAATTAAGCATCCAATACACACATAACATTAGCGCACACCTTAATAAACCATTACATGCATAATAAACTTATCCCTCTAAAACTATGAACATTTCTGCATAGAGGCAGTATGACAATTGAGAAACGATCATCAAATCATCTACTTCTTGTGACGCTTGCCGCCAACGCTCTGCTTGTGGCTCAATCCCTTGTTTTCTTCAGGTAGGAGGCACTTCATCATGTCAACGATCCGCCCGAACATCTCGTAGCATGTGTACGCTTCCTTGGCTACGGTCTAGAGGTGGTATTCATCCAGATTCTTCACCCGGGCCATGTGCCAGACATGCTTGTTCTTGTTGCACTCATCCTTCATGTAAGCGTAGTAGGGGTCGATGATGGCCTCGTCCAGGTCAACATGGGATTCCATGTTCTTATTGCTACCCGAGACACTATAGTGGCCACGAATGTCGACAAGCTTCTGGCAAGCCAAGATCGAAGTCTTGAGCACCTTTGTATCGTTGGCGCTGTCCACCGTAGCAAACCTATAGTTGGGGCTATTGACAAACCTGGTGCAATGATCGCAAGGCACTGTGGACAGGTAGTAGTGGTAGAGGAGGATGTGATGGCCCATGCACAACTGGGTGACGGCAACCTTCTCATCATGCCCGGCACGACCGCCGGTGTAAGCGAGGTCGAAGCCGACCACTTTGTACTTGTCACCCGCATCAAGCAGACGCTCCATGGTGTTGATGGAGTCCTCCACCATGCCCGGGTCAATCATGTACACCATCGTGAGGTTCGTCTTCCTCACGTGGGTCTCCACACACGCCGAACTCCATTGGAGCGTTGTAGGACATCCTCTCTGTATGCATCATCCAGGGTGTGCTTATTATGTTTTGGGGCGCGATCGAAAGCATGAAGAGACTATGGTTAATGGCCATGGGTATAAATGGGGGCAGGACGTCCTAGAAAACGGGCACATCCGGATGGCAGTTTTTGTAGTGCGTGATTCAGTCATGGAGCACATGACTGCATGGGGTGACGCGGGTGGCGCAACCGCATTCATATGGAGCCTCGAACGTGATCACGGGTCGGCCCCAACCGCTGGCAGAGCGCTGCGGAGGGGCGCGAGAGTAAAGCACGCGTAGGGACGCAAGAGCAAAGCACACTGTGGGACGCGAGGTCGAATTAGACCACTCTGTACTTGTCCTCGTCAAGTAATAGGTCCATGACATTGGACTTCTCCATCCAGATCGGCTGTTTTGTGTACACCACGAACCAACAGGGCGTGTCCACTATGGCATGCATGGTGAACTGGCGCTCGTTGTCGACAACCACTGAGAGTGCCATTGGAGTCACGACGGATATCATCGGTCCTGGTTCTGCTTCTTAAGGTCCGGATATTAATCATCAATTCCATATTTTTGTCCAGATATTAATCGGCCATTGCATACTAACGAAAAGATAGTACTACCGAAATAAGAGTCTCCCTCATAAGATGTCATTTGCATGGTTGCATCACAAATGACAGAAATAGTAGAAAGGTTCAAATTCCAGCATTACAAGGCTATAATTCAAAGATTACAAGGTTCAAACCGATAATAAAAATGAAATTCAACTTATGCAGGAAACTTTTTCATGCAGCTCTAGATGCTCGCGTTGATCAGCTAAACATGAACATATATGATAGGTTCATACTGATATTACTACTAGTTTCGCAACTTCACTATTTCTACAAAGGGATCCGCCACTGACATGCCATTTATGGGCTTGGCATTAGGATTTCTGAATAGTCTGTCAAATGAAATTACAAAACGAAATTGAGCTTCTGCAGAGAGTTTTCCATTCTGTCCTAGTCGCCGGAGCTGATCATCAAACCATTCTTTTTTGCACGATAAATGTAGGGAAAATCTCATTATATTTAGCACACTTGCTCTCACAAAAAAGGACCTGGCAAATATAATCTCTGGTAAGGTCCCTCGGTAGGAGTTCAAAGTAATTTCTAAGAGATGGAGATCAAGGCATTCGATGGGATTGTTATATTGTATCACATTATCCACTATGGGGCCTAATTGTATCTGCGAAAAAAGAGAATGTATTAGTGCTTGGACAGAGAACGGACCTCTTACGATTTGCAGGGTTTCAAAATTTGAACTCCCTTGTGGTTAAAATTTAACATGAAAGAGCATCACCTCGACATATAGCTTCTCCAGGCATGGAAACAATCTCAGCAATCTGACAAACTTGGTCCATGTCAGAGCCAATAGATTCTAGATAAGACCTTCACTCTGCGTAGATATGGGGTCAAGCTTGTCGATATGATTTTCTGGATGACAGACGAACATCCATCTTTAGTAGAGAAAAAAATATTAATTAAAGAATGAGAAGAGGGTGATTGTTGTACCTGGACGGTTATGGATCCAAAAACGTGTTTAGATAAGTTGACGGACAAGTAGCCAAGCACTGTCAATTTCGGCGCATGAATGGCCCTGATTCTTGTTGGACCTTGTTGATCAACAACAAGTAATCTCTCAAGTAAAGGCATGTCCACAATGACCATTTGGTGCTTCACCTTGTGCGATCTCCTATTGCAACATCAGCAATACACACAAATTGCCCGGAAACTCATGGAGGTGATGTGGAGGCTACTCAACCCATTGATCACCTGAATATGAAGGTACTCAAGCACAGTATAGCCGCGGAGCAAGCGCTCCATGTCACCGTTGGGGATGCAGACGGTGACGAGCGCAAGGTGCGCCAGTCGAGGTAGCAAAAGAGCGGGATCGGCGTTAATCTCGGGGAAATGGCGGTTCAAGAATCTTGCGATGCAGCTTTGGTGCGAGGCACAAAGTGGAGGGTGGCAGCGGGCGCATATGTCCATCATTAAAATGGAGCTCCTCGAGATGATCTAGGGCTGGCGATAAGAACCGCTCGTCAAGCTTGGCTCGGTCCTTGCCATTGGAACAGAAATTTCCCATGGTAAGGCCTTTGATTGGGCCACAATGCGTGCCGAGGATCTGGGATAATGCATCCAAGCATTTGCGATAGCCAGTGCATAGCATGTGCTCGCTGATGATGCCGAGAGGGGCACAGCACCATAGGGGGCACCACCGCCGAGAGAGGACGGTTGTGCATATGCCATCTTCGATAGGGAGGAGGAAGATGATGACTCTCAACATATCGTCGGGGAGGCTGCTAATGAAGTCTACGCCTATTTGAACGCTTGTGTTTCTGGCTCATCCCGCCTTTGCCTGTGGGCAACCTCGACATCTACGGCCATAGAATGGCCGCAAGCGTATTGATACGTCTCCATCGTATCCACTTTTCCAAACTCTTTTGCTGTTGTTTTGGACTCTAATTTGCATGATTTGAATGGAACTAACCCGGACTGACAATTTTTTTAGCAGAATTGCCTTGGTGTTATTTTTGTGCAGAAATAAAAATTCTTGGATTGACCTGGAAATTTACGGAGATTATTTTTGGCATTAATAAAAAAATACTAGCGAAAGAATCAATCGGAGGGGCTCACCCATTGGCCACAAGCCAGGGGGCGGCCACCCCCCTGACCGTGCCTAGCAGGCTTGTGGCCCCCCTGGAGCTCCACCCACCTTAATTTCAACTCCATATATTCACATCCGTAGAGAAAAAAAAGGAGAAGAGTTCATCGCATTTCACGATACGGAGCCGTTGCCACCTCCTGTTCTTCCTCGGGAGGCCAGATCTGGAGTCCGTTTTGGGCTCCGGAGAGGGGAAATCGATGCCATCATCATCACCAACCATCCTTCATCACCAATTCCATGATGCTCTCCGCCATCCGTGAGTAATTCCATCGTAGGCTTGCTGGATGGTGATGGGTTGGATGAGATTTACCATGTAATCAAGTTAGTTTTGTTAGGGTTTGATCCCTAGTATCCACTATGTTTTGAGATTGATGTTGCTATGACTTTGGTATGCTTAATGCTTGTCACTTGGGCCCGAGTGCAATGATTTCAGATCTGAACCTGTTATGTTTTCCTGAATATAAATGTGTTTTTGATCCTATCGTGCAAGTTGTAGACACCTATTACGAGTTATGATCCGCATCCCAGGGGGTCAATAACTGGGATTCTTTCCGGTGATTACCGTAGTTTGAGGACTTCATGTATTTACTAAGTACTAATGCTTTGGTCCGGTTCTCTATTAAAACGAGGCCTTAATATCCCTTAGTTTCCATTAGGACCCCGCTGCCACGGGAGGGTAGGACAAAAGATGTCATGCAAGTTCTTTTCCATAAGCATGTATGACTATATATGGAATAGATGCCTACATTAGATTGATGAATTGGAGCTAGTTCTGTGTCACCCTATGTTATAATTGTTGCATGATGAATGCCATCCTACATAATTATCCATCACCGATACATTGCCTACGAGCTTTTCACATATTGATCCTTGCTAAGTTACTTTTCCGTTGCTACAGTTACAATCACTACAAAACTGCTACTGTCACTTTTGCCATCGTTACCGTTACTTGCATACTACTTTGATACTAAATACTTTGGTACAGATATTAAGTCTTTTAGGTGTGGTTGAATTGAAAAATCATCTTCTCATACTCGAGAATATTCTTTGGCTCCCCTTGTGTCGAATCAATAAATTTGGGTTGAATATTCTACCCTCGAAAACAGTTGTGATCCCCTATACTTGTAGGTTACCAAGACCTTTTTGCGGCGCCGTTGCCGGGGAGCATATCTCTATTCTATGAGTCACTTGGGATTTATATCTGTTTATCACTATGAAGAATCTGAAAGACCAACAAACCAAGATCTATCCCTCTACTATGAGGGGAGGTAAGGAACTACCATCTAGCTCTGCACTTGATTCACCTTCTATTATGAGTAAATTTGCGATACCACCACCTTCTATTGATTCTAATATGTTGCAAATAATTGATGATGCCACTTATGCTATGCATGATGCTTATGATGATACTTTGCTTGATAATATTGTATCACTGGGTGATTTTTTTATGAACAAATTGCTAGATTCAATGTTGAAACTGATGGTATTCCTGAAACTGATGAAATTATTGAAACTAAACACTATGAGACACCTGCTAGACCCAGCCCTCCTAGATATGAATTGCCTAATATACCTAAGGGTTATGTTATGGAGGGAGAGGTAGCTAGGGACTTCCTTGCTTGTAAGGATAGAGATGATCTCAAGAAATTGCTCTGCAAGTGCAAGGAAAAATCTTTGAATGCTAGAATGCAATATGATCCCAAGTTTGCTACTTAACCTATCTTTGTTACTGATAAGGATTATGAATTCTCTGTCGATCCTGAGTTAATTACTTTGGTTGAATTTGATCCTTTCCATGGTTATGAATCTGAAACTATTGTGGCACATCTTACTAAATTGAATGATATAGCCACCCAATTTACTCATGAGGAGAAAATTTGTTATTACTATATTCTTAAGTTGTTTCGTTTCTCATTAAAGGGTGATGCTATGATATGGTTTAATTCTCCTGCTTCTGGTTGTGTGCGTAGTCCCCAGGATATGATATATTACTTATTTGGAAAATATTTTTCTGCCCATAAGAAAAAAGCAGCCTTGCAGGAAATACTTAACTTTGTGCAAATTGAAGAAGAGAGTCTTCCACAAGCTTGGGGAAGGCTTCTCCAATTACTTAATGCTTTGCATGATCCTCCTCTCAAGAAAAATGAAATACTTGATATCTTTTATAATGGACTAACTGATGCTTCTAGGCACCACCTACATAGTTGTGCTAGTTATGTTTTCATGGAATGAACTGTTGAACAAGTTGAACTACTATTGAATAATATATTGAGCAATGATAATGATTGGACTATTCCTGAACCACCTCCAAAGCCCACTCTGAAGAAAAGAGGTATTATATTTCTCAGTCCTGAAGATATGCAAGAGGCAAAAAAGAAGTCTATGAAAGAAAAAGGTATTAAAGCTGAAGATGTTAAGAATCTACCACCTATATAAGAAATACATGGTCTTGATAACCCGACATAGGTCGTAGAGGTAAATTCTCTCTGTAGATTTGGTGAAGGTGATATTCCTTATAATAAGTCTGCTAGCCAATGCTTGAATGAGTTTGATAACTTTGTTGTTAAACAAGAAAATTTCAATGCTTATGTTAGTAGACAATTGAAACATAATGCTTACATGCTTGATCGCTTAGGTGATTATATTAATAGAACTATTAATGATCTTAAGCTTATTAATAAACATGCTTCCATGGTAACTACTCAAGTAGAACAAGTACTTAAGGCACAAAATGATTTGCTTAATGAGATAAATAGTAAGAACAATGATCATTCTGTTAGAGTTGTGACTAGAGGCAGTAAAATGACTCAGGAACCTTTGTATCCTGAGGGCCATCCTAAGAGAATTGAGCAAGATTCTCAAGGAATTAATACTGATGCACCTAGTCGTTCCAGTAATAAGAGGAAAAAGAATGATGATAGAACTTTGCATTCTACTAGTGAACATGTTATAGATACACCTGAAAACCAAATTGATATTCTTGTTTCTAATGTTGAGACACAATCTGTTGATGAACATGAGCCTAGTGTTAATATTAATGATGACGTTCATGTTGATGCTCAACCTAGTAATGATAATGATGTGGAGATTGAACCTGTTGTTGATCTTGATAACCCACAACCTAAGAAGAAAATATATGACAAAAGAGACTTTGTTGCTAGGAAGCATGGTAAAGAAAGAGAACCATGGGTTCAGAAACCCATGCCCTTTCCTCCTAAACCATCCAAGAAAAAGGATGATGAGGACTTTGAGCGTTTTGCTGAAATGCTTAGACCTGTCTTTTTGCGTATGCGCTTGACAGATATTCTGAAAATGTCTCCTTATGCTAAGTATATGAAAGATATTGTGACAACTAAAAGAAAGATACCGAAAGCTGAGGTTTCCACCATTCTTGCTAATTATAATTTTAAGGGTGGAGTACCAAAGAAATTAGGAGATCTAGGAATACCAACTATACCATGCTCCATTAAGAGAAACAATGTTTAAAATTCTTTATGTCATCTTGGAGCTGGTGTTAGTGTTATGCCTTTCTCTTTATATCGTAGACTTGATATGAATAAGTTGAAAACTACTGAAATCTCTATGCAAATGGCTGATAAATCAACTGCTTTACCCATAGGTATTTGTGAGGATGTACCTATCATAGTTGCAAATGTTACTATCCTAACGGACTTAGTTATTCTTTATATTCCCAAGGATGACAGTAGGTCGATCATCCTTGGTAGACCCTTTTTGAATACTGCAGGGGCTGTTATTGATCGCAACAAGGGCAATGCCACTTTTCATGTTAATGGTAATGAGCATACGATACACTTTCCAAAGAAACACCCTCAAGTTCATAATCTCAACTCCATTGAAAAAATTTCAACGATTATTATTGGAGGTTTTGAATTCCCTCTCCCTACTATCAAGAAGAAATAGGTTATACTTATTGTTGGGGATCCCAATTGAGGTAACTTAGTGTTATTCGAAAATTCTCCGGTTTCATGTTACTCGAAAGAAGTTTGTTAATAAGACTTGATCAACCTTATTGATGGATTCCTTTTGATGAGCATGAGATGGATGAATTTAGAAAGCACAACCTTCTGCACCCAACTTTTACTTTATGTTAGCTAGATTAAATAAAGTAAAAATGCTATTGTTTTTCTGTTTTCTGAGTTTTCCGTGCAATAGAAAAATGACCTGAAAATAAAAGTTCTTCAAATGCACTGAAAATGTAGTATGATTTTTCTGGAATATTTAAGAATTTCTGGCACTGAGCACATATCAGGGGGCTGTACTAGTGGGTCACAAGCCCACAGGGCGCGGCCACCCCCCTTGGCCGTGGCCAGGTGGCTTGTGGGTCCCATGTAGGCGCCCTTCACTTATTCCATCACCCATCCACTTCGTCTTCCTCCAGAAAAAATCCCACCATTGCTCAAACCCGTGTGCTAGCTCATTTTGCTGCCATTTTAGATCTCCTTGTGCAACGCTCCAATTGCAAAACTGTTTTAGGGGATTGATCATCGGTATGTGACTCCTCCAATGGTCGAATTAGTTTTTGTTCTAGTGCTTTATTTATTGCAAATTTTTATTGTTGTGGTGACCTTGTTCTTGAGCTTGCATGTCAAATTTGTATGGTGCCAAGTAGTTTTGATGCATGATATATCCTCTAGGCACTTGTGGGAGTAGTTGCTATAAGTGTTTGTTGAGTTTTGTTCATCTTTATTTTGAGTCACTAAAAATTTCAGAAATTTTTCGGAGCAAGAAAAATGTTGAGGCGAATATACCAAGGGGGTTCCTCGAGCAAGAAGGCCCCAGGACTCGCGATACGTGAGCCGGAGCTTGAACCACCGAGGGAAGCTCAAGTGCGGCCTTGTGAATGGCCATCTGATCAATTCATGGTTGACGTTGGTTTCAAGGAAGAATTTTACGCGTACGCACAGAATGATGGCCTTGAAGAATTCGTTTCAGACTAATTCAAGCAATGTTATGAACTCACTGATTCTTTCGTGCGGAGGTTTGAATTTTCACCCAGGCGTAATAAGCATTTTGTTTTATTAAATCTTTATGATGAAGCTCATATTATGGACCTAGAAGATTTTAACCGTGCATGAAAAATTCCACAATGTGGCAGCCATAGTGATCCTCACAAAACTGAATATAATGATTTTCTTGCTAGCATCACTTTGGGAAAAACTAGAAATATTACACAGGCTACCTTGGGGAGCATTCACTTTCCTGCTATACATTATTTTATCTCTTCATAGGTAGATGTATTAACGGTAAAACTAATCATAGCCACCTTTGTGTACCTGATCTTAGTATTCTTAAGAGTGCAGTAATGGGTGATAGATGATATAACTTGGGGGCTATTATTGCTAGGAGGCTGCATAATAATGCTAAGGATGGAGATTTCTTTGGCGGGCTTTATGCCACTCGTGTAGCTAATTATCTTGGGGTACCCATAAGGGGGAATGATATCGAGTTACCACCTGCCTTTCTTGATTATGAGGCTTTGGTGCGCTATGAGTTTCTTGAGAGGAACGAACAATCCCTCATGTACTAACTATTTTTTGATAGACAGCGTGTCGTCCATATTACCCTTCCTGCTCCTGCCTTCTTTAACTTTCAGGAAAAGCAGAGATACTTTATAACCAGAGAGGAGGCAAATGAGTATGAGAGAAAGGCGGAAGCCACTCACCTCCACGCTGCAATCATTCAAGCGGTGGTCGCTGCAGCCCAGTACAACCCCAACTATGACTTTGGGTATCATCCGAGCCAGCCATGAACCTAGACCAACTTAGGCCAAAAGTCTAAGCTTGGGGGAGTACGTATTTCTCACCGACATTACATTCATGTTAACACACTCATCTTAGTAGTCGGTGCTCATACTTTTTCATTGTACGTTCCAGGGTAGTTTATTTCTTCATTCCGCTTTCTTCTTGTTTGCTTAATTACCCTTGAGAAAATCCAAAAAAAAATAGTTATAGCTTTACCTTCTAGTCTGTTTAGTTGTAGCATTAAAAGAAAACTCAAAAAGATTTCTTGTTTTTCTTTTGCTTGTTGGGAGCTTTCCTGTGTAAATAGTTTTTCTCGTTCTTGTTTCAAATTTCTTTCTTTGGGTCATAAGGAGAAGACCAAAATGAAAATGTTGAGTGGCTCTCATATGCATTATTGTTTATCTATCAGAGAGCCCATTTTACCTCGCCTTCTCCTTTGAGTTATTGTTTGCAGATTCCAGCTTAGTCCAATGCACGTGCACTCTTTTTATTATTCACACGGTTCGGTCGTGCAAGTGAAAGGCAATAATGACGATATATGATGAAAAGATTGAGATGGAGAAAAGCTGGTACGAACTCGACCTATTTTGCTTTTGTAAATATGATTAGCTCATCATTATGAATTCAGCTCATTATGGATGAAACATATTTGCAATGATAATTAGAGATTATAGTTACTCATGCCATGCTTAATTAGCTAAGAGTGGATAATGGTTTGTCTTGAGTGCCAACATGCATATTAAAATTGTTGTGATGTAGTATGATAGGATGGTCTCCTCCTTTGAATAATTTAGGTGGCTTGACTTGGCACATGTTCATGCATGTAGTTGAAACAAAATCAACATAGCCTCCACGATACTTATGTTTATGGTGATTTATAGCCTAGTCATGCTTGCATTTAATGTTGGTTAATCTCAAAGCATGTTGATGACTGTTGTCGCTCTCTAGTTGGTTGCTCCCCAGTATTTTGCTACCCTTCACTTGTACTAAGCGGGTATACTGCTTGTGCATCCACTTCCTTAAACCCAAAGTTGTTCCAACTGAGTCCACCATACCTACCTATATGCGGTATTCACCTATCGTTCCAAGTAAATTTGCATGTGCCAAACTCTAAACCTTCAAGTAATATTCTGTTTTGCATGCCCAAATCGCTCATGTAGCGACTGGGGGTGGTCAGTATCTTCCATTCTAGGTGGGTTATTATCACGATATGTCTTGATTCACTATCATTCACGAGAAAGTGGCTGGTATTCGGGATGCCCAGTTCCATGCTCGAAATCAAATCAAAATATAATGAAACAAAACTCCCCCAGGATTGTGTTTGTATGGACGGTACATGTGGATTCGACTAGCCATGGAGTGTGTTTGATTGGTGGAGGGGAGTAAAAACTTTATCATTCTGTTTGGGAACCGCCTATAATGTATCCAGCATGGAAGATAGTGAAATCTCTTGGTCGTTATGATGACAATAAAAGCATACCGCTCAAAATTGTATTCATCCATGTTTTAAAAGCTCGAGCTCTGGCACCTCTGTGAATCAATGCTTCCCTCTGCGAAGGGCCTATCTATTTTACTTTACTGTTGAGTCATCCTCCGCTCATAAAAGGCACCAGTTAGAGAGCACCATCGTCATTTGTATGTTATTTTGAAAGTGGTTAGTCTATAATCTTTGCTGAAAATCTGAACATCGGTTAGACATATTTACAACAACAAGATCAAACAGAGTCTACAAAAGTTTTTCTTTATCACTTTCAGTTTATCAACCGAATTGCTTGAGGACAAGCAATGGGTTAAGCTTGGGTGTGTGACATAATTTCAGATCTGAACCTATTATGTTTTCATGAATATAAATGTGTTCTTGATCCTATCTTGCAAGTTGTAGACACCTATTACGAGTTATGATCCGCATCCCCCAGGGTGACAATAACTGGGATTCTTTCCGGTGATTACCTTTGTTTGAGGAGCTCATGTATTTACTAAGTGCTAATGCTTTGGTCCGGTTCTCTATTAAAATGAGGCCTTAATATCCCTTAGTTTTCATTAGGACCCCGCTGCCATGGGAGTGTAGGACAAAAGATGTCATGCAAGTTCTTTTCCATAAGCACGTATGACTATATATGGAATACATGCCTACATTACATTGATGAATTGGAGCTAGTTCTGTGTCACCCTATGTTATAAATGTTGCATGATGAATGCCATCCGACATAATTATCCATACTAATCCATTGCCTACGAGCTTTTCACATATTGATCCTTGCTAAGTTACTTTTCCATTGCTACTATTACAATCGCTACAAAACTGCTACTGTCACTTTTGCCATCGTTACCATTACTTCCATACTACTTTGCTACTAAATACTTTGCTGCAGATATTAAGTCTTTTAGGTGTGGTTTAATTGACAACTCAGCTGCTAATACTCGAGAATATTCTTTGGCTCCCCTTGTGTCCAATTGATAAATTTGGGCTGAATACTCTACCCTCGAAAACTGTTGCGATCCCCTATACTCTTGGGTTATCACTTATCTTTCTGTCAAGAGTGGAGCAGTGGGAGGATAGTTATTATGTAGCTAGATAAGGGTTCAAGAATAGTTCATTGGTAATTACAAGTTACTACTTACTAGGTAGGAACAATTTTAACAGATTAAGAAAATGAAATCCCAATTGGTTGCTGAAATACTACACAGTTACATTGATATTGCTATGCAAGTCAACATGGAGATACTACAAAGAACACTTACTTACAACATAGCATGTATGGAGAATGTCGTCGGGGGAGATAGAATTTATCGTCCGGTAAGACTCTTTTAGGTGCAGCATAATTTTAGTGCCCGCTTTCAGTACATGACACATAGAAATTTCTCCCCAAAGGCATTCTTCAAAGTAGGAGTGACAATGTTCATCATTTTGTACAGAAACAACAATTGTAAATCTGTGGTTTGTGCTCAATGTGACATCCCTGGAGTCTTCAGTTTTGTAAAGGCAAAGATTTAGCGCTACAGTTGTCGTTGCAGCGCAAGGGATGTATTGCAGGAAATGTCAAGAAGATTATAGAACGTGGTAACGTGATAGTATGAGAGTAGTAGTTTAAAGGAAAACATATGCACATCAGTTGATTTGAAAGGATAAAAAATTACAAGTAAACAGATAATGTAACCATTATGTCGTGCAAATATATATGAGAGTAAACGAAAGAACAATACATCATCAATTTGCCTAATATAGAAGGAGAAGGATAAGAAGAAGAAGAAGTCACATTTGACGTAAATGTTGCATGTGGCACCTTTTATACAAATATAGCAATCTATAGTATAGGTTCGAAAAAAGAATAGGTCATGCATGTCAACCCAGGTAGTGTGAGATTGAACATACCGTGCGCTCCGTGAAGTCATCTAGTACGGTGAGATGGAACTCCTCGGTTTTTTGGCCGAGTCCGCATAGACCAGATGTGTCCTTGCACTGTACGCTCTCTGAATGAAAACCCTCAATTCAACTAGAAGAAACATGAATCCACGACGATTTCGTACGGGTGATTAAAAGGGGCCGACGGACTAGGAAAAGAGATGAGCGAAAATATTTCTGTATACTAGTTACCTATTTCTTCATGGGGAAAAAACCTAGTACTGAAGATTCCCCAATCGGGTGATCTGGGTCGACAGCGAGAAGCGTCGAGAAAGTCAGTGCCGATAGGCCGCGACAATCAGCGGTGGAGATATGCGGTGGCGTTTTGCGGCAGTCGGCAGCGGCGACAGGCGGCGAGCTAAGTGGTTGCCACGGGGATAGGCGATGACATGCATGGAGAGTCCTGGAGTACTAGTGTTAGTGTAGGTGCTACTGGGTTGGGGAGGGGGAGGGGAGCAGGCGAGGGTTTTCTGACGTGTGGGTCCTGAGGTTTTTTTTTCAAGTGGTGCTGAGGGATTCTGTCTAGCGTCAGTGACGTAATTGCACCTGCCTTTGGGTGTATGACATGTGGACCAGCCATCTCTTGGGCCCACATGTCATACACACCAAGGCAGGTGTAGTAAGTCACTGAATCTTAGTCCCCTAGAATAATGTGCTTCGGAGGAAACGGTTTATTAGATCCACCCATGTGTGATAAATCCTATATAAATATTACTCTCAGGTAAAGTAGCACTCCGGTGTGATGGAGATACCACATAGTGAAAGTCGTCACACAATTTCAATCTCAGGAAAAAATATAATACACAAGCATAGATATAATATACACAAACTAGATAGATTCAATCCAACATTTTTTTTGAAACAGTAAATCCAACATCTCCTCTTCATGCTTGATGGTTAAGATTCTCCAGGAACTGGGCATACGCGGATGCGCTATCCTGGTAGAATACTTTTGCTTGAAGGAGCCAACGGCTCGTCCTCTTGCGTGCACCACAGCACTCGAGTACATGTTGTTAATCTTATGGTTGCAGAACGGGCATCCATAACCCCATTCTTCCTGACACGCTTGTTATACTTTCCAGCCATAGGCTCTGTGAGCCTTTGCCTCTTGAACCTCTCCTGGATGTCTTCATCCCGTTGTCCACATCATCAGATAGCACCTATACATAGTAAAAAATGTCACATCCGTATATTTTATAATGCGAATTCGCAAGGCAAAAGATATGAAACATACTATATCATGCGACAACGTGAACCCTAAATTAAAGCTAACTGATTTGATGCCAAAAGTTGTCATGCCATGTTTTGGTAGCAAACCAATCAACCTATCATATGCATTTACCAAAAATGGGTATATATGACCAACCAGTTCTCCGTCCAAGTCGTTGTCATTGCTGGAGGGTTTGTCGGAGTCGATGGGGAGCACCGACTCTGGTTGGGGAAGCACGGCGGCGGCAAAAACGTCAAGGCCGTGCTGCTGTCTGCACGATACGTCATCTCCGAAGACGGCCATCTCTGTGCCCACCTTCATGCTGTGCTCGGGTGCTTCACCAAAACCTACATGGCCACTCCCTCCCATGGTGCAGTGAGGCCGCTGATGACGATTGAGAACGGCCGCGAGGATGGGGGTGAGAGAGGATTGTGTGTAGCGAGAATGTTAAAGCCAACGGCTCGGGCGCAGTTAATAAAGGGGAGTTGGAACATGAGAGGGAGGAGGGCAGCGGTTTAAAGGGACGGTTCGCCTCCCGATGAGGCGCCTGTGCGCCAGACTGTTGGCATGTGCACTTTCAATTCACACGTCTCACGGCAGGTCTCCCTACGAAACTTCTTAGCGAACACGCCTCCCATCAATTCAACCACCTTCTCACATGCATCCCGGTCAGCCTGCGAGGCCACCTGCTGCTAGCATGCGTCTCCTCTAATCATATTTGCGTGCAAGGATCGCGCTTGATACAGTTTGACCAACTTTAAAGAAAGAAATAGAAATAATTACCATGACAAATATATATGATGTGAAAGTACATTAAAGAATCCAATGGTAATATTTTTTAATTGTAAACGCTAACATTTTTTCCAAATTTGGTCAAAGTTTACAATGCTTGAATTTATCCAACGCTAATACGCGGAGTAAATAAAAAATGGATTAATAAACCGTTTGTGATGTAAACGTGACGGTTTTGTGTTGCATTTATTAATAAGCCCCCGTTTGCAAGAAGCTTAGATGAAAACTTCTCTCAAATTGGATGATTATTTACCACGACCTATAAGTTCCATATCATGAAATCGTGACAATGTTTCATGAATTCTAGCTTAGCTGGGAGTTTGCTACAAATTGATAGCCAAGAGTCAATGTTTGCGGCCCCGATATGTTCGAAATTCATTGTTGTTCCTTCCATGGGGACTAAACATGCACCCAACACAAAAAATTAACTTCTAATCCATTCGAGCGCACAACGGCGTGTGCATATAGTTCAAATTTGAATTTTACAAATTAAATACCTAAGGAATCAATTTGATGTATATAATGTCCTAAGGTTCTTTACAAATCGAATTTTAACAATACACTCCTATTGTCACATGTGCACAATTATATACAGTCCGTCGGCCCCTTTTAATCACCCGTACGAAATCGTCGTGGATTCATGTTTCTTCTAGTTGAATTGAGGGTTTTCATTCAGAGAGTGTACAGTGCAAGGACACATCTGGTCTATGCGGACTCGGCCAAAAAAACCTAGTACTGAAGATTCCCCAATCGGGTGATCTGGGTCGACAGCGAGAAGCGTTGAGAAAGTCAGTGTCGATAGGCCGCGACAATCAGCGGTGGAGATATGCGGTGGCGTTTTGCGGCAGTCGGCGGTGGCGACAGGCGGCGAGCTAAGTGGTTGCCATGGGGATAGGCGATGACATGCATGGAGAGTCCTGGAGTACTAGTGTTAGTGTAGGTGCTACTGGGTTGGGGAGGGGGAGGGGAGCAGGCGAGGGTTTTCTGACGTGTGGGTCCTGAGGGTTTCCTTAGCCAAGTCTGAGCACACGCCTACGAATGCATGAATCGTTCCCATCGACGCTCGGCATACTAGTTGTACGCGTCATGAACACTCACTCGGGGGAGGGGGACTTTCCCATTCCAAAGCATGTGACCCATCAAAGTTGCACATCAGGTATATGTGTGTGTATATTATTTAATTCAAACACAACACAACATTTCCATACATATGTTTGCACCACCAACAGGTGATGGCTATATTCGACACTCCACCGTTGGTTAATTATCGGCGCCACGCCCATTCATGGGCCTTGGTGTACGTCCATCCTTTCGACCAACAACGGGAGAGGTTTGACCAAAAAGTGTTGATTCTTTGGTCGGGATGTTCGTGTTTCGAGGTGCATGGGCTATAATCCACCTTTGTCTGGAAAAGAGATGAGGTGGTTTGACCATGCTCAATTCATATATATGTTTCATTTTCGTGTTACGACATGAGTCATACGCAAGACCTATTTGGGGGAATGTATTCATGGCTAGGATTCCCCCTCCATCGACACAAAGTGGCGACAGAGGAGACATGTGCCACATCAAAGTTGCGCATTGGGTATTTTGAAAGATCAAACGACCCTATGCATACATATTTTTGTTCCACATGTAGGTGTGTATGTTTTTTTTCGACAACGCAGGCATATATGTGTTATGACCCCTTTCCCGCATTTTCTTAACAAAATGATCCTTTGTATTATTATTCTAGGAGTAAATAGCAAACAATTAGAATGTAACAACCGTTTACGATTGTACACTCCACAGAAACCATTCCATCCACCGCTGGCACATCAGCACGGTCCACTGGTGGGCGCCGGACACGATTGGGTTCCACGAGACTTCCCTCGTAAAAATATCTACCATCTTGAGCATTTTGAAAAATGGTGGTTTCGCGGGTTTTTTTCCTATTTGATAGCACACACTTATTATGTTTCGGTTGTGTGTGATGTTTGTTGCTCCCGCCCTGGTCGCGCCGCTTCAATCCCATAATCTAAACTTTCAGAGCCCCGGCATTCCCGCCTAGTAAAATTTTCAGTAGCCGCGCGGAATTTCGTCAAACACCACCAACCCCCCTCCCCACCACAAAACCTCTACTCAGATAACGTAAAAAAGGAAAACCTTTGCTCCCGCTTGCACCACTCCTCTCCCTCGCTCAAACCATTGCTAGCCTGCCACCACCGCCCCTGACTCCATCGTCATCCTTTGTAGGCCTTCTCATGACTATCTCAGAGTCCTCATGAAGATCCATCACAAGGGGGTTGGACTAGAGTCGTCAGTGCAATCGACAATAGTGCTCCTCCATGTCGATTAATGCACGCACAACTCTGTTCCACCCCATAGTGTCGGCTTGCAAAGCACCCTCTTCCCCATAGATCGCCATCCCTATCCTCACCCACACTCCAAGCATCGCTGCCTCATCCCGGCTATGCTTCCCGAGGAGCTGGAGGAGCGAATGGCCAAAAAGAGGTATATCAAGGCATGTCCGCTTGACGATGGCGAGGTGGCCGCCAAGGCTCCCAGACGCAGGCTATGACACAGGTTAAGTATATCGCCCCGCCCCCCACCCCTTCGGGTTCAACCTCCTTGTATCTCCTTCATGCCCCCCACCCCTTCAGGTTCAATCTCCTTGTATCTCCTTCATGCCCCCCTGTGTTGATCTGGTCTGCTTCGATGTCAGGATTTTGCCTTCATCACCATCAAGACACTTTTGTCATTACTGAAGGTCGCGTTCTATATATATGGCAGTGGCTCGACATCGTCAGCTACCAAGTCAGTCCTCATTAACAACGACAACAAGGCACCCTAACCATCTCTTCCAAGGGGAAATAGCCCATCCACGACATCAGGGACGTCACCCTACAGACATCCTCTTCCAAAGGCAAGGAGATAAGCTGCCACAACAGGGAGCGCACGGTGCACACCCCCACTCTAGGCTCTTCCAAGGGGTATGAATTGTTCAAAAGTGCAATTTGATATGCTGGAGTATGAATTGTTCGGTTCAATTTCAGTGTTGATGCGTTTGGTTGTCTGTAGTGAGCCTATACCTTGTTTAGCATGATATGTGGTTGTTTGTAGTAACCATATGTCCAGTTTCACTGCTAGATTTGGTTTTTCAATCATATAATTGGTTCTCGTTAAAGCTGGTGTATTTAACACACCCCTGTTTATTTCAGTTTTCTCACAATGTGATATTGAATCATACAATTTGATGTTTAAGCACATGGTGCGTTCTATCTTCTATGCAATTTCAAGAATACTGATATGAATGGTTGTTTTGTTGTTGTTAAGTCTATTGGAGTGAGAATATGCTTCCTTTAAAGATTTTTTGGTGGTTTGTGGTTATGATTTGTCCAGTTTCTATTGCTATATTTGGTTGTTTGTAGTATGCCTATGATCTACTCTGCTTTGACGTCAAGAATGTGCTATGCTAGAGTATGAATTGTAATGTTCAAAAGTGCAATTTGATATGCTGAAGTATGAATTGTTCAGTTCAATTACATTGTCTATGTTTGGTTGCCTGTAGTTACCATATACCTAGATTTGGTTGTTTGTGGTATGTGTTTGTTCTACTCTGCTTTGCTGTCAGGAATTTTCCTTCATCGCCAACATGACCCTTTTGTCATTTATGGAAGTCGCGTTCTATGATGATGTTTTGGCATCGTCAGCTACCAAGTCAGGTCTCATTGATGACAACAACTTGTCATCGACATGTGCGCCCTACGCTCGAGTATGAATTGTTGGACACACAAATGTACATGTATTTCTACCAGACTAGAATGACTATCTAGAAGTCATAAAGATATTGAAGGATGGGTGGTCGACCATCACAAGGGATTGGGCTAGAGTCGTGTGTATAGCCGACATGGAGGAGGGCACACTACGAGCATTCCGCTTCACCTTTTACAGCAATCAGAATATATTTTGCCTCTTTCTTTGTCATCTTTAAAACAAGTATTCAACCGCCGTTCATCATTCTTTATTTGGTGCTTATGTAATTCTTTCGTTGACATAATTCTTGAGTGTATGTACCTATGAATGGAATAATGCATTGGTTGATGAACCTGTCTATGTATATGTAAAAAAATTATTCCCTACTTTCAAATTCAAATTATGTAAAAGAAATAAATTATAGCGATTAAAATAAAAAAATGTTCTACGGGTCATTACACCGCACACGGTTTGTAAGTCTCAACGTTTGTGATATACCTCAAGATCCGACACGTTTCATACATAGAAAACGTGTGCGACCATGCACACAGTTGCCGTTTGCGAACCGTGTGTGATTTTAGATAATATAACAAACGATGCAACCAAATGCAACATTGGTGATACAATCTCTGTCGCACACATTTTAAAATGATGAACTGTTTGTGATGTAGTATGCAACGCAAATGTTAGACCACAGGATAGTGCGTGCGATACTTATCCTGTCAGACACGACATTTCTTAAACCTATCTGATAATTGTACGACGGTTAAATTATAGTCTTAGTTAAATATCGCCAATGGTTCATCCAATATAAGTGTTCGTCATATACCCCTTATCATACACGCTTCATAATCGTGAACTGTTTGTGATTTGGTGCACATCGTAAACGGTGAGCCACAGAATAACGCGTGCGATGTTAGTGTGATCTCACACGCGTTGCAAGGATGGGTCGTATGGGAAGTCCACATGATCTCAAACGGTTGACCGGTGATTCTCGTTTGCGATAGATGCGGATATCCCAAACGCTTAGTTTTGACAAACGTTTGCGTTCGTTGGATACCATCGCCGATGATTATTATGTGTCGTGTGGGATGAACCCCCCCTATCGTGCACATATCCAAGGCGACGGTTTCAAAGTACGTCGCGAAAAGGGGTTAAAAACCATTTGTATAGCACGTCGCTGCACCGGTGTGGGGTTGCTAGTAGTGTTGATTACATCTTGTAGTTGATGCTTGTTGGTTTACTTGATGGAAGATATTATGTTCAGATCCTTGATCATCATTATTATACCTCTAATCCTAAACATGTTAATGAGGTGTGGGTAGTTAATATTGTTCCCGAGGACATGGGAGAAGTCTTGTTATAAGTAATCATGTGAAGTTGGCATTCGTTCGATATTTTGATGATATGTATGTTGTTGCTTCTCTTACAGGTGTCATGTGAACGTCGACTATGCGACACTTCACCATGTTATGGGCCTAAGGAAATGTATTGTGGAGTAACAAGTAGATGTTGGGTTGCGAGAGTGGGAGAATCCTAAACCCCAGTTTATGTGTTGCATCATAAGGGGTTGATTTGGATCCACATGTTTCCTGCTATGGTTAGATTTATCTTAATTCTTCTTCGTAGTTGCGGATGCTTGCGGGAGGGGGTAATTATAAGTGAGATGCTTGGTCAATTAAGAATAGTCCCTTAGCACCCGTCCACCCACATGCCAAATTATCAAAGTAGCGAACATGAATCAAGTCAGCATGATGAACATGACTAGACATGAACTTCCATGTGTCCTTAGGAGCGCTTGCTTAATATAAGAGTACTTTTCGGCATGTCCTTTGCTCAAAAAAGGATTGGGCTATCTTGTTGCACACTTTCTACTACTATTACTTGTCACTTGTTACAAATTATCTTGCACAAAATAATCTACTATCGTTATTCACAGCATTTGTAGAGAATACCTTGCTGAAAACTGCTTATCATTTCCTTCTGCTCCTCATTGGGTTTGACAATCTTACTTATAGAAAGGACTATGATTGACCCCTATACTTGTGGGTCATCACAAGCGCCCATGCCCGGTTTGCATCTTCTAAGGCCTTTTGGGGCCCAGGAGTCAGCACCGGCCGCCAGGGCTACACGTCCTAGGTCGGGTGACCAGGCATGGGCCGGCCCCGCAAAGCTACCCTAGCCGGCCCGGTCCACCCGCATGCCAGCGCCAAGCTCACCCAGCAGCGGTGGCAGCAGACTCAGTGACACGCACGAGGGAGCATCCCCCATTGGAGGCCGTCTCGGACATGGCCCCATGCCAGTCGGGAGCCCCGTCCCTAAGCAGCCTAGGCAGGCCATCTCCGCCCCTCCAGTAGTCATCGTTGTCAAAGTCGTAAGTCGCGCAGCGCGGTATGGCCCACCACCCGAAAACGCCGGAGCCGGTGCGCCTGCCCGCCGGCCAAGCCTCACATCAAGTCGAGCCCTGGCCAGAAATCGCCAAAGACCGTCGACGCGAGAGACACCGGCACCTCGACTCAGCCCCCCGCCTCCCCTAAATCGACGTTGTCTTCCACGTAAGACCGATAGTCGACAAGGCAGTTAAAGCACCATCAGGCGTTACGGCATCAATACCCCACTTTGTAACATAGGAGGTGAAGGTGTGGTGCACTCTATATAAGCCACCCCCCACCACTAGACTAGGAGGGCTCCTTCTTCTTCTTTCCCTCTCTCTCTCTCTCTCAAATACACCATGTAACTCCGTGTTCATGACAAATAAGCAAAGCCTCTCCGAAGCACGAAACGTAGGGCTGTTATCTCCATCGTGAGAGGCCCGAACTCGCTAAAACCATCGTGTCACCCATTTGCACCTCGATGGATCATGCTCAGTTATCCTATCCCTCACTAATGTCGGAATCGTTCCCACGAAATTTGGCGCCCACCGTGGATCATGGCGTCTATTGATCCATGATGCATATGATTATTTCTTCGACCACCTGCGGCAGATTGATTCCCGTCGCAACGGCAATGTGAGACCAGGAAATCAATCGCACATCCACGGACGACACCCGATGCCGTCCGCCTTGTCGTCGAGACGCATGGCACTCGGCGCCGTCCGCCTCGTCATCGTCTCGCATGGCCATCGGGGCCGTCCGCCTCGTCGTCGTCACGCACGGCCACCAGCGTCGTCTGCCTTCTCGTTGTCACGCACGGCCTTCGACGTTGTTCGCCTCATCGTCGACTTCGGTCTCGTGTTCTTGGTCGCTCGAGAGCGGCCTCCGCGGTGGAGGCACGGGCCCGACTCAACGCGAGCCTGCACCGCTCCTTACGCACAGCGAGTTGTCTTACAGGCGTCAGCGGCCCGACTGTTGTCTCCGCGGTGATGGCGCAGGCCCGACGTTGCGCAGGTGTCGGGGCTGGCCGCACACCCCGTGCGCGGCGACCCCTCCTGCTGACGCCCATCAGCCCGATGTAGCTTCCGCGATGAAACCACAAAAACGCGGCGTCGCAATGAATTGTATGTCAAAAACAGTCCACGAAAGATGGAAACTTCCATCACATGCAGAAACGGTTGGAACTATTGCTTAATTATCACTAATTAAGGCATCTTGCATGCAGGTGGTCGTGCGTTCAGGTTTTGGACGTAAGCATCCCCATCTATGCATCATGAGGCACTCGTAATAGCAGCCATTGATGAATCCTCACCATCGATGGCCTTCGGCATTCGAGGCCAAGCGCACACGGCGACTCCTCCCTCTGGCTCGGCTGCGGGCTGGCGGTACTCTCGTTGCTACAACTACCTTTTGGGATCTAGGGAATCAAACATGTCGAGCTGGCCAACCGCCCGTCCCGCTCGCCTGTGCATCCTATAATTGTGCGATGTGGATGGGCCATCTCCCCATTGATTAAGTGCATGCGCGAGAAGGAAACTAAAGGGAGTAACTCTCATAACTCCACGAGGAGTTATTTGGCTGCCTCATTAAGTGCCTCATCAGGTGAGCAAAATACGCCAGTAATCCTGCATGCATGCATAACCATTTGTGGTTTTTCATCGTTGAAAAATAGCATCCATGCTTGGACAATTAGTCCATAAAAAAATATTCGTAGCTATGCTTGCTACTAACTTGCAGGGTCACTCGTCTATCATCGTCTCCAGACGGCAGTTTACTTGGACGGACATTCCGTTCAAGCTACTAACAGAATGACATGCAGATAAAATTGCGTTCAAATGATCAACATACAGATCACTAGGTCGCTCCACGTGCCTTCACTCAGCTGGACGCGTCGCCATCGCTCGGCAGCTCCGTGCGTCACCACTCAGCGAGACGTTCCTTCGTCACTCGACAGCTCCGCGCATCGCCACTCGGCGAGACAAGTCTTCGTCACTCAGCGAGTCGCTCCTTCATCACTCGGCCGCTCCGCGTTGCCGGCACTCGACGGGACGCGCCGTCGTCACTCGGCAGCTCCGCGCATCGCCACTAGGTGAGACAAGTCTTCGTCACTCGGGGATTCGCTCCTTCGTCACTCGACCGCTCCGCGCGCCGTCACTCTGTTGGATGTGTCGTCATCACTCGGCAGCTCCGCACGTTGCCACTCGGCAAGACACTCCATCGCTCGGCCGCTTCGCGCGCTGTCACTCAGCTGGACGCGTTGTCGTCACTTGGCTGCTCCGCGCATCGCCACTCGACGAGACAAGTCTTTTTCCTTTGGTGAGACGCTCTTTCATCACTCGGCGAAACGCTAATTCATCACTCGGCAGCTCCGTGCGTCGCCACTCGGTGAGACGCTCCTTCATCACTCGGCCGCTATGGTCTTCGTCACTCGACGAGACGCTCCTTCACCACTCGGCGAGATGCTCCTTTGCGTCGTCACTAGGAGGGACGCTCCTTCATCACTCGGTCACTCCACGCGCCGTCAGTCTTCTGGATGCGTCCTCGTCACTCGGTAGCTCCGCACATCACCACTCGGCGAGACGCTCCTTCATCACTCGACCGCTCCACGCGCACTCACTCAGCTGGACGCGTCGTCATCACTCGGTAGCTCCATGCATCGCCACTCGGAGAGACGCTCCTTCGTCACTTGGCTTCTCCGTGCGCCGTCACTCAGCTGGACGCATCGTCATCACTCGGCAGCTCCGCCCATCGCCACTTAGCGAGACGCTCCTTCGTCACTCGACCGCTCCGCACACCGTCACTCGACGACACGCTCCTTTGTCACTCGACCGCTCCGCGCGCCGTCACTCTGTTGGATGCGTCGTCATCGCTCGACAGACCCGCACATCAACATTCAGCATGGCACGTCTACTTCACTCGACCGCCCCGCGCGTCGTCAGACAGCTAAGACATTCTTCACACATTGCATTCAATTAAAATAATTATTTATGCATTACCGAGTGTGAAGTAAGTCGCACGTGACGTTCACTCAGAGGCCACGCCACCGAGTGTACCTCTGCACTCGGTTCTTTATATTCATGTCGGATCCTTCATTTTCACAAGTTTAGTCAGATCCTTCACCCTTTAGAATCTTGCTGGTTTTGGACCAGCAAGCACCTGGCACACCCAGCGGGTGTTTATGGGTGTAATTTACACGAATCATTTCAACAAACATTAAATTACTTCGAGAATTTTTTATGTTAGCTTGTGTTATTTTTCATACACAGGTTACCTGGACGCCTCCGTGCGCCATTCTCGACAACATTCTTGACTCGGCTGTCCCGCGCGCAGTTACTTGACAGCCCCGTCCGTCGCCACTCAGTGAGACGTATCTACCTCACTCGGATGCCCCACGCATCGCCACTGTGTTGGATGAAATTACATCGCTTGGCCACCTCGCGCGTCGCCACTCAGCCAGACACATCTACTTCACTCCGATGCCCCGCGCATCGCCACTCCATGCGGCAAATCTTCATCAGCCGGCCGCCCCGCGCATCGCCAGTCAGTGAGAGAGACCTGCATCCCTCGGCTGCTCTGTGCACTGTTACTCAACTGGACGCTCTTTCGTCACTCAGTTGCTATGGTCTTCGTCACTCGGCAAGACGCTCCTTCACCACTTGGCGAGACGCTCCTTTGCGATGTCACTCGGAGGGACACTCCTTCGTCACTCGGTCGCTCCACGCGCCGTCACTCTTCTGGACGCGTCGTCGTCACTCGGCAACTCTGCACATTGCCACTCAGTGAGACGCTCCTTCGTCACTCGGTCGCTCCACGTGCCGTCACTCTTCTGGACGCTTTGTCGTCACTCGGCAGCTCCGCACATCGCCACTCGGCGAGACGCTCCTTCATCACTCGGCAGCTCCACGCGTCGTCACTCGGTGAGACGCTCCTTCGTCACTCGGCCGCTCCATGCGCCGTCACTCAGCTGGACGCGTCGTCATCACTCGGCAGCTCCGCGGATCGCCACTCGACGGGTCGCGTCGTCATCACTCGGCAGCTCCGCGCGTCGCCACTCGGCGAGACCCGTATCACTCGGCAACCCCGCACAACGTCGCTCAGCCGAACCCATCTTCATTACTCGGTCACCCCGCTCGCCGTCACCCAGCTGTACGCGTCGTAATCACCCGGCAGTCATGTACGCCGTCGCGCGGCTGTACGCGTCTTCATCATTTGACATGCATGTACGTCCTTTCGCAATTGTACACGCTGTCATCACTCGGCAGCCCCGCGCGACGTCGCTCAGCCGGACGCATCTTCATCACTCGGTCGCTCTGCGCGACGTCACTCTTATGGACACGTAGTCGTCACTCGGCAGCTCCGCACATCGCCACTCGGCGAGATGCTCCTTCATCACTCGGCAGCTCCGGGCATCGTCACTCGGTGAGATGCTCC
Source organism: Hordeum marinum (assembly GCA_022496015.1). Taxonomy (NCBI): domain Eukaryota; kingdom Viridiplantae; phylum Streptophyta; class Magnoliopsida; order Poales; family Poaceae; genus Hordeum; species Hordeum marinum. The sequence continues at coordinate 159,758,153 of CM039673.1, read as the reverse complement.
TTCGTCACTCGGCCGCTCCGCGCACCATTACTCAACTGGACGCTCCTTCGTCACTTGGTTGCTCCGCGCGCCGCCACTCAGCTGAACGCTCCTTCGTCACTCGGCCACTCCTGCGAATCAGACAGCTAAGTCATTCTTCATACGCTGCATTCAATTAAATAGTTGTTTCCACATCACCGAGTATCGAGGAAGTCACACATGGCGTTCACTCAGAGGCCACGCCACCGAGTGTACCACTCCGCTCGGTTTTTTATTTTTATTTGGGAACACTTCACTTCCGCTTCGTTTAGGTCCAGTACTCAAATGAGTTCAGTTGGATCCTTCACTTGCACAAGTACAGTCGGATCCTGCACTTTGTTAGACCCTTGCTGGTCCCGAACCAACAAGTACCTGGCACACCGAGTGGGTGTCTATGGGTGTTATTTACACAAATTATTTCAGCAAAGATCAAATTATTTTGGTAAATTTTTATGTTTGCTTGTGCTACTTTTCATACACAGGTTACGAGATCACTCGACGCATCTGTGCGCCATCTTCGTCGCTACTCAGGCTCAGTCGCCGCAACGGTCGTTTGTGTGTTTCCATTTGTTCGGACACCTCCTCGACGACATGCTGGTCTCGCCGTCCCGCACGCTGTCACTTGTTTGGATTCCTCCGCGATGACATGCTCGACTCGGTCGCCCCGCGCGTCGTCACGTGTTCGGAGGCCCCCTCGATGACGTATTGGTCACGACTGCCCCGCGTACCGTCACTGCGTCAAACGCCTCCTCGACATACAGCAATTGGCCGCCCCGTGCGTCGCCACTCGGCCGGACTCGTCTACCTCACTCGGATGCCCCGCGCATCACCACTCTGTGTCGCACGTCTTCATCACTCGGCTTAGCTGCGATTCTGTATTGACTAAGTCAAAAACTACTCCGAGTGCGGACATCCTCCACACTCGGGGGCTTAGCCGCAATTCCGTATCGCCTAAGTTAAAAACTACTCCGAGTGAGGACATCATCCACTCTCGGGGGCTTAGCTGCGATTCCGTATCGCCTAAGTCAAAAACTACTCCGAGTGCGGACATCCTCCACACTCGGGGGCTTAGCCGCGATTCCGTATCGCCTAAGTTAAAAACTACTCCGAGTGTGGACATCCTCCACACTCGAGGGGCTTAGCCGCGATTCTGTATCGCCTAAGTTAAAAACTACTCCGAGTGAGGACATCATCCACTCTCGGGGGCTTAGCTGCGATTCCATATCGCCTAAGTTAAAAACTACTCGGAGTGCGAACATCCTCCACACACGGGGGCTTAGCTGCGATTTTGTATTGCCTAAGTCAAAAACTATTCCGAGTGCGGACATCCTCCACACTCGGGGGCTTAGCTGAGATTCTGTATTGCCTAAGTCAAAAACTATTCCGAGTGCGGACATCCTCCACTCTCGGGGGCTTAGCTGCAATTCCGTATCGCCTAAATCAGAAACTACTCCGAGTGCGGACATCCTCCACTCTCGGGGGCTTACCTGCGATTCCGTATCGCCTAAGTCAATACTCCGAGTGCGGACATCGTCCACACTCAGGGGCTTAGTTGTGATTCCATATCGCCTAAGTCAATAACTAATCCGAGTGAGGACATGATCCACACTCGGGGGCTTAGCTACGAACCTGATTGGCCTAAGTTAGAAACTACTCCGAGTGAGGTCGTCATCCATACTCGGGGACTTATCCTTGATCCAGAAATCATATAAGGCAGACTCAATAAGCATTCAACGTGCCAACCACACGAAGATTTACTCGACTGGCCCAGTTCCAGGTTATATCTATTTACTGTGCCTAGCACACAAGGATCAGTCCGACTGATTCAGCCCCAGATTGCAACAATTTACTATGCCAAGCGCATCAGAGTTCACATGTTTAGTTCAGTTTCGCACTGGCAGACATAAACCCTCTGCCCGACTCATCTAATCCGACAGAGGCTCGGGGACTACACCTAGTGGGTGCACTTAGCGTGCCCTCACTGGAAGAGAAATAAAAGAAACATTTTGCTCGGTCAGGTCCGACAACAACATTCAAGTTTAATAAACTCTGTAGACTCCAACCGACCGCCGGCAATCAGTCAAAGTCTCAGGGGCTACTGTCGGGGATACACAAAATAGGTATGGCCATGAAGGGTCGAAGTATCGTAAATCATGGGGTCCACACGTCATGTGGGTCCAGATAAATCTCATACAGACATACTACCCACTCGGACATATCATCGTACCGTCCACTCGGAAGACAATCAATAACTTGGTCGTATGGCTCACTCGGATATGCAAAGGCCGACAGTCGACAAGGCAGTCAATGCACCATCAGGCGTTACGGCATCAATACCCCACTTTGTAACATAGGAGGTGAAGGGGTGGCGCACTCTATATAAGTCACCCCCCATCACTAGACTAGGGGGGGCTCCTTCTTCTTCCTTCCCTCTCTCTCCCTCAAATACACCATGTAACTCCGCGTTCATGACAAATAAACAAAGCCTTTCCGGAGCACGAGACGTAGGGTTGTTATCTCCACCATGAGAGACCCGAACTCGCTAAAACCACCGTGTCACTCATTTGCATCTCGATGAATCATGCTCCGTTATCCTACCCCTCTCTAATGTCGGAATCGTTCCGACGACACCATGAGCGCTCCCCAGCCCATTCTACCGCTCTGGCATGCTCTTTGTGAGCTCTGAATGCCGATGCACCTCTCTCCCCTCTTCCGTATGCCTCATAGAGCCCTTCCACCAAGCTTCGGAAGGTGCCAACGCTGGCCCCGGCCATGCCCGAGACACTGATCGTCCCCGCTCGTTGAGTCAATAACCACAACACCCATCTAATTAACTCTTGAGTTAACCATTGAGGCCCCTGGCCGGTTTGACTAGTCAATTGCTGACTACGTTGAATTTTTTAACAGTTGGGCCCCTCCCTCGTTGGTCAAGTACCGCTTTGACCTCGTCCATGTCAGCATCTGATAGGGAAAACCAGGGGCATTTTTTGACCGGTATGGGATAATTAAGGGGGGTAAGGGAGCGGAAAAAATATCGGGGGGTTATCTCAATCACCAAGTTTTTTCAGGGTAGTAAAATGGACTATGGTCATTTTTTCATGCTACTCGCCACTTGAGGAGGAGCTAGTTGCTCTCCTCGAAGGAATCGGTCTCGCATTCGCTCACACTCATAACAACCTGATCGTTGAACTTTATACGCAGGGTACGGACATTTGATTTGCCACTGGGCTAGAGGATTTAAGTATGACATGTGAACATGAATGTAGCCACATTACAATATACGACGAACTTTTTAGAAAAAAAAGCATGATGAAATACATTTTTGAGATACACGGCAAACATTTTCAATAAATACATCATTTTTTAAAATAAATGGCGAACAATTTTTTGAACAAGGTGAATGATATTAAAAAGATAGATGATGGACACTTATAAAATACATGTTTAACATATGCGATGATTTAAAAAAATGCGGTCATTGTGTTGACACCAGATTTTGGCATGATCAAAAGTTTAATTAAGATGACCTCAAATGGAAAAGTACTCAACATGAGAAAGTTCCGTCTCGTCAAAATGAGAAATTTTGATGTTTGTGTCATCATCATCCGATCTCATGTAAAGAGCTGAAACTATACTCAAATTATTAAGATTTTGTATTCATAGTATTCTTCGGCCAATTATGGCCCCAAGACGGACGCATATGAGAAAATGTTCTATACGGACTGTCTTCGTCTTCCCGAAAGGATCGATTTTAATATAAAAATCATATCAATCCAAGGTCATATATAAAAGTTGAAGTCATCAGAGTGCGGTCCTACCACGAGATAAAAAGGGGCGCGTCCAATCAGACACATGTCTGATAGGTAGCACCACTGATTGATTGTTTTGCACGAGCGTTTTGGACCACTAGACAACCCCGAATCGAAAAATATTCAACATGAAAGTTGTTCGTCTTGTTGAAATAGCTAATTTTCTTTTGGTCTCATCTTCATCGAAGGTAGTTTGCGGCGTCTGAGACTCAAAACCAAACTGATGTCTTAGATTTACCAAAATCCGGATTCGATTAATTTTGGAAAGATTTAGACGGGATTTGGAGTCCTTTTTTATGGGAAATCCATGTTGGAAATATGCCCTAGAGGCAATAAATAAAGTGTTTATTATTGTATTTCCTTGTTCATGATAATCGTTTATTATCCATGCTATAATTGTATTGAATGGAAACATAGATACATGTGTGGATACATAGACAACACCGTGTCCCTAATATGCCTCTAGTGAACTAGCCTGTTGATCAAAGATGGTTAAGGTTTCCTAGCCATGAACATGAGATGTCATTTGATAACGGGATTACATCATTAGGAGAATGATGTGATGGACAAGACCCAAACTACAAACATAGCATATGATCGTGTCAGTTTATTGCTACTGTTTTCTGCATGTCAAGTATATGTTCCTATGACAATGAGATCATACAACTCACTGACACCGGAGGAATACCTTGTGTGTATCAAACGTCGCAACGTAACTAGGTGACTATAAAGGTGCTCTACAGGTATCTCCAAGGGTGTCTGTTGGGTTGTCATGGATCAAGACTGGGATTTGTTACTTCGTGTGATGGAGAGGTATCTCCGGGCTCACTCGGTAATACAACATCACAACAAGCCTTGCAAGCAATGTGAATAAATGTTAGCCATGTGATTTTGTATTACGGAACAAGTAAAGAGACTTGCCAGTAACGAGGTTGAACTAGGTATGAAGATACCGACGATCGAATCTCGGACAAGTAACATACCGAAGAACAAAGGGAACATCATACGGGATTGACTAAATCCTTGACATAGAGGTTCGACCAATAAAGATCTTCGTAGAATATGTAGGAACCAATATGGTCATTCAGGTACCGCTATTGGTTATTGACCTTAGAGGTGTCTCGGTCATGTCTACATAGTTCTCAAACCCGCAGGGTCTGCACACTTAAGGTTTGGTGATGTTTCGGTAGTATAGAGTTATGAATGATGATGACCGAAGGTTGTTCGGAGTCCCGGATGAGATCCAGGATGTCACGAGGAGCTCAGGAATGGTCCGTAGGTAAAGATTCATATATAGTAAAGATTCATATATAGGAAGTCCTGTTTTGGTCGCCGGAAAAGTTTCGGGCTCATCAGTAGGGTACCGGGAGTGCCGGTAGTGTACCGGGAGACCACCGGGAGGGGTATTTTGACCCTAGATGCTTCATGGGCTGTGGGAGAATAATTACCAGCCTTTTGTGGGCTGGTGGAAGTCCCACACAAGGCCCATATGGCTAGGGAAAGAAAAGCCCAAAGGGAAAGGTGGAAAAAAAAGGCAAAAAGGGAGGAATCCTAGTCCTACTAGGATTGGAGGAGGAGTCCTCCTCTCCTCCCCACTTCGGCCAAATCAAGGAGGGCTTGGCCCTTGCACCAAGACCTCTCCTCCCTCCCTCTTATATATACTAGAGGATTTAGGGGTTTTGCACTAGATTTTCAGCCACGTGCTACCCGTTCCTCTAGTGCGTAGTTTCTCCTCTAGATCGGATTTCCGTAGTGCTTAGGTGAAACCCTACCGGAATTGATCCACCACCATCGCCGAAGCGTCGTCACGCTGCCGGAGAACTCTTCTACCTCTCTGCTCCTTCTTGGTGGATCAAGAAGGCGGAGATCGTCATCAAGCTGTACGTGTGCTGAACACGAAGGTGCCGTCCGTTCGGTGCTAGATCGGAAGGACCGTGATCAAGACCGCGAGACGATTCGTGATTGGATCGCGGGACGGATCGTGACAAGATTGCGGGACGGGTCGTGATTGGATCGCGGGACGCTCGGCGATTTGGATCGCGAAGACGTTCGACTACACCAACCGTGTTTCTTAACGCTTCCCGCTTAGCGATCTAAAAGGGTACGTAGATCCACTCTCCCTCTCGTAGATGCTCATCACCATGGATAGGTCTGCGTGTGCGTAGGAGAATTTTTGTTTCCCATGCAACATTCCCCAACAGTCCAACGGCCACATAAATAGATGAGATGTGGCGGGCCGTTGAACGACACATAATCGAACAATAAATCTACCACTTTTCATGTTTTACCTTTTCTCTTAATGCTAGTTCCTATTCCTCTTGTTCTTCATTCGTTCTTCTTGTTGTAGGGCGGAGAACCTCGAGGCCCTAGGGGCGACCAGGTCGATCTAGGGCAGACCATAGCCACCATGCGCCCTGACGGGGTCCCTCTCGGACGTGTTGGGTTTCGGGTCTACAAAAACGTCTGTCTGATTGCTTGTGTACCACACTTCCGGACAAGTCTCCTTCGAGGTGAGTTGCGGTGCATCACCCCCGGTGTCAAGGGTACACGGTAACATGTTCGTGTGTGAACAGATAGTTTTTTAAATACTCATTGAACATCTTTTGAAATATGGTGAATATTTTTAAAATTTAGGAATAACATTTCATTAAAGACGGTGAACATTTCTTTAACTGCGGGTGTGAGAGCTTGATCCAACACATCCCTTGGTAGGGTATCCTAGCTAGGCTATTGGCATGATGGTAAAATGAAGTAAGGCTTTATCGAGGTTCAGGCTCTCAGGGTGTATATAATACCCTACTCCTGCTCACGTTTATTGCGTTGGGATGTGTACGAAGTACAAGTGAATGCCAAAGGATTTTTATATGTATATCGACGAGTCGGCCTCCTGGTTTATATAGAAAATCGGGGGGTCTTAGCGCTACAAATATAGGCCGGTTGTGTCGGTAGAGGTATCCTCCATGACTTTGGTATCATTGGCTTTTACTCAAGTCTTTCGCAATCTCCATCTTGTCCTCCTCCTCTTTGCCATGGGAGGGTTGTCAGCTCCAAAGGGTGTAAGCATACAATCTCCCACCTATGTTAGGTCGTTAGGTATGACTTGAAGATTCGGTTTTTCCATTGCTTACCATGTCATTAGGTTGTTATGGACAAACGGATGAAGCTTGTTTAGGCAACAATAGTCATACTTGTGATTCTGTCCTGGGTCATGTTAATCCATAAGAGAGTTGTTTGTTAGAGTGACAATCCTGTCATCGGTTATGGTCCACTATTAATCCGAGATAGGGATAGGATGGCGAATCTGAACTACATTTATGACAAAAAGAACGTAAAGGCTCTTCGAATGCGAATAACACCCTTTTGCATGCTTGTGGAGATTTTTAGCAATGAGAAGCTGCTAGAAGATAGCATCCACACCTCTATGGAAGAGCAACTTGTCATATTCCTTCATGTTGTAGGTCATAGTCAGAGGTTCAGAGTTATTCATGGCACATTCACGAGATCCATGGAGACCTTTCGAGGCATTTAAAACAAGTCTTGCATGTTATAAGGATCTCACAAGAAAGACTACCAGGGCACACACTGGGAAAACTCGTATGAAGATCCCCATGAGCCCAAGATGGTATCTGTATTTCAAGGTGAGCACTAGTTATAGTTCATCCCATAACATGATTGCATTGTTGTTATAGAGACGTAACAACATGTTTTCATGCCATCAGAGGATTATATTGGCGTAACATATGGTACTTGTGTGACCGGTATAGTGTGAAGATCACAAATTGCAACATACCGGGGTAGGAAGCACTACACATGCCAGAATGTGTTTTCTCGCATATGGAAGGATCAATCCATGATACTAACATTCTTGATGAAAGCATGTCTCTACTTGATGGCATCAATATCCCTGATGGTAAGTTCTACCTAGGAGATCCTAGATATGCATGTCGTCTTGGTGTTCATTCACCCTTCAGGAAAGCTAGATACCATTCGAATGAGTTCTCTTATACAAAATATCATAAGACTGTATAAGAATTGTTCAATCTTAGACACTCTAGTGTTAGACTTATGGTGAGACGGCATTTGAAAGTTTGAAGAATATATTTAAGATCTTGGATCACGAGTCATCCCACTCTTTTTCCACCAAAGTGAGGTTTGTTCTTGCATACTGCATTCTCTATAACTGGACCCTAAAAAAATTGACCAACAAGGAAGGAGCCCCGCGACATTATTATTAAGAAGGAAGGTATGAGATACCAAGTTTTAAATCCGCAAAATAAATTCCGCCCACAAGATTCCAACTCGGGGTCTACCAAGGCACACAGTCGTGCTCTTGTCACTGGGCTAGGTGCCCATCCACATGATTCTCCATAACTGGACCCTAGAATGGGGTTGTGATGAGGTTGTGCTAGATGAGGAGTATGTGACGGTTGATGTTGTTGATAACTACAGGCATGTTGTTGAGGCATTTGATAATGAAGGCTGGAAGATCAAAAGGCTTGTGTGTGTCGGGTAATACGAACAAATAGAGGTAGCACAAGATTTTGAAGAAGAAGACGAGGATGGACTTTCCCCTAGTACGACATCGAACGAACTTTCTCCTATTGACCCACATGAGTGTTAATTTGAACCGGAATTTGTTAGTAATTAGGATAAACTATCCGCCTTTGGTATTAGGTAGGACCGAAACAATGTTTATTTGTATTGCATATGTAGTGTAAATGTGTGGTAAGGTCACCACTGCCGAGAACTCGTGATGACAACATAAGTCACACACAACCAAACACTATGTTTTGCACGTTGACAACCATAACCCAAAACTGCTGCCAACCAAACGTTAGACATCAAACTGCTCAGTGATGAAATGCATGCAACCAAACTATGCGCGAAACATGGTTTTCAGCCTGTATTTAGTATTTACTTAGTCAGGGTCAACTCAGTCACACATGCAAATACCCCAAAATCCATGCAGTCTACCAAACACCTTCATGCGGTGTACTCAATTTGGTTGTACATGGAATGCAAATGAATATTTCTTGAAAAATCAAATAAAAGATCGGATGCTTTATTGTTATTGAAAATTACACATATGCATAACCTAGAAGGCAAACTAAATCTTCATATGAAAGAGATAATTGAATTAGATTTATTTCATCCCATAACTTCAATCAAACATCATCTCACTATTCGTTTTAGAACAAGATTCCATGCCATGGAAATAGTTAAACAAATTCATTTTACTTGGTTCTTTAACCGAAGACACCATTACTCATGGGGTAAGAGCGCTACAGTCGGACTCCTCATATTGAACGGACGGACACGGGGATCACTGACCGGAGAGAAGAGAGAATTGATCCAACCAGATCCATCATAACCTTTTTAAATGCTCAGATTGTTTGGCACTCCTCACATTGTCCTCATATATGAAATGAGTATGAAGTGCGTAGGAACCTGTCCGGTCAATGGTCCTGCATCCGTCAAATAGGATTTGATCCATCTTTTCTTTTTGTTTATCCTTTCTTCTTTTTTCTCACTTTATCTCAACCAATCACATACATGCGACTGGACGTATAGAGAAAAAATAAAAGACATAACTGTGAAAGTAAAAATTTAAGAGGCCGAATTTGCAGGTTACGGCTGCTCTAATCCCGTGAATGCAAAACCCAAGCCAAGAGGCTCAAGGTACCACTCCAGGGCGAGTTAGCCAGTCAGAGGCTCAAGGTACGTAAAACCGCAGACGGATGGATACGTGGGACGGGTGCGCGATGCCGGACAAACGATACCTTTTCGCGCCCGCGTGCCGTCCGGGTGGCCTTTCTCGCGCCGGTCGCCGGAGACGTACGGGGCCTTCGCTCCGCGGGGGGGGGGGGGGGGGGGAGCGCTTTCTTGGTCGTCCAGGACTCGGAAACAGAGGCTGAAACGACGAACGAAGTCAAAGCACCCGCCGCCCCAAGCCCGACACAGCTAATCCCACGAGCCGTGTTTACTCGCATCGAAAGCGACTCGCACCGTCGTCCGCACTGGCCATGAGCCCGTGAGTGAGACCTCTGAGCCTGAGATGAGGCGTACGGGCCTGTTCTTCCTTCCATTCTTCTTCCCCGCTCGACCTCGCGTGCCCAGGTCAAAGCTAGCTAGCCCCCTGTGCGTGCACAGCGACGTGCGGGCTCGGGGTGACAGCCGTGTCGCGGGGTGGCAGCCGTGCATGCATGTGGTCCTCCTCTTGGTCCTCGCACTTTTGCTGCAGCACAAGCGTCCGGCCCCCTCCATCACTCAAACCGCTGTGCACGCATGGTCCTAGATGCGTGCGCCGCTTGCACAGTATGTCGTGCTTCGACATCGAGTAGCGTGGTGGTTTTCATGCACGGGGTCGCAATTTTGCACGAGGATGGCCTGCCGCGCCGCCGGCCTATCGATCAGGATTCCAATAGCGGGGGGATGGTATCGATCGAGGGCTGTCCAAGAGGAAGTCATGCAGCAAGGTGTGTACACGTCGACCGAATTTCAAACGATGGCCGTGTGCAAGCTTCTGTTCACGTGCCGATGGGGAATGGTCCCCTGAGTATCATATGTTTGGCACTACTACTAGAAAATATGACCATGGGTTACAACGGTGAAGAAAATCACACACACGACTAATATAATAAGCATGATTTAAGAGCATCTTCAATAGACGCATTTCGCCTCAACGAATATAATTGTTTTACAACGCTAAAATAATCTTTTTGCATACGAGAGCGACGAAAAGGTTTTTTAGATGCACAAAAAACACGACGCTCAATCCGACGGCCACACTTGCAGCAGCCAGCACGTACAATCCAACATACAAGATTTACAGCCCGGGATATCGCTTTTAGCGCATGCGTTAAAGTTTTTATGCGTATTTTATTTTATATCGTCTGTTGAAGCGTTGTTTTTTGGCTTCGGCGCACAAAAACGATGGTTTTTACCGCATGGGTCTTTTTTTGGATGCTTGTTGGAGACTCTGTAAATATGTTCACATCCTCTATATCAACACGGCGCTCTCCCCGTACGACCGCTTATTCTTCTTCACGTCCTTGCCGTCGGTGGCTTTGTGACCAAACATGCGTCCAAACTTAATCGATCCCAAGGCAATGAACTTGACACGCCTCCCAATGTACCGCATCAGCTCAAAAACGTCTAAAACTTTAAAATTAAAATTTTAATAACCGATCCAAACCCGGGGGATGAAAGAAAGAGTGTACACCATTTTTGGTCTTTTATTGTGTGAACCCTGCTATTTGTTTTTTTTCAAATGAAAATTCAAAACAAATGTGTCTCCATTATCAAGCAAGTGCATGCTACCATTTGTATGTCAATATAGTTTTGTTTAGATTTGTTATCTTTTCGCATTGATACTTAGACATAATTCTATAAATATCACTGATTTGTACACAAGGATGGTCTGCCGCTACGCCGGCCTATCAATCAGGTTTCCAACAGTGGGATGGTATCAATATAGGACTGCCCGAGAGGTCGTCATACAACAAGATGTGCACACACGTCGATCAAATTTCAAAGCGACAACCGTCCGTGTGGAAGCTTCTATTCACGTGCCGATAGGAAATGGTCCCTTGCATATCGTACGTCGGCTCAGGACTCAGCATATCATCAAGTGTCAATTTTTTTTTTGTTAAGACCGAGTGTCAACAATTATAAAACTTGTTTTGTACAGGACCCGGTACATAATGATAATAGCAAAAGAAGATGGTCTCAGAATCTCGATTCCTCCACAAAAGAAGTGTAATGTCGAAGCCCAATATTATAGAACAATTTGTCATCAGATGAAGGGCGAGCGAAAGAAGAGAAGAATTAAGGATGGAAGACAAGGTAAGGAAGTACAGTAATCCCAATCCACCTCGACGACTCACACACCAAGTGGCGCATGCGCACATAAGCGCTACGTCCACAAGAAAAAGATGGCTACTACTATGGGCCATGGGGAGCACTCCTACGTCGCACGGTGGCAGATGGATCCGAGCCGGGGCCGTCCATCGGTGTCGACCCGCCGGGGAGAAGTCAATGATTGGGGACGCGACATCGACGGCTGCCGCGGCCGTACGTCGAGGTGGCAACCCACGCGTCCCCGCCGAGGCGCACTGGACGGCCGCGATGGAGTCGCCCACGAAAACCAAAGCCCCCCGCTCCGATCCATCGACGTCGACGTCCGTCGCGTGCATGTACGCATCAGTAGCGCCGAAATGCGGCCGCGCGCTTCGTCTCCGCTGGGGTCGACACATGCACACTGCGTGAAAGCTCGTGTTGTTTCTTCTCGCGCGCATTGGTTAGTGCTATTTTCCTCTTCTCCTCCTTTCGAAACGTGACTGTCTCGTCGATCACATATGCGCACTCCTGTCCAACTCTTCAGTCTTCGAGCGATGCCAATCACATGCATGCCGGCTTACCTCGCCCAATCAATTCGGACCGTGACGTCTTGTACTGACATACTCCAAGCTATAGTACCACCACCATCGCCTCGCGACCATAGCTGGCTAGATCAATTACAACGTTTTCTTACCAACTTTACTGTGGATCTACCAAATGCTACGAAAATTTAACAACATAGTATACATGTTTTTACCCCTCAAAAAAAAAGTATACATGTTTCTGCATATATGTCAGGCCACTGATTTTTCTTATTCTTCAATTTGAATCTAACGCTCTATGACGTTGGATAAAAAAAATGAACATGTGAGTATGACGTGTTTTATCCTTCAAAACTAAATTATAAAACTTAGGAGGCCGACTACATTGTAAAACTACAATGTTCAAAACTAGATTGTGAACATGTGAGTAACAATCCCTCTGACCTAAGCACAAAGTCTTCTTTTGGCCACTTCAACATAGTATGACGAATACAAAGAATCTTCTCTGCGTGAAATGTTTTAACCTTCAAAACTATATTGTGAAACTCGGAACTATTCGTCACCTTTTGTTTGGGATGCCCAAAGCGCAAAACAGTTGGAATTACATGTGCATGGACATAAGAATAAACCTCTACATACAGGAGACGGTCATGGATATTGAAGAAAACTAAGGATGCATCTATAAATGGAGATTAAAGTTGACGTGAGTATTTGAATTGTTAGAGGCAGAGAAGTTTTTTCGGAGTGAAGACCCATCTTTTTCTAAGTGGTAGCAAGTCTACATGCTTGAACTGGAAATGGTTGGTCATTGAGCTAGAAAATAAAGTGCCTTACCGTTTATGGATTGCCCAAGATCCTTGTGATGTACTTACTTTATTATTAGGCCAACTCGAGGCATCGTGTTAGAGGAAAGCAATGAGTTTCCGCTCTTGCCTGGGATCTATGGTTGTTCCGATCTTCATGACTCAAGGGCAGGGTGGAGGGGTCTAGCATGACTTCATTGGTTTTACCGTGACTAGGCAAGATCATATTTGTTTTAAGTGGGTCTTGATGCCCACGAATCCAACGATGGTCAAACCAAGATAAAAATCGATAGTGTCACAATTGCACCGCTTGAGGGTGATGGAGTTTGCAAACAAAATACGATTGGGCTCTAGGTGTGTGTCAGTTGTTAATAATTGATTCACTGTTGATCTTAAGGTCAAAATGAGGGGTCATGAAGAATAATAGAGAAAGTGTTGGTGGCCGGAGGGATATCATAGGAAACATGGTAGTATTACCAGGGTTTAGGTCGCCTAAAGGTACCTACTTATATATGTGTATTGATGATGAAAGAGATATTACAAGTGTAGTTGTATGCATGAAACTAGGTCTTCCGATTATGGCCTCTCGGATGGAGATTATCTTTGAGCGACAATGGTCGTCAAGGTATTTTTATAGTTTTGTCGTCTTCGATAACAAGGCCAATATTTATGGAATGACATTACAATCTGACCGTGTGCTGTTACAGAGAGCATTTCCCTTGATCACGTAAATAGTATGAATCCTCTGAGTCCCTACATTGGCTCGATTGGGTGCGGACTCGGGGGGTCTCTAGACATTCTCTAGTAGACTCATTATGTCCACTGCACTGGGTAGAGTCCCACTACTCGAGATAATAAGATGACATGTGTGACCTGGTCGCCACCAGTCAGCTCCCCGCCCAACTCCATCCTGCCTCCTCGTCCTCCTTCTCATCATCCCTTCCTTCCATGTCCTTTCCTTCTGCTCCTTCCCTTTCTTTCTATTTTCCGACAAATCACATATTTCCATGTTCTTTCTTTCTATGCGCCCAGATCAACAACTCTAATGACGTTGCGCTATAAGATCTAATATCCAAGGCATGTTCGTTCATCAACTTTGTTGTTGAATAATGAGCTCGAGGGACCGTGGTTCCATTTGAGCAAACATATTATGCACATAATTACAATATGCATTTGAAGACAAGGTCATGGCCTCACTAATCTGATGTTTTTCTTCCAGTTAAGGTCTTAAATATGTAGGAAACCATGATATGCCATGTGTATTTTAAAAAAAAAAGATCAAACTTTTTTTTGATCTATTCATCAATTATCAAGATAGTATAAAGAACACCGGAAGTAAGAAGATTACATTAGTATTCGTAGAGCATCTAGCGATGACTACGAGCACCGAAGGTCATCGCCTCTTCATCACCGGTGTATATCTAAGAATGCATGCATACATTGAGTTGCCTTGGTATGTATTCAGGGTATACTACACAGTACACACATTGGGAGGTGTACTACCTAAGGCTCATGCAGCCTTGTACTCCCTCCGTTTCTTTTTAGTTTGCATATAAGATTTGATCAAAGTCAAACTCCGTAAACTTTGACTAACTTTATAAAACAAAATATCAACATTCATAATATGAAATAAATATTAATAGATGCATCATGATATTAACTTTCATAGCATATAGATTTAGTATTATAGATGTTGATATATTTTGATATATATTTGGTCAACTTTGCATTGCTTGACTTTGATCAAATCTTATATGTAGACTAAAAAAACGGAAGGAATACGAGTTGTGAGTGTTGACCTAACCAAGACGGTTATATCGAACTGCAACATTTTTTTTATAATATCAAGCTACAGCATATAGCACTACCAGAAATGTAAACTTTGATGAAGCTTACTAATTAAATCATCACCATAGATTTCTGTTTGACTTGCAGAAAATAACAGAAAAAAAAAATACATGTGGCCAATCGGGTAACTGTTGGTCGCTCATCGATCAGACGGAGCAGGCAGCAGCAATCATTAAGTTGCACACCAACTCTAGTCTATTTTCCCAACGATTTAAGAATAATTGCTTGTCATGTGACCATCAGTGACTTGACAGTTACTTGTGTCCTTATTCTAGACGTGTTTTCTCCCTCCCTTTGATTTCTTCCCGGAGTACGTATCATTATATGCTGGTACAGTAACCAATGACGTAAAAGAGGCAGCAATATTAAACTAAGCAAATCGAATGAACAAGAAGAAACAGACAATAAAAGTAGCATTCTAAAAAAGCAACCGGAGTGACCCTATTTTTCTTCACTTGAGACAAAGGCATGATGCAAGTGAGAAGGATAGCAGCCGCCTCCACTAATCATATGAAGCCACCTTTGCAACGATTCCCCACACTGACATGCACCACACACACTATGAATTAATTAAAGATCGAAATAAAAATAAAAGTGATGCTTCTAACAGTAACCAGTGACCATGAACTGGATAAAAATGGTACAATCCTGTACAAAAACGGCTCTCGTACGTGATCATCGTGCATGTTTTGCCCCCTCTCGGCCGGTACGTGATGAACTGTTCGACTAAGTTTTCACATGCATGCAGGTCGAATGGAACCCGTACTTGTATTTTCATTACATGTAGTCGCTCACATCCAGGAGATCGGACAGGTGCATGTCGAACAGCCCGGCGGCGTCGGCGCAAAGGGCGTCGATATTGCTCGTGTTGGCGCAGAAGGCTGTCGTTGAAGCCGAGTTCACACGCCCGGCGGGGCTCGATGACGGCGTGGATACGCCGGAGCCGACGTTGCAGTTGTTGTTGCTACTCGTGACCGTGCTGCTCCACTGCAGGTTCGACGTGTCTGACGCCATCTGCATCAGCGCCGGCATGTAGTCGAGCTGGTTGTCGTAGGCCGGGAGCTGCCCGTAGTCAGATGCCACCATGTGATCTTGGTGTAGTTGCTGCGCGGGGTTCGCGTGAACCAGGCCTGGCATTTGGCACGCCGAGGCCGAGCTGGGCTGCATGAACAGGTCTGCGGCCGTGGCATGTTGTGGTGGCGCCTGAGATGCCTGCTGCGCCATCTGCGCCTGGATCAGCCATGGCAGGAGCATCTGCTGCTCGAGGCCGCCGCTCGTGGGCTGCGGTTGCGGCGAGGAGGCCGTCGTCGGTGCTGAGAGGAGGGTGGAGGCGAGGCGGAGGAGGTCCGGGTAGTTGGCGAGAGGCTCGAGGGCGCGGAGCGTGTCGAGGTCGGCCTGCGTGGGGTAGTAGGCGGCGGGCTTGAGGAGCGAGGAGAGGTCGAGCAGGTCGAGGCGCGGCGCGTGGGTGACGGGGTCGATGCCCATGCGGAGGAGGCGCTTGCGGATGTGCGTGTTCCAGTAGTTCTTGATCTCGTTGTCCGTCCGTCCGGGCAGCCTCGCCGCAATGGCTGACCACCTAAGCAATCATGCAGGAAAAGAACATCAAAATCAAACTCGCCAGGAAACCGTACGCCTAGAGTAGCTGCTGCTATAGCAACAGAGACGCCTAGCTATAGTACTCCTACGTCGTGTTGATGTGAACGGAGTAGTTCGTTCTTACTTGTTGCCGAGGATGCTGTGGAGCTGGATGATGGTCTCCTCCTCCTCGAAGGAGAAGCGGCCGCGCTTGATGTCCGGCCGGAGGTAGTTGGTCCACCGCAGCCGGCAGCTCTTCCCGCACCGCTCCAGGTCTGCACACAGACAGACGCAACACCACAGTTAACTATCCATCCATCACCTTTCCGTGGGATCGATCGGTGGATAACTAACCAACTTGCGAGAGCAAGCAGAGCAGCTGCATGTATTCGTGGCTTACCGGCATTCTTGGGGAGGGTGCGCCAGTTGCCCTGGCCGTGCTTCTTGATGTAGGCGACGAGCTTCTCGTCCTCCTCCTGCGTCCACGGCCCCTTCTTCAGCCCGGTCCTGTCGCAGCACGGCGCGCGCCCCATCAACCTACACAACTGTAGAGCCGGATCGGGCGATCGAGCAAGCAGGAAAAGGCTCAGTTTGTCTCGCAGCCGCAGTTAGTTCTGGCCGCTGTAGAGGATGGAGAGGAGCTAGGTATGTAGGAGAGTGTGAAAACTGAAAACTGGGCGGATGGAGGTAGAGGACGGGAGACGAAGGTGTGTGGGGGCGATGGAAAGGCTTATAAAGGGCGCGAGGGCGACGGGCCGGGGCTGGCGGTCCAAGTCAACAGGATTCGGTGCCGGCCTTTGTTTATCGCGGCCGCGACGTGGCTCTCCTGCCTGCGGGCTGCGTCTCGTCTCAGGGCCACGGCCACGGCAGCGACCGGCCGGAAAGCGTCTCGTCCTTCGCCTCCCGTAGGATGAGGATGGAAGGGTCGAAAAAGTTTGCGACCGGAAAACAAAAAACCCACGCAGGGCCAGGGCGGGAACACCACCCCGAAAGTAGCCCAGCAGATCCCACGGCACGCGCTGGCGTGCCACCCCGACTATCCCATCGTATCGTCGCAGGCAAAGCTAGCCTCGTGGAACATTGTCGTGTGTTTTGACTAAGATAATCACATGTGTCGATCCTCACGGGGTAGATCAGTGGAGTGTGCTTGCTTCCTCCTCCCTTGGCCTCTTGCACGTTCCATTCGGAGCATGCCATTTTTACCGTTCGTATACATGTTGACATCCCGGTCAGCTAAATTAGTGAGTGGTGGTAGAATCTAGGCCCCATCAGGCTGAACAAGGAAACAAAACGAAATGATGGAGTGAAAAACAGTCAACTGTATTTTACATTTTACCACCAAGCCTAAGGGTCTACGTACTGCGTAAAAATTTCTTGGCGGGCAAAACGTCCAAGTGAACGTCCAATCCAATCCATCGATTGACTCGTCTTCTGCCAGAACCCGTCGGCTAGCTGGCGTTGACGAACGCCGCTGCCCTGCCCCGCCCTCCTGCGCCACCTCGCGCAGCTGACGGGACGCAGCGCCGGCCGGGGACGGCCCAGACTCGTGCCGGCCTTGGCAACTCTATCCATCGCTAGCGCGCCCTCGTGGTCGAGGAACTGCACGGACACTGCTGCATGGAAGGAAAAAACGCAGTGCTCCCGTCGCCACGGGCCATGCCGTGGCAGCGGCAGGACAGCAGGAGGGGCCAGCACCAGCGACAGAGCCCCGCGTGCAGCTTTCCTTTTAATTCCTGTGCATGGGCCTGCGCCCGCACCGCCTTCGCGCCGTACGTCGTCGCTAGCGGCCACGCCGGCCGGCCGCACGACAGCCTCGCCGTGGTCCGTAACGAAAGAAAAATCTGACTAAAGGAGACGCGCCACGCCCACGCGCATGTGTTCGAAATCGAATTCGGGACGCTCTTGCTCGGGCCTCGTGTGTGTTGGAGTCGACGTCGACCGTGATCTATCTGCGAATCCTGTAGATCCCGACGTGGCCACTTTTTTTTTTACCTTTTTTTGCTCGTTCGTTTTTAGTTTCGTCGTGTAAAACGATCGATGGATGTACGTACGTCGTGTGCCCGGGCGGCCGGCGACCGGCCGTGTGGCTGACAAGTACACAGGCGTGCACAGGTGTGGCACCTGCTGACGTGGTGTGCCGCAAAAAGGCTCGATGGGGTGTTCGTCCCAAGGACTCGTGTGCTCCTTCTGGGGCAACTGCGACTCGTGGTTCGTGTCCCTCCACAACCAGCACTCCAGCAGGTGAGGTTTCTTCGCTGATATTACTTGTTAATAAGTAAAGTGAAAACAAATGTCAAAAAAGTTTGCCCAGGCAAATCAGAGTGTGTGTAAAGGAGAATGGAAGTGACATCAGGCCATGAAAATGCAGCCAGAGATGGAATATTTGTTACTGCATTGATACTACTTAAGTTCGAAGGGATTGAACGAAGCATGAACGATTGATGTCGCAAGTGAAGGCTTATACATGGAGTTGTACAACACAGGAAGTACATACCCTGAGTTCCTGATATTGATACTACTTAAAAAAAGGGATTACTAGTACAAGATCCCAGTAAAGCTGGGTGAAAGTGAAACACACTTGGCATTTAGCATCGTCTTTTTTTTTTTGTCTTGGTTCCATGAATCACCGCCAAAACACACTTGGTAAGCTTCCTTCGGTAGGGACGCGTGTCTGCCAATCGACCTTGTAGTGTCCATGTCAATTGACCTTTTGTACATCACAATAATTGGTCGACACATACGGCACACATCAAGCCACTCGTACATGACTACAATACAAGAGCACGAACGGAACATTAATTTGTTCATTTAATAATTTGTAAATATAACAAGGTGACGCAAAAATAGTTAGCAGCGCAGACGAAACCAACGAGAGCAGGTTTAATTTAGCTGATGAGCATAGCTACAAATAGAAGGTTAGGAGAAGAAACGAAAAGAAAGCCAAAATGTGCAGCTTACGGCAAAGTTAACAATGCACAAATATCTCATCCACTCCATCAAACGCGCAACTAAAACAGTCAATGCCCTATAGAATGCTTGCTTGCAGTTAATACTAATGTACTAATAAGATTAATAGTAAACCGTGTTGCCCAACTACAAACCTGTACCGCTACTCCCTGATTAGCCAGCTTACTTACTAGTCTATCTAGCCTTCCAAACAAAGGAACCCATCTCGTAATTAGTTTAAGCAAAGGGGTAACCAAGTCCAAATTAGGCAAAGCGAATAGTATGCAGGTCGCTCCACTAACGGTACGGATTCACATAGCAACACTATAATTTTCGGAGTCAGTGTCCTCTTTTGGCGTCCATTTCCAAATGCAAACATCATTCACGTGTGTCATGAAAATAACCCGGCGTCCAATAGAACAGTGCTGTCTTGGGCTAGTTGGCCGACCGTCCTTCTCAGACTTAATTGGGGAGCATGGGCATGCATGCATGCAATCAATGGTCTACATGCAATCACTGTTTCGGTTAAGGGTAATGCATGCCTGCATCTAACCTTTTTTTTTTACCACATAGTGCTAGCAGCACTCAATCAATCGAGCATGCGTGATGAGCTCAGTTGCGCTACGTGCAAATCGACCGGCCGGTCCCGACGAAATCGGAGGAATTTTTTTTAACCGATGGGTGATTAGACTGGCGCGCAGACGTAACGGCGACAGCGCCTCGCCGTGTGAGCGTGCCGTGCACACCTGTGAAGTGCCAGCGAGCAATGCTTGCCGATGCTTCCCTGGATCGACCGGAGTACTTTATCCCGTGTCCGTACATGGATCGCTATTAGCACTAGGGAAAAATATAGTGATAAAAGTACTGCCAGTGAGATCACACTGGCTCGCAGCTTCCACTGGCGATCGTTGTTCATGCTTCATACGGCAACGCAGATAGTAGTACAGCAATACGTACGCATGGCACATATATATGCATACGTGTACTATGCCATATATAAGCAGCCTACCTAGCTTTTTATTTTGGCGTTGAAGCAGCCTACCTAGCTAGGTACAGTAGCTAGCTAGTAGATTTGTTGGAGGGCTTGATCGGTCGTCGTATTACTAGTAGATAAGACGAACAAGCTAGAGACATGCATGCTACAGCATTTGTTAATACAGGCCATGAGATACGGTGATACACACACATAGCGTATACAATTAACCCACCTACCTAGCTCCTTAATCAGGCAGAGCGCACAGGGATAACCTAGCCAGCCAGCTAGATTTGGTAGTAACTTAACTCTAATTACCAATCAACAACATATAAGCCGCATACGCCTCCATGTCTCTCGCCATGGAGACACCGGCCATCGTTCACGCAGTTTTCAAGCAAGCCAAGACACGCCCTCAAATTAACAACCATTAGCCCGCGCACGAAGCTCTTAAGTATTCCCCTAATGATGGATCGGGGGGTCACGTGGCGCGAGATGAGGATTCCATGGCGTATCCCCTGCCCGAAACGGAGCAGCGCTTACGTCGCTCCCTTTTGACCTAGGCGACGGACAGAGAGTCGCTGCGAATAACGCGACGCACACACCGCCTGATACGCGCCTACGTGTCCCGCGGCCTCCAATAGTCCAGGCGCTACGGCGTCCTTCTCTATACGCGCGCGCGCATAGTTAATTCGCGGTTGGGCGATCCGGGAGATCTCCGTGAGGTCACCCCGGTCTCGCCTGCTTCATCCTAACATGGACGTTTATCCTATTCAAATCCCCGTGACAGTGAATAATAATTGTGTGTTTTTGGGCAGGGTTCCGTGGATTTGATTGTTTAGAGGCGACAAAGGAAGGGATTGGAAGAGCAAACCGTGCGTTAGATACTGTAGATTAATGCGGAGCTGGCTAAGGCCAAGACAACTCTGACTGTGTCATGCTGCACTTTACGCGGATGTGATCGCGTTTTCTACTCCGGAACGGTTGATTGGCACTTTGTGATCGCGGATCAGGGTTCGCCACGTTGGAGCGCGATCGGATCAACCAACGCAAGGTAGAATAGTGCACTCCAGCTAGTAGTACTTACGCATGAGCCAATTAATCTTTATTTACCTCCTTTGTAGTACTACAGGGCACGCATGAATAGTTAAGTGTATTATCTGAACCTGATTCCGCTAGAACATTCATTTGGTGATCAGGCATGAATATGATTGAGAGGGTTAGTTAACCGCAATAGCTGTGACGATCTCCCATATATACGAATATTTATTTTCCATTTCGGCATCTCCGTCCGCGCGCGAGTCTGCGATCACTGTTCATGCGTGCGCTCCGTATAAAACTATGGTATTTGCATGGGGGTGGAGGCACGTACATACGTGGATCCGTGGATGAGGTGTCAACAAACTGTCAACTCAGCGTACAAACTGGCGCCTCCGTTGCATCACACCCAGCTGCTCCATATAAATATTTGTCACTGGCCAGGACGAGGCACCCGTGGCTGCGGTTGTGTTTGGTTGTGACCTGGATCGCCTCCGCCTATAGTTAGCAAGAGTAGATGGGCGGGAAACATTATTATTTCATGTCATGGCCCATGCATATCGTACTTGCTCCCTCCATGCATATGGCCTGGAAAAGGCAACAACTTTTAATTTTCTCCGGACGTATCTTATGCGACATTATTGTCATCTGGATGTGGGAAGTTGGTGGCATAAAACAGCTAGCACATTTGCATTGGTTCCATTTATGCCTTGGACCTTGGTCGATTCAGCATATGGGTCAGAGCATCAGAGGACAATTCATGATGGAGTACAATTTGTGGCTACAAAGACAAGGATAAATTAATGTTCAAATGTCTGACTGAAAAGACGTGCTGAGGAGTATATAACTCGGAATTATTCAGAACATCTGGTACCTGTTTTCAGCTGTTCATATGTACATTGGTTGGCCGTTCCGACGCTAGCTCGTGCTCATGCACTAGGAGAGACTTTTCTTCCTTTTGTGTCTTTATTACTTTCCTGTAAGCGTTTGCAGTACAAAGACACAGGCTTCGTTAATTCAGTTTTATTCTCCCCCCCCCCCCCACCCCCACCCCCATTTTTCATGCGTGTTTTTCTGGTGTCAAGTGAGATGCAATTTCAGTTGGGTAGCTTTCCTCAATACGCGAAACTCGCGCCGACAAGGCAAGGCACGATCTCGGACGCCAGCGCAAATAGTAGTTCACCAGTGCATATACTTCGCAGCATTTGCCGATTGATCTGTGGGGCAAGAACGGCATTAGCTCGTTTCCATACACTTTCACGGCATCTGAAGTCCAACCACTTGTACACTTGTCATTTCCGCTGGTCAGTCAGGCGGGGTTTGCTGACTCTTGGGCCTTGGCAAGCATGGGCGGTTCCTGCAGCAAGCGACAGGCAGCGTTTGAGATCAAGTTAACTCTCCTGATGCCTTCAAGAACTTAATTTCACCCTGACAGCTGAGCTAGCTTGCTTACGCGGCGGAGCTATTTTGAAGACGCGTGCGATAATCGCGACTTTCCGCACGCAAAAACAGCTGATCAGTAGCCTTTCTTGTTGCGCCCATCAAAGTCAGCATAGGGTGCAGCAAGAAGATATAACATTGAGTCATCTCGGTCTACTGAATCTCGCGGCGGGCAGAGGTACGTGTCACGGGAGAAGCCAACGGATCAGTGTTCAGACAGCGGTGTACGTGATGGGGATTTGCTGGGCTAATCATAATTAGAAGGTGCCAATTTTGCATTACGAACGATCGCTGCAGGTTGCTGTCCTGCAAGCTTCCGGGTGTCTTTTTCTTGGGCTTGAATTGGTGGCCAAACATGTCGCGAGGTGCAGCGATGCCGGATTGGTCCGAGATTTCGCTTCTCACCCGCTGCAAGCTTTGCTTGAATGAAGCCTTGGGTTCAGGGGTGCGCGTGCCTGCGTGGACGTCGTGCGACCATGCAATGCAACCTTCTCAGGGTTACCCAACAGATTCAGAGACTCTCAAGGCCGATGACTGTACAACTCTGAAAGCAACTTCGAGCATGCATGGTATCGCATTTCACGCCTATGGCTTCTGGGTGAAGTTGCTTGACAAAGTTCATTCAGGAGCTCAATAGTCAAAGGGAGCTGTGCCATTTGATTCATGTAAGTATTCTGGACATGGCTGTGGTTTATATATCTCTCTGAATGCGAGACCTGGTACGGCACACGGTAAAATGTTACAGGCAAAACAAAATCGCCTTGTCGTGCAACATTGCATCAACTATTTATAGTTTGCTGAGATGAGTTCGACGAGCTTGTCATGCAGAGCGCCGTTTGTGACAAGAACACCGCCTGAAGGGTACAGAATTCTGCGCCCTGTTAGGTCAGCTGCAAGATCCAACGGCTCCCCGTTCCAGTCACTGATCTGTCAGTTTCAACAAATTGCAAAGTTACAAAGGTTTATAATATTAATGCCGGTGAATCAATAGAAACAAATGTACATTTCATTGCGTTCAGGCTTAACAGAGGAGGTATATACCTGACCGCCAGCTTCCTGCACACAAATCATCCCAACAGCATGATCCCAAGCCTATGCAAACAGTGGGAGTAGAAAGGATCAGCGTACGTATAAACATAGTCCGCAAGTTGTTTAACTTGTCATAAAGAACCATTGAAATTTCAAGCAAGAGGACACCTTGATTTGAGTGTTCACCCGTGCTCGACTGAAAAACACTGAGGCTCTCCCAGATGCTACCATTATATATTTGCACAAGCTACAAAACATCAGCAAGACCATTATCACTCATCGATGGTCAGTCTAAGATAGGCACTATCAACGTAAGATACAGTACTTTTCTAGTATAGTGGTAATAAATAGAAAGTGCAACAAACCTGCCACAGCAAGCATATCGGAGAAGAATTTTATTCTCATCTTGAGTATCAGATTCGTCCGTCGTTGAGTCAAAGAGGAGAGATAATGGTATCATGTTCCAAGTTTGGCTATCCGGAATGCAGAAGAGTGCCATGTGCACAACTGAACATGCATCAACAAAACATCTCTTCCAAACATCCTGTGCTGTGGTGAACTGGCCAATCTCAGGAGATAAGTGCCTAGACCAAGTACCACAACCTACATGAGACACCATAAGGATGCCATTGCCAGGACAGGGATCAAGATTTTCTTCTTTCTTGTTTGCCGTGGTATCATTGGTCCAATTTGGACATCCCATCACTCCTACTGCTACCTTTCCGTTCACCACAAGAGCCAAACCCACCTTAAGACAAAGCAAGAAAAGCTTCATATCAGAAGAAAAATAATAAAAAATCAAACTGACCATGATCTATTGCTCAGATGGTACTTACATAGAAATTAGAAAACATGGATCTGCAAATTCAGACTGGACAACTACTACAGAAGAGCAAACAAAAATGGCATTTGCACATCCTAATTTTCAAACTAGGTACACATACAAATAGTCCAATATGCGTCATCACGACACCTTCTAATACAACACACATATTGATGTGTGTTCAAGTCCAACACACATAATGTCCAGAAAATGCTCATAACAAATGTGTATGCTGGTACAATCATGTACCAACGGCTGCACTCCCAAGTTTCAGGATGCAATCAACAATACCCCAATGATGAGCCTTTATAATTAATGAATACAGAGCAAAGATAGTATCCTCAGGGCTGGCAACCCAGCCAAGAGAGGATGGACACAACCTTGCCCCCTACGCAGCACATCACAGAAAATGGTGCTCCACCTATGCCTGTTAAGCCCCTTTGCTAAATTTGTACTCCCTCCATCCCAAAATAAGTGTCGATAATCTAGTACAAAATTTGTACTAGTTTAGTACAAAATCATCAACACTTATTTTGGGACGGAGGGAGTACATAATACAGTACCCAGCTGGCTAGGTTGCGACACCATGAACTTTGTGGACTCTTACAACTTGGCTTCCCTGTCACTTCATGGCTAGAGAAAAGTACCATTTCCAAAAGAAAAGCGTCGAATGACTTCAACGGATTAGTTATTCATAGCCGGTTGAATTTATGCAAGTAGAGGAGTGGTAGAATCTTGCAGAATCAATCCTTAAGCTCACTACAGATTACATCCAAAGTTCGTGAAGACAATAAATAATGGGATCGAGCAATGATAGACTGCTAGCCAGCCATCCTAATGGCGTTTCTGCAAGCTCTTGTACAGATTAAATAGTTTTGGCACTTAGCTGTTTGTCTTTTAGCCCCCTGTACATAAACTTTCCCTCCCATAAAATAATTAGGCAGAGCGCATGTCATTCATTCAAGCAAAAAGAAACAAATAAACAGAGAGCTGTACCACATACAGAGCATCATCTCCTTTCAAGAAACCTTTAGTGCCGTCAATTGGATCAAGTACCTTCAAAACCACAGCATCATCATAACTTAGTGGAACGAACTTTTACAGATCCTGATGTATGATTAATGAAAACTTGGGCCGTTTACCCAATAAGTAGCAGGATTTGAATCAAAGGAGACAGCATCCTTGCCTCCTCTATCAATAGCTCTCAACACATCATCATGAGTTAAAGTTGAACCGCTATTTTTCACTTTGTCTGCGACAGCACTTGAAATTGACTCAATGAGTACATTACCATTGTTATCATCAGGATTAGATGACTTCAGAAATGCTGAGTCCTCTTCCGCCACCAGAGGTATTGATGGAAACAGTTGCTGGAGCTCTTCCAGTAGCACCAGGGTAAATATGGCATCAGATAAAGGCACAAAGTGCATATGGTAAGCTGAACTAAGGAACTATGCTATGAATTACCAAAGCTAATAAGGGCCTGAACTCCAAAATCTGCAATTGTCACAGGACTTTGGTCATTCTTTTCAAGAATCTTCCTTCCACCTGAAAGAAGTGATCTCTTCACCTGTCAAGGCATACAAATTAACCAGCAAAATGTAGCTCAGGTCATCAGCTAGATATTCGATGACATGCTAGGGAGTAGCCATCTGAATTTATTACATCACGATTAAATGATGCACTGAGAACTCATAAAGTCAAAGTTTGGGCCTAGTGCAGTATATTGCTGCTGAAACCTTTGGGGCTTCTGTTGTTTACTTATGCTCTTTTCAGTAACCGCAACAAAACAGACTAGACAAAAATTGGTCTTTGCCTATTTGAACCTAAACGAAGACCTGATACACAAGAAATATTTCTGGCTTCATAAATTGCATTCACCGTACCTTTTATTTCCTAAATATCCCAAAGTTTATCGTTATTTTCAGGTATACTGCCTCCGTTCCTAAATATAAGTCTTTCAAGAGTTTTCACTAGGGGACTACATACGGATGTATATAGACATACTTTAGAGTGTAGATTCACTCATTTTGCTCCGTATGTAGTTCCCTTGTGGAATCTCTTAAAAGACTTATATTTAGGAACGGAGGGAGTACATGTTATATTTTGCAAAGAACTTAGACATACTAAACTGAGTGATGACGATACTTCAGAAATAAGCGGTGCATAATATGATGCATATGATGGCCGCATGATCCACAATGCCAACTATGTCTGGGGGAGCCGGAAATGGTCATGAACCACTGCAAGCCAGTTCTTGACTGCTGTCTGGAGCCACACTAAAGATTGGACGGGAGAGAATATGGATATGGCGGTGGACCCAACACTTTTATCCACCATGGCAGTCTCGCATTGGTGGAACGAGATGATCTCCAATGGCCTGAAGGAGGTCAAGCGACGCCGGAGTGGTATTCTCTTAGACATGTTGTGGAACATATGGAAGGAACACAACTGTCGCATCTTCAGCGGAACCTGCCTCATCCATTTTGAGGTTGCCGCTGTGGTTCTTGAGGATATCAACCAACATGACATATCTTTTGGGCACGCCCATGCCACGGTCCACGGAGGGTATTGGCTATAAGGTAATAGTCAGTCTGTTCATGTCTTAGGTTTCCGCCAAGTTCCCTTCAAAAACTTGGCACCTCTGTACATAAGCCTTCTTCTTCGCCTAAATGAAAAGACAGTGCTCCTGCCGGTTCCTCGAAAGAAATAGAGTATATTATTGTTGTTCTACTCTGTATAGTTAAAATTGCCTAAATGAGATTAGGTACTTTTTATGATCACACTCACATGGCGACCACAAGACACAATTGTGTTTTAAAATGGGTATAAATCATTTTGATGATTTGCTACCGGGTACATGAATTGACTGGATTTTCTCTGTGTCTAGCATACTGCATTACGCATTGGATGCTAAAAATGCTCTCGTCTTGCGAAACTTTAACTCACAAATAAATCTCTTCACATGATATGTCTCATGTTTTATCAAACCTTCTCCATGTCAGCATTGCAAACAATTGACTTTTCAGTGTTCCACGGAACTTTTGAACTCTTTTTTCCGAAAGAAATTTTAACACTGTAGGAATTTATGTGAGAGGGTAATAGGCAAATTACTTGATCCTTTCTGATTTTTCTCAACTTTGTTGCCATCCATTTTTACATCAAGAGAGATACTCCACTTTACAGTGTTAAATTATCACTATAGCACCGAATGGCAACTACCCCTGCGCCCAATCTGAAACCAAGAGGAGGGGATGAGGTCAACTCACGTCTACGCAGAGGCGGCAGGCGCGCTCGACAGAGGCGGCGGCCGCGGCGAGCTCGCGGTGGTGGGGGGCGCTCTCTGGCGGGAAGGGGAGATCGCATCCATCCTCCGCGGCCGCCGATATCGACGACGCCGCCCTGTCCAATAACAAAGAGATGAGCCGACGAGGCGGCGGCGGCGGCTACCGAGAATCACATCGGAGAGTGGATGTATGGCCTGGGAGGTTGCGAGGGCAACCTTATGGAGATACGAGAGGGAGGAGGCGTCGGCGGGGCGAATAGCCGGCGGCGGGCGACGAGGAGACGGTGCGGCGGAAGCGAGAGGTGGAGGAGCGGCATGTGTGATGTGCGTGTGTGTGGCGGGAGCAGGACGGCTGATACTGTTGCAAACACGTTTTATTTTGAGAAAACTAGGCCCTCTTTGTTTGTTTTTTTTGAGATAGCTTACCAGGCTTGCTGCCTGGTAATTAGGCCCTCTTTGATTCGTATTATTTTGAAAACGTGGGAATAGAAAAAGTATAGGGTTAGAATGTCATGTCCATTTGAACCCTATAGAATTGACAAGGAATATTTGATATTATAGGAAAAACAAAAAAAATTATAAAAAAAAATTAAAATGGATGTTAGATTTTTTATAAAATGTAGTATAAAAGATTTCATAAAAAATCCCATGAAATCTAATTCTATGAATCAAAGAACCAAGGACGCATCTAGGGAGCACTCGGCTCTGCTTCCTAGCGCTCCGGAGCGGCCAACCCAATTTGAATTTTTTGGTATTTAATCCAAGAAAGGAAATTATTTGTCTCTTAAATTAGGCTTAAATTATATTATAAAAAATTTCTAATCCACATTAGAAAAAAAAAGCAGCATATAAACAGAAAAATTGCGAAAATGCTCTTTAGAGCTCGGGCTCCATGAAGCCCGAGTTTGACTTTAGCAAAATTCAAATTTTCACGTTTTGAATTTTTTTGAAAAAAAATACACACATACTTAGAGACATAAAGCACATGTGTGTAAATTTTCAGGACGAAACACCTTAAAATGAGTGCTACACAAAAAAAACAAATCTAAGGCTTTTTAGTAGATCGCATTTTACACAGATCGCATTTTAGGGTATTTCATCCTCAAATTTTACATACACACACATAACATCCTTGGTTACTTGTATGATTTTATTCAGTTTTTTTTAAAACTAAAAAATACGAATTTTGAATTTTTCAAAAAATCCGGGCTCCATGGAGCCCGTGCTCCAAAATGCCCTACTCGAAAAAATGCAAAAACATATGTGAATATGTGTGAACGCATTTAATATGGATTTTAAAATATTCAAAAAGTCATAACTTTTAAACACCGTGCCGGAATTAAGATCCGTTTTCACAGCCGGAACCCTTGCGAATTGCTCTTCGAAACAAGATCCCGCATGAGTATGTTTCGATGAATTTTATTTTTGTGCAACTTAATCCCCGGTTGATGCAAGTGTCTAGGAGTCAATGTGCAACTAAACGACAATCAATGTGTAACTTTTTTTCTACTTGTGAACATGCAGTTTTTACCGATTTAAATACGTGTGAGCGCATTTAATGTGCAACTCCGTGGTCACGTATGTGTGACTATGTCAACGAGAATGTGCAACTCCGTGACCAGGTGTGAGCACCTTCTACAATTCAGGTGCAATTTTGCATACGAGATTGTGTAACTCAGTGTCCATACATGTGCGATTATACCATCGAGAGTGTGCAACTCCACGTTCGTGCATGAGCACATGTTGCAGCAGTACGTGTGCAACTATGCAGACATGAGTGTGCAACTCCACGGTCACACATGTGCGACTCTATCGACGATAGTGTGCAACTCTATAGTCGTGCGTGTGGTTAATGGCCGATAAGAGTACGCAACTTCAGGTCCATGCATGTGCGACTATGCCAATGAGAGCGTGCAACTCCGCCGTCATACATGTGCGACTAGGCCGATGAGAGTGTGCAACTCCGCGACCACGTATGTGTGACTAGGCCGATGACAATATGCAACTCCGCGACCACGCATGTGCGACTAAGCTGATGAGAGTGTGCAACTCCGCGGCTACGCATGTGCGACTAGGCCGATGAGAATGTGCAACTCCGCGGCCACGCATATGTGGCTAGGCCGATGAGAGTGTGCAACTTCATCTGTTGCCCGGTCAATTGCCTAGCAGACTATGTGCAACTCAATATGTTGCCCCTGCCAACTAAAACTACATATCCGAAAATAGAAAGATGAAGGAGTTGCACATCGACTACTAGGCACTTGGCTGGAACAACAAATTAAGTTGCACATATTGTTGGTGAAACAGGTGGGACGGGGTTTGCATGAAAAATCACATATCCACTAGTAGGGAGGGGGTTGCACATCGACTCCTAGGTAATTAGCCGGGGCAGTAAAGTACTTGCACATCATAAAAAATTGGTTGCCATGGTTGTTAGGTTGCAACCTCATAGGAAGTTGGATCACGCAACTCTAAAAATTAGTTTTGAAAAAAAATGCATCATGCAGTATTAAAGTTGCACCACAGAGTAATAGAGTTGCACCATATAGCACCTAAGTTGACATCAAAAAAAATTCATCAAAATATATCTATGTGAGATCTAGTTTCAAAGATATCGTCGTAAGGATTCCAACGATGAAAAAAGATCTGAATTCGGACACATGGTTTAAATGATATGGCTTTTCAAAAATTTGAAAACCCAAAATAAATACATGTATATCTGTTTTCTAAAAATCAAAATGTGTGAACGCATTTAATGCTACACCACACATGCACTAGGGACAAATTTATTTTACATGCATGCAAGTGAGACGGCCGCTCGTTCAAGCCACCGGGCACGCGCACACTATTAGGTTATTACCAAGAACCAATGTAAGAAAAAAATTGAGGATCTCAATCCTACAAAAACCCTATATTTTTTTTTAATCAAAGGAACCCTTATTGATCACATAGCAAGAGTTTTAGGGATACACAATCAGCCAGACAAACCGGCTGAAATTATTTTTCAGCGATGAAACGTGAACATTGAGCTTATTTGTTCTGAATATCGTTTCTCATGGTAGAAAGTAATATCATCAAAGTGTGATCCTCTAGCCCTAAAAGTGTGTTGAATATTGTTTATCACGCCTTTGAGATTCTTTGGTCTGAATATCATTTCTCATTGGCAATTTAAAAGTGTGTTGGCCTACCAACGAGAGAGCCTCTCGCGGTGCAAGTGCTTCGAGAGTTGCATTGTCTGATACTCCCTAATATCCATTAAAGTTGCCTTCCCAGGAAATCATCAGGACTACTTGTTGGGAGACGTAGTAGTAAATCAAAAAATTTCCTACGTATCACCAAGATCTATCTATGGAGAAACCAGCAACGAGCAAAGGGGGAGTGCATCTTCATACCTTTGAAGATCACAAAGCGGAAGCATTACTAGAACGCGGTTGGTGGAGTCGTACTCACAGCGATTCAAACCGCAGTGGATTTCGATCTAAGCGCCGAACAACGGCGCCTCCGTGTTCAACACACGTGCAGCCCGGTGACGTCTCCTACGCCTTGATCCAGCAAGGAGGAAGGAGAGGTTGAGGGAGAGCTCTGGCAGCACGACGGCATGGTGACGGTGGAGCTGCGTGGTACTCCGGCAGGGCTTCGTCAAGCACTACAAAGGATGAGGAGGAGGAGGGTTAGGGCTGCGCCGAGACAGCAAGAAACTTCTGTAGATAGCAGCCCCCCAAACCCCACTATATATAGGAGGAGGAGGAGGGAGGGCACATCCCCTAGGGTTCCCACCCTAGGGGCCGGCGACAGCCCTAGATGGCCCATGGTGCGGAGGCCGGAGAGGGAGAGGGAGGGGCGGCACCCTAGGTGGACCTAGGGCCCATCTGCCCCTAGGGTTTGCCCCCTCCCACCTTGTGCTACGCCTTGGGCCCTTGTGGGGGGCGCACCAGCCCACCTAGGGGTTGGTTCCCTCCCACCTGCGGCCCATGCAGCCCTCTGGTGCCGGTGGCCCCACATGGTGGACCCCCGGAACCCTTCCGGTGGTCCCGGTACATTACCGGTGATGCCCGAAACACTTCCGATGACCAAAACCTCACTTCCCATATATGAATCTTTACCTCCAGACCATTTCGGATCTCCTCGTAACGTCTGGGATCTCATCCGGGACTTCGAACAACCTTCGGTAACCACGTACACTATTTCCCTATAACCCTAGCGTCATCGAACCTTAAGTGTGTAGACCCTACGGGTTCGGGAGGCACGTAGACTGTTGGAAATATGCCCTAGAGGCAATAATAAATTGGTTATTATCATATTTCCTTGTTTATGATAATCGTTTATTATCCATGCTATAATTGTATTAATCGGAAACTCAGATACATGTGTGGATACATAGATAACACCATGTCCCTAGTATACCTCTAATAGACTAGCTCATTGATCAAAGATGGCTATGGTTTCCTATTCATGGACATGAGATGTCATTTGATAACGGGATCACATCATTAGGAGAATGATGTGATGGACAAGACCCAAACTACAAACGTAGCATATGATCGTGTCAGTTTATTGCTACTGTTTTCTGCATGTCAAGTATTTATTCCTATGACCATGAGATCATGCAACTCACTGACACCGGAGGAGTGCCTTGTGTGTATCAAACGTCGCAACGTAACTGGGTGACTATAAAGGTGCTCTACAGGTATCTTCGAGGGTGTCTGTCGGGTTGGCATGGATCAAGACTGGGATTTGTTATTCCGTGTGACGGAGAGGTATCTCAGGGCCCACTCGGTAATACAACATCACAATAAGCCTTGCAAGCAATGTGACTAAGTGTTAGCCACGTAAAGAGACTTGCTGGTAACGACGTTGAACTAGGTATGGAGATGCTGATGATCGAATCTCGGGCAAGTAACATACTAAAGAACAAAGGGAGCAACATACGGGATTAATTGAGTCCTTGACATAGAGGTTCGACCAATAATGATCTTCGTAGAATATGTAGGAACCAATATGGGCATCCAGGTCCCGCTATTGGTTATTGACCGTAGAGGTGTCTCGGTCATGTCTACATAGTTCTCGAACCCGCAGGGTCTACACACTTAAGGTTCGGTGACGTTTCGGTAGTATAGAGTTATGTATGGTGGTGACCGAAGGTTGTTTAGAGTCCCGGATGAGATTTCGGACATCACGAGGAGCTCCTAAATGGTCCGGAGGTAAAAACTGATATATAGGAAGTCCTGTTTTGGTCACCGGAAAAGTTTCGGGCTCATCGGTAGTGTATCGCGAGTGCCCGGAGGGTACCGGGGGACCATCGAGAGGGGTGTCTCGACCCAAGAGGCTACATGGTCTATGGGAGGAGGTAAACCAGCCCCTGGTGGGCTAGACAAAGCCTCCTCTAAGGGCCCATGCGGCTGGAGTGGTTTGAGAAGGAAAAAAACCAAAGGTGGAGAGGTGGAAAGAGTTTCCAAGTGGAAAGGAGGAATCCTACTCCTAATAGGATTGGAGTGGGACTCCTCCACCTCCAATTTCGACCAAACCTTGAGGGTTTGAGGCTGCCTCCTCCCGTCCCTTCCTCCTATATATACTAGAGGATTTAGAGGGAAAAGCTAACCCTAATAGCCACGTGCTACCTCTCCTCTAGATCGCAGTTTCTCCTCTAGATCGGTTTTCAGCGGTGCTTAGGCGAAGCCCTGCTGGAATAGCTCCACCACCATCGCTACAATGCCAACGCGCTGCCGGAGAACTCATCAACCTCTCCGCTCCTTCTTGTTGGATCAAGAAGGCGGAGATCGTCATCGAGTTGTACGTGTGCTGAACGCGGAGGTGCCGTCCGTTCCGCGCTAGATCGGAAGGACCATGATCAAGATCGCGAGACGATTCATGATTGGATCGCGGGACGGATCGTGATTGGATCGCGAGATGGATCATGAGGGGATTGCGGGACACTCGGCGATTTGGATCGCGAAGATGTTCGACTACATCAACCGCGTTTCTTAACGCTTCCCGCTTAGCGATCTACAAGGGTATGTAGATCCACTCTCCCTCTCGTAGATGCTCATCACCATGGATAGATCTTGCGTGTGCGTAGGAAATTTTTTGTTTCCCATGCAACATTCCCGAACAATGGTATCAGAGCTAGGTCTATGTGTAGATGAGATCTTGAGTAGAACACAAAGAGTTTGTGGGCGTTGATGCTTAGATTGCTTCCTCCCTTGGTCGTGTTTTGGTTCAGAGGTATTGTGGGATGAAGCGGCTCGGACCAACCTTACTCGTAGACTTACGAGTGACCGGTTCCATCGACTGACATGTAACTTCGTTGCACAAAGATGGCTGACGGGTGTCTGTTTCTCCTACTTTAGTTGGATCGGATTCGACAAAGGCAGTCCTTGAGAAGGTTGAAAAGCAATTTATGTACCACCGATGTGGTTTTGCGTAGGTGAGAATTGTTCTTGCTAGATACCCGTAGCAGCCACGTAAAACTTGCAACAACAATTAGAGGACGTCTAACTTGTTTTTGAAGGGTATGTTGTGATGTGATATGGCCAATTACATGGTGAGATATATGTGATGTATGAGATGATCATGTGTTGTATAGAATATCATGACTTGCAAGTCGATGAATATGGCAACCGGCAGGAGCCATAGTGTGTCAATCATTAAGCGCTATGTAATGCTTTACTTTATCGCTAAACGGTAGCTATAGTAGTATGAGCATGGTGGGCGCGACAACCCCGATGGAGACACAATGATGGAGATCATGGTGTTATGCCGGTGACGATGGAGATCATGCCGGTGCTTTAAGGATGGAGATCAAAAACACAAGTTCATGGCCATATCATGTCACTTATGATTTGCATGTGATGTTAATCCTTGTATGCACCTTGTTTTTCTTAGGATGACGGTAGCATTATAAGGTGATCCCTCACTTAAATTTCAAGATAAATTGTGTTCTCCCCGAGTGTGCACCGTTGCGAAAGTTCGTTGTGTCGAGACACCACGTGATGATCGGGTGTGATAGACTCTATGTTCACATACAATGGGTGCAAGCCAGTGTTGCACATGTGAAACACTCGGGTTAAACTTGACGAGCCTAGCATGTACAGACATGGCCTCAGAACACAAGAGACCGAAAGGTCGAACATGAGTCATATAGTAGATATGATCAACATGATGATGTTTACCATTGAAACCACCTCAACTCACGTGATGATCGGACTTGAGTTGGTGCATGTATCACTTGAATGACCGGAGGGATGTCAATTTGAGTGGGAGTTCTTAAGTAATATGATTAGTTGAACTCATTATCATGAACATAGTCAGTAGTGTCTTTGCAAATTATGTTATAGATCACGCTATAGCTCCCTTGAATTTTTATATGTTCCTAGAGAAATAGAGTTGAAAGATGATGGTAGCAATATTGCGGACTGGGTCCGTGATCCGAGGATTGTCCTCATTGCTGCACAGAAGGCTTGTATCCTTAATGCATCGCTCGGTGCGCCACCCTCTCTAGCATCGTCTATAGATGTTGTGAACATCTGACAGGCACGTTCCGATGACACTTGATAGTTTAGTGCGTCATGCATTACGGCTTAGAATTGAGGCTCTAAAATGTTTTGAACGTCACAGAACATATGAGATGTTCTGAGAGCTCAAATTGGGATCTCAGGCTCATGCCCATGTTGTGAGATATGAGATCTCCAACAAGATTCTTTGCCTGCAAGATGAAGGAGAATAGCTCAATCGTTGAGCATGTGCTCAGATTGCATCGGGGCTACAATCGCTTGAATCGAGTGGGAGTTGATCTTCCAGATAAGATAGTTATTGATATAGTTCTCCAAGTCACTGTCACTAAGCTACTAGAACTTGGTGATGAACTATAAAATGCCAGGGATGGAAATAATGATCCCTGAGCTATTCGCGATGTTTGACACCGCGAAGGTAGAAATCAAAAAGGAGCATCAAGTGTTGATGGTTAGTAAAACCACTAGTTTCGAGAAGGGCATGGGCAAGAAGGGAAACTTCATGGATGGCAAGTCAGTTGCAGGTCCAGTGAAGCAACCCAAAGTTGAACCCAAACCCAAGACTAAGTGCTTCTATTATGAGGAGAGCGGTCGCTGAAGCGGAACAACCCTAGATACTTGGCAGATAAGAAGGCTGGCAACATCGACAGAAGTATATTTGATATACGTGTTATTAATGTGTACCTTACTAGTATTCCTAGTAGCACCTGTGTATTGGATACTGGTTCGATTGCTAAATGTTAGTAACTCGAAATAAAAGCTACAGAATAAACGGAGACTAGCTAAGTGTGAGGTGACGATGTGTGTTGGAAATGTTTCCAAGGTTGATGTGATCAACATTGCACGCTCTCTCTACCTTCAGGATTAGTGACAAACCTAAATAAATGTTATTTGGTGTTTGCGTTAAGCATGAACATGATTGGATCGTGTTTATTGCAACACGATTATTCATTTCAGTTAGAGAATAATGGTTATTCTGTTTACATGAATAATACCTTCAATGGTCATGCACCCAGTGAGAATGGTTTGTTGAATCTTGATCGTAGTAACACACATGTTCATAACATTGATGCCAAAAGATACAAAGTTAATAATGATAGTACCACATACTTGTGGCACTGCCGCTAAATGTCATATTGGTATAAATTGCATGAAGAAACTCCATGTTGATGGATCTTTGGACTCATTCAATTTCGAATTGGTTGAGACATGCGGACCATGCCTCTTGGGCAAGATGGCTACAAACCCCGTTTTCAGTATGATGGAGCGGGGTAGTAACTTATTGGAAATAATACATGTTGATGTATGCGATCCAATGAGTATTGTAGCGTGTAGTGGATATCGTTATTTTCCTTACCTTTAGTGATGATTTGAGTATATATGAGTATATTTGCTTAATGAAACACAAGTCTGAAACGTTTGAAAAGTTCAAGCAAATTCAGAGTGAAGTTTAAGAT
Source organism: Hordeum marinum (assembly GCA_022496015.1). Taxonomy (NCBI): domain Eukaryota; kingdom Viridiplantae; phylum Streptophyta; class Magnoliopsida; order Poales; family Poaceae; genus Hordeum; species Hordeum marinum. Next base: position 159,721,219 of record CM039673.1, on the reverse strand, counting down.
CATCGTGACAAGAATATAAAAATATCTACGATATGATCGTGGAGGTGAATATCTGAGTTACGAGTTTGGCATAAAACTTTAGACAATGTGAAAGTTGTTTCACAACTCACGCCACCTAGAACACCATAGTGTGATGGTGTGTCCGAACGTCATAGTCATGCTATATTGGATATGGTGCGTACTATGATGTCTCTTATCGTTTTGCCACTATTGTTTCGGGGTTATGCATTATAGACAACTACACTCACTTTAAAGAGGGCACCATCTAAATCCGTTGAGATGACACCATATGAATTATGGTTTGATAGAAACCTAAGCTGTCATTTCTTAATGTTTGGGGCTGCGACCCTTATGTGAAAAAGGTTTTCACCTAATGAGCTCGAGCCCAAAGCGGACAAATGCATCTTCATGGAATACCCTAAGAATAGTTGGGTATAGCTTCTATCTCAGATCCGAGTACAAAGTGTTTGTTGCTAAAACCGGGTCCTTTCTCGAGAAAGAGTTTCTCTTGAAAGAATTGAGTGGGAGGAAGATAGAACTTGATGAGGTTGTTGAACCTTTGTTCAACCAGAGAGTAGCGGAGAGCAGAAAGATGTTTCTGTGGAGCCTACGTTAGTTGAAGAGGAATTTAATGGTGATGATCATGAAGCTTCGGATCAGGTTACTATCGAACCTCATAGGTCGACAAGGACGCGTACTGCTCCTGAGTGGTATGACAACCCTGTCTTGGAGGTCATGTTGTTGGACAACGATGAACCTGCGAGCTATGGAGAAGCGATGATGGGCCCGGATTCCGACAAATGGTTAGAGGCCATGAAATCCAAGAAAGGATCCATGTATGAAAACCAAGTATAGACTTTGGTAGACTTTCTCATTGGACGGCAGGTCGTTGAGTACAAACGGACCTTTAAGATTAAGACAGACGCTGATGGTGAATGTCACCATTTATAAAGCTCGACTTGTCGGAAAGAAGTTTCCGCCAAGTTCAAGGAGTTTCTTGCCTGATTTGTAAGGTGTGAAGTTGAGTGAGACTCAAAGCTCGACCATGGAAGAAGAAAGAGAAAGGACGAACGCCGTCCCCTATGCCTTAGCCATAGGCTCTATATAGTATGCCATGCTATGTACCACACCTATGTGTGCCTTACCATGAGTCCTTCAAGGGGTACAAAAGTGATCCAGGAGTGGATCACTGGACAACGGTCAGGATTATCCTTAGTAACTAGAGGACTAAGGAAATATTTCTTGATTATGAAGGTGATAAAGAGTTCGTCGTAAAGGGTTACGTCAATGCAAACTTTAACACCAATCCGGATGACTCTGAGTAGCAATCCGAATACGTATAGTGGAGCAGCCATTTGGAATAGCTCCAAGTGGAGTGTGGTAGTAGTGTCTACAGTATGACATAGAGATTTGCAAAGTACACACGAATCTGAATGTCGCAGACCCGTTCACTAAAAGACCTCTCTCACATGCAAAGCATGATCGAGCCATAGAACTCATTGGGTGTTAGATTCATAACAATGTGAATCACATGGTGATGTGAACTAGATTATTGACTCTAGTGCAAGTGGGAGACTATTGGAAATATGCCCTAGAGGCAATAATAAATTGGTTATTATCATATTTCCTTGTACATGATAATCGTTTATTATCCATGCTATAATTGTATTAATCGGAAACTCAGATACATGTGTGGATACATAGACAACACCATGTCCCTAGTATGCCTCTAATAGACTAGCTCGTTGATCAAAGATGGCTATGGTTTCCTAGTCATGGACATGAGATGTCATTTGATAACGGGATCACATCATTAGGAGAATGATGTGATGGACAAGACCCAAACTACAAATGTAGCATATGATCGTGTCAGTTTATTGCTACTGTTTTCTGCATGTCAAGTATTTGTTCCTATGACCATGAGACCATGCAACTCACTGACACCGGAGGAGTGCCTTGTGTGTATCAAACGTTGCAGCATAATTGGGTGACTATAAAGGTGCTCTACAGGTATCTCCGAGGGTGTCTGTCGGGTTGGCATGGATCAAACTGGGATTTCTTACTCCGTGTAACGGAGAGGTATCTCAGGGCCCACTCGGTAATACAACATCACAATAAGCCTTGCAAGCAATGTGTAAGTGTTAGCCACATGATCTTGTATTACGGAACGAATAAAGAGACTTGCTGGTAATGATGTTGAACTAGGTATGGAGATGCCGACGATCGAATCTCGGGCAAGTAACATACCGAAGAACAAAGGGAACAGCATACGGGATTAATTGGATCACTGACATAGAGGTTCGACCGATAATTATCTTCGTAGAATATATAGGAACCAATATGGGCATCCAGGTCCCGCTACGTGTTATTGACCATAGAGGTGTCTCGGTCATGTCTACATAGTTCTCGAACCCGCAGGGTCTGCACACTTAAGGTTCGGTGACGTTTCGGTAGTATAGAGTTATGTATGGTGGTGATCGAAGGTTGTTTGGAGTCCCAGATGATATCCCGAATGTCACGAGGAGCTCCGGAGGTAAAGATTGATATATAGGAAGTCCTGTTTTTGTCACTGGAAAAGTTTCGGGCTCATCGGTAGTGTACCGGGAGTGCCGGGAGGGTACCGGGGGACCATTGGGAGGGGTGTCTCGACCCAAGAGGCTACATGGGCTGTGGGAGGAGGTAAACCAGCCCCTGGTGGGCTGGCTGAAACCTCCTCTAAGGGCCCATGCGCCTGGAGTGGTTTGAGAAGGAAAAAAATCTAAAGGTGGAGAGGTGGAAAGAGTTTCCAAGTGGAAAGGAGGAATCCTACTCCTAATAGGATTGGAGTAGGACTCCTCCACCTCCAATTTCGACCAAACCTTGAGGTTTTGAGGCTGCCTCCTCCCCTCCCTCCCTCCTATATATACTAGAGGATTTAGAGGGAAAAGCTAACCCTAATAGCCACGGGCTACCTCTCCTCTAGACCACAGTTTCTCCTCTAGATCGGTTTTCAGCGGTGCTTAGGCAAAGCCCTGCTGGAATAGCTCCACCACCATCACCGCAACGCTGTCGCACTGCTGGAGAACTCAGCTACCACTCCGCTCCCTCTTTCTGGATCAAGAAGGCCAAGATCATCATTGAGTTGTACGTGTGCTGAACGCGGAGGTGCCGTCCGTTTCGCGCTAGATCGGAAGGACCGTGATCAAGATCACGAGACGATTCGTGATTAGATCGCGGGACAGATCGTGATTGGATCGCGAGATGGATCGTGATGGGATCGCGGGACACTCGACGATTTGGATTGCGAAGACGTTTGACTACACGCGTTTCTTAACGCTTCCCTCTTAGCGATCTACAAGGGTATGTAGATCCACTCTCCCTCTTGTAGATGCTCATCACCATGGATAGATCTTGCGTGTGCATAGGAAATTTTTTGTTTCGCATGCAACTTTCCCTAACATAGACATGACCGAGACACCTCTCCGGTCAATAACCAACAACGGGATCTGGATACCCATGTTGGCTCCCACATGCTCCACGATGATCTCATCAGATGAACCATGATGTCAGGGATTCAATCAATCCCGTATACAATTCCCTTTGTCTACTGGTATGATACTTGCCCGAGATTCGATCGTCGGTATCCCTATACCTTGTTCAATCTCGTTACCGGCAAGTCTCTTTACTCGTTCCATAACACATCATCCCGTGGCTAACTCCTTAGTCACACTGAGCTCATTATGATGATGTCTTACCGAGTGGGCCCAGAGATACCTCTCCGTCACACGGAGTGACAAATCCCAGTCTCGATTCGTGCCAACCCAACAGACACTTTCGGAGATACCCGTAGTGTACCTTTATAGCCACCCAGTTACGTTGTGACGTTTGGCACACCCAAAGTATTCCTACGGTATCCGAGAGTTGCACAATCTCATGGTCTAAGGAAACGATACTTGACATTAGAAAAGCTTTAGTAGACGAACTACACGATCTTGTGCTATGCTCAGGATTGGGTCTTGTCCATCACATAATTCTCCTAATGATGTGATCCCGTTATCAATGACATCCAATGTCCATGGTCATGAAACCGTGACCATCTCTATTTATCAACGAGCTAGCCAACTAGAGGCTCACTAGGGACATGTTGTGGTCTATGTATTCACACATGCATTACGGTTTCCGGTTAATACAGTTATAGCATGAACAATAGACAATTATCATGAACAAGGAAATACAATAATAACCATTTTATTATTGCCTCTAGGGCATGTTTCCAATACTACTCCGAGCAACAATTACCACTGTAAACACAAAATCACTCTTTTTTTAGACAAACTACAAAATCACTCGAAGCTGATGTCGTGGTCGGCAATAACCAAACTCGACAAGGAGCAAACCCTCCTCGACCACTTCTAGGCCCACCTCGGATCGTGTGCTATACACACCAAAATCATCACCTGGGAGAGCATTATGCAACACCATGACCTTTCTGCTTTGGATGCTCCCTTCGATGAGGCAGAGATAAAAGAGGCGACTTTTTCCCTGCCCTCGGTGAGGGCCCTGGGCCGGATGGTTTCACCGGAAGCTTCTTCAAATCGTGTTGGGAGATCATCAAAGCTGATATCCTGGCTGTCGTGCAGTAGCTCACGAATTTGCGTGGCGATTGTGTGTGTATCATCAACTCAGCCAACATTATTATCCTCCTGAAGAAGGTCGACCCTTCTTCAATTGGGGACTATCACCCAATCAACTTGACTCATAGTATATCCAAGATCTTCTCCAAACTACTGGCTAACCGTCTGGCTTCGCTACTTCCAACTTTGGTCTCCAAGTGCCAAAGTGCTTTTATTCAAAAGCATGCATCGACAACTTCTTGCACGTGCATAACTTGATTAAAGAACTTCATCGCTCTTCAATGCCTGGCCTTTTCCTCAAGCTCGACTTCTCCAAGGCCTTTGACTCGGTGGGTTGGGCTTACCTCCTCGAGGTGCTTCAATAGCTAGGTTCCGAGCAACGCTGGATCTGTTTATCCCTCACATCCTCCTCCTCCAGGGTGTTGCTAAATGGCGAACGTGGGTCCCCATTCGCGCATGCTAAAGGTATTCGTCAGGGCGACCCACTATCGCCTATGCTCTTCATCGACCTGCTTCAGCTTATGCTTTGGCCGGCTTCCAAGGCCGGGATACTCAAGCCCATCAAGTCATGTTCGGCTTCCTGTAGGATCTCCCTCTATGCGGATGATGTTGGCATCTTTGCCAACCTAGTCAGAGAGGATATCGACGCCATCGCTAGGATCCTTGCCTGCTTCGGGGAGGCATCAGGCCTCATCACTAACGCCAAGAAGACGGGGGGTGTTCCCCATTCCCTGCCACGACATCAATCTCCCCGGCATTCTATCGGGCTTCCCAGCCAAGATTTCCTCCTTCCCTAGAAAGCACCTTGGCCTCCCTCTGCAAACCAGACGCCTCAAGAGGGTTGACCTCTAGCCTCTAATTGACAAATATATTGGTAGGTTGCCGGGTTGGAAGGGGAAGAACCTCGCGAGGCCCGGCCAGGTATCCCTGACGAAGTCTGTATTGTGCGCTATTGCTACTCATCATCTCACAGCTTTACCGCTCCCCGCTTGGGCCAACCAGAAGCTCAACAAGATTACTCGCAACTTCTTCTGGTGTGGAGATGACTACGACAACGCGTCTGGCGGCCACTCATTTGTAAACTGGAAGACTGTCTGTCAGCCTAAGGCCTTGGGTGGGCTTGGTATAACTGACCTAGAGAGGTTTGGGAGGGCTCTTCGCCTTCGGTGTCCCTAGCTCATGTGGGACTCCCCCGACCAACAATGGGTGGGTTCCACCACCATCTCCTTGGGCAACGGTGGCGAAGCTCTTTTCTGGCACGATGACTGGACCGGTCGATGCCCCTTCATACTCATCGTGTCGGGACCAGAAAGCAGCAAACTATGATGAAGGAACTCCAGGAGGAGAACTGGATCAGAGCAGTTGCCCGCCTCTCGAACCCATCTCAGCTGTAGGAGTTCATTGCCCTCGCTTCGGTCATCTCCCTGATGGTTCTGTCTGCGGGCCAGGAGGACCACATCTCGTGGCGGTGGACCCCCAATGGCACCTACTCCACCGCTTCGTCATACACGGCCCCATTCATTGGTTCCTTCCCGAGATTCTCCCCGACCAAGATTTGGGAAGCACACACTAAACCAAAGTTCAAGTTCTTTGCTTGTCTTGTACTCCATGAAAAGATTCTAACAACAGACATATGCCCGCTTTGCCTCCAAGCCCCGGAGATGGCTACACACCTTTGCAAGGATTGGTCGTTGCCGCTGCAGTTGTTGGGGAACGTTGCATGGGAAACAAAAAATTTCCTACGCACACGCAAGATCTATCCATGGTGATGAGCATCTACGAGAGGGAGAGTGGATCTACATACCCTTGTAGATCGCTAAGAGGGAAGCATTAAGAAACACAGTTGACGTAGTTGAATGTCTTTGTGATCCAATTCGCTAGCTGTCCCGCGATCCAATCACGACCCGTCCCGATCTAGTGCCGAATGGACGACACCTCCGCGTTCAGCACACGTACAACTTGATGATGATCTCCGCCTTCTTGATCCAGCAAGAGGGAGTGGAGAGGTAGATCAAAACTCCGGTAGCGCAACGGCACGGTGGTGGAATTATTTTGGCAGGGCTTCTCCTAAGCACAACCAAAACTAGGGGAGACGAATTAGTGGGGAAAGAGGGTTGCACCGTGGCTTAGGGTTGGGTGCGGCTGCCCTCTCTCCCCTCCAATATATATAGGAGGGAGCGGAGGGGCCGGCGCCCCTAGGGTTTCCCCTAGGAGTCGGCCGAACAGGAGGTGGAGGAGTTCACCTCCAATCCTACTCCAAGTAGGATTCCAATCCTACTTGGATTTCCTTCCCCCACTTGGGGTTTGTCCCTTTTCCACACCTCTAGCCGCATGGGCCCTTAGGGGCTGGCTTGCCCAGCCCAATAAGGGCTGGTGCGCCACCCCTAAGGCTCATGTGTCCTCCCGACATGGGCGGCCCCTCCCGATGGCCCCCCGGAACCCTTTTGGCACCCCTCGTGATGTCCAAGATCTCATCCGGGACTCCGAACAACCTTCGGTCACTAACACATATATCTCAATACTACCGAAATATCGTCGAACGTTAAGTGTGTAGACCCTGCGGGTTTGAGAACTATGTAGACATGACCGAGACACCTTTACGGTTAATAATCAATAGCGGGACCTGGATGCCCATATTGGTTTCTACATATTCTATGAAGATCTTTATCGGTTGAACCTCTATGTCAAGGATTCAGTTAATCCTGTATGTTGTTCCCTTTGTTCTTCAGTATGTTACTTGCCCGAGATTCGATCGTTGGTAGCTCTATACCTAGTTCAATCTCTTTACCGACAAGTCTCTTTACTCGTTCTGTAATACAAGATCCTGTGGCTAACAGTTTAGTCACTTTGCTTGCAAGGCTTATTGTGATGTTGTATTACCGAGCGAGCCCTGAGATTCCTCTCCGTCACACGGAGTAACAAATCCCAGTCCTGATCCATGCCCACTCAACAGACACCTTCGTAGATACATGTAGAGCATCTTTATAGTCACCTAGTTATGTTGCGACGTATGATACACACAAGGTATTCCTCCGGCGTTAGTGAGTTGCATGATCTCATGGTCATGGGAACAGATACTTGACATGTAGAAAGCTATAGCAATAATGTCACATCCCTAGCTAGATGTCTTAGGATAGCATGTGCTTGCATCATATGTCATTTTTGCATCAACATGAAATGGGGACTAAAAGAAAACCCCAAGCTCACACTGCATTAAAACAGTTCAAAGTTGGTGAAATTTCAACAAATCCAAAATGCCCTTTAGAAATGTTCCCTATGTCTCATAAAATTGGACATGATTATAACATAGACCATTTTAAATATTGAACAACTGAAGCAATTTAAAAATAATTGATAAAGCCCCTGAAAATGATAAATAAAGCATTATCATTATTTCTGTTTTCAAAATATCCTAAAACTTTTTAGACAAGTTTGAAATATTCAAACTCCATTATAGAAAATATATGGGATGTTTTATAAAATCATTTGTACCTGCAAAAGAAATAAACAAATGCAGTGGAAAACAGAGAGGAATATAAAAGAAAAAGAAGAAGCAGAGGCCTAAGGGGAAAAATCGGTCCATCTGGCCCATGGCCAATCATCCCTGTCCTGTCGCCAGGAGGACAGGGCATGCGTTCGCCGCGCGCGGGCACACGTCGGCCACCTCCTCCCTGCCTGACTGCTAGCCTGGAGGGCTGGGAGAGCGCCAGCGCGAGGCCTCCTCGTCGTGGCCTCCTTCTCCTCTCCCTCTCTCCCTCACGCGCTCTCTCTCACTCTCTTTCCTCCTCTGCTCCGCCATGGCCGAGCTCCTCCTCGCCGCGCCGCCGTAGCTCCAGCCTTCCCCGTGCCTTTCCGAGCCCACCAAAAGCCCCGCCGCGACCTCCTCGTCCTCCCCATGAAGCCAGTCGACGCCGGGAGCCATCCACGACGCACTGTCGCCGCTTCCGCCCCCCCGGCCGCCGAAGTTCTCCCACGGCGATTCGAGGTCGTCAGTGCGTCCCCGACCTCGCTGTCGTCCCCAGCGACCCCGACGTGAGCCCTTGCTCCGTTCCCCCTCCCCTGGCAGCCCGTCCCTCGCCGTAGACGCCGATCCCCTCGCTGCCCGAAGCTTGCCGCCGCTCGGGTTGTCGCTGGCCACAACTCCGGTGGCCCCCGAGCCGCCTCTGCCGCAGCGCAGGATGCGCGCGTGCACGAGCTGCCTCCCGATGCCCTCCGCGTGCGAAATGGTCGCCAGAGGCGCGTTCTGGCAAGTCGCCGCCGTGCAGATGGTCGCCGCCGACCCCGCTTCGGTGGGCGCTGGCGTGGCCATCATCAGAGGCTAATCCCCCCTGATTAATTAGGCCCCAACCGCTGACCAGTGGGGCCCAAATGCGGGTCAAACCCTGGTCAGCGCGGGAATTAAGCCTATGTCACTGACGTGCGGGCCCCGCACGTCAGGTTTGACCCTGGCCTGGTCAGTTGACCAGCTGACGTCGTGGTGACGTCAGGCTGACGCCATAATTCTATTTTCTAGTTTAAAAATAATTCCAGAAATTGTTTAAAACTTCAAAAATTCATATAAATTAATCTGTAAATCAGATGAAAATAATTTATATATGAAAATTTATCAAAAAATCTAATGAATCCAATGGTGCTATTGTCATGCATGTTAGAGCAATCTAAATAGGTGAACATTGACATTTACTAATAGGTTAGTATATGGAATTTGAAATGAAGAACGATTTTGAACCTATATTCAAACTCATTTCAAATTAACATAATCACTAGCTGCATTAGCTCATCCATACATGCTATCATGCCATGATCATGCATCATATTGTTGCACTTGCGTGTATTGATTGTTTCTTATCTGCATTGCGGTAGGCCCTGCTTCTGAGGATACCCCCGAGTATCCCAACGAAGGAGAGAACCTTCCCGCTACCCAGCAAGGCAAGCAACCCCTTTGATCATTCCGATAATATCCCACTCTCTCGCTCCTACTCTTGTTTATTGCATTAGGACAATCGATCACATGTCAGTGATACACGGTAGATGATCCTATTTTGCTGCATGACCTGTCATTGTGATAGTAAATAACTAAACCTTGCAACCTAGCATACCTGGTAGACACTTGTGCCATGATGTGCTTAGCTTACTTTGCCTGCTATGCTTGCTATGCTTAGAGTTGTGTCAGGTCTGATTCATCTAGGTGATGAACTGAGTGAAACAATGTTGTTCTGATGTGATGATCTTATGATGAACCCGATTTGGTAAAGGTAGCGATGAGAGGCTATGTAGGAGTATATAGTGGGTTGTCTCATTGGGACCGTTCTTAGGAATTGAGTTCCGTGTTTGTGATCGAAGACTACATACTACCAAACATTGGGTTCCGGTAACTCGACCCCTCTCGACCTATCAGTCGCTTAGTCCTTAGTCTAGGAGTTGCAAGTAGTTTTTGGTGTTTATAGCATGCTGGAGGTCGTGCGTAGCGCTGACCCTCGGGGTGGGTTACGACGCGGTAGGCAGTGGAACGGTGTACCAAGGGTCACCCGAATGGTGAGCTTGGGTACCCTGCGCACATCGTTTGGGGCCGTAGCGGAAACTTTGGCCGGACTTCCGTGCGGGTTCAGTCTCGAATAGGTGATAGCCTGGACTAGAGGTCTTATGTGATTGACGGTCGTGGCCGACTCCCTTGTTGGGCATCCGCTTGACGGATGCCGAGGTGCATGGTTTTATGAGCACATGACGATAAGTGGCAAGAGCGTGTGTGAAGAAGTACACCCCTGCAGGGTATGAAACTATTCGAATAGCCGTGTCCTCGGATATGGACTACTTGGAGAACTTATGTTGTTCATAGATAATCAAATGGATACTCATAAAAATATCAAGACAAGTGTGAGTATCGTGGATGGCACTCTCCCAGGAGAGGGAAGTGAATCCATGGTGGTGTATTGTCGTGGAGTTAGTCGACTCATGTGTGATACTAAAAATGTAAACAAAGAGTTAAAATTGAGTAGTGTAGGTTAACCATGAGTCAAAGCTGGCATTGCTGCATAAACTCCACCCCCCTTGTTGATACATGAGCATGAATAGACTAGGTATGCTTTAAAGACTTGCTGAGTATGTTTGTACTCACGTTTGCTTAATAAATGTTGCAAATGAGACCCAGGACCCATCAGGTGGGTTCTTTCTAGATGTTGGCGATGCCGAATAGCTGGTGTCCTAGCTACGACCTTTGCCCTGTGGCGGGCTGTAGATAGTCAGGCCATGTGCCTTTTTACCCTTTTCATCTGTCTGTACTTAGACAGCCTTAAGCTTCTGCTTGGTTTGTATGAACATGTTTGTATGACTTGAGTGTCGGGTCATGTGACCCCTATCTGTAAGAACATATTATACAAGGCTCATCTGAGCCTCTTAAATAAAAGTCATGTTGTTGTATGGTTATGTTGTGATGCCATGGTTGTATCTATGCATATCGGGCATGTCGTGCGTACGTGTGACGTGCAATGGTATGTATGGGATCCGGCACCTAGTCGTGTGCCTTTAGTAGTGCTCTTTACAGGAAACTGCCTCTTTGTGCTTCCATCGAGCCATGGTAGCTTGCTACTGCTCCGGACACATCGATTGACCGACATGTATCCTTCTTTGCTGTTGTGTCTGTCCCTTCAGGGAAATGTCTCGTAGTGTAATGGAGTCCCTGTAGCCTGCTACGACTCGTCTACGTGCAGTGATGGCATTTGTGTCTCACAGAGTAATGGGGTCCTTGTAGCTTGCTATGACTCGTCTACACACGCTTGAGGCCGACACCTGCATTGTTGGGTTACGTATGTCTGTTTCCGTACGAATGTGCCACTTGCGTTCTATGACTAGTCATGTCGGCCCGGGTTCTTTGTTGTTTGATTGCCAGCGACATGTTCACATACGTGAGCCAAAAGACGCAAATGGTCCCGGCTAAGGTAAGGCTGCAGCCGTGGAGCTTACTGTGCGTGAGGCCGCAAAGTGATGTGATATGTTACAACCTGGATTCATATGACTTAGGATCAGGGTCCCGACAAATAAACTGACATGATCATATGCTATGTTCATAGTTTGGGTCTTGTCCATCACATCATTCTCCCAATGACGTGATCCCGTTATCAAATGACATCTCATGTCTATGGCTAGGAAACCTTGACCATCTTTGATCAGCGAGTTAGTCTACGCATACTAGGGACACGGTGTTGTCTATGTATCCACACATGCATTTGAGTTTCCAATCAATACAATTATAGCATGGATAATAAATGATTATTATGAACAAGGAAATATAATAATAACCACTTTATTATTGCCTCTAGGGCATATTTTCTACAACAGTTTGGTCTCATGTTAAGGTCTAGTCCGGGGAGGACCCTGGGGCCATGCCCATGCTACCAACTTCTATGGGGATATCCGATTGGTGGGACTTGCTCAACGACATGCTGCCTAAAGATGACCGTCGAAGGCGTAGTGGCCTCTTCCTATATACCATCAGGAACATCTGGAAGGAGCGCAACCAATGCATCTTGAACGGCACTCGACTAATCCACCTTGAGGTCACAGCTATTGCCTTCGAGGACATCAAGCAAAGGACCCTTGCTTTCGGCCGAGTGGCGACCGGTATCAGTTAATTCGAGTTTCTGGAGGGGGGGCGTTTTATGGGTTTTTGTCAGGATTCCCAATAGCAAAAGAAATATGTTATTTTTGTACATAAACCTCTTTTTTTGGCATCTATTCCATCTAATATGAAAAGGCAGTGCTCTTGCCGGTTCCCTGGAAAACAAATCACCATATATCAGACTTCAGTTTGTTTCCTTATTTTGTCGTACAACACCACACACTTGGATGATCAACATCCATTTTAAAAACAATCGTGTACATATTCCTAAGTAAATTTAGCAAATTGCATGTACAAGAAATGAAGCACCATACACACATGCAACCAACATGGACGGATCACATACTTATGTACTCACTGTCCCCTCCTCCAACGTGTTGGGTAATCCCTGTCATCCTAAAATGCACGATCTTCACTTGCCCTATCTCCCAAAGATTGTCATGTACTCGCCCCGTCCAAAAAAACTGGAAAGTATCGGTCGTGTGACTAATCATATTTGTCATGGGAATGAGCCTGATAGTAGAAGGTAGGGGTACAAAAGGAGAAGGCAGAGTCCTACCTATGGCAAGGGTGTACACACGGATGTATGAGTTCAGGCCCCTCTCGTGGAGGTAACAACCCTACGTCTTAGTGCTCGGGAGCTTTGTCATGTGGAATGTTGAGATTACAAAGGTTGCGAACCCTTGTGCTAGAGGGGAGGGGCACCTTATATAGAGTTTGCTGTCCCTCATAATTGTCAGGCATCCAAGGGTCCGATCATGGGTTTAAAGAATAGCATTACTGGTAACATACATAATAAAAGCTACTAATGATGATAGGCCTAACGCCTGCCTGTTGGCCTCCTGGGGGTGGCTTCTGGTCTTTTGGCGTCGACTGTAAGTGAGGTATTCCAAGTGACAGTCGACTGTCGAGTGGAGGAAGAAGTCTCCAAGTGGATTGCCTGTTGAGTGACTTGAGCGCCACTGGGAATCCAGTCAGAAGCTTACTTGTGATCTTCAAGTCCTCCAATGTAGTGTCCTTAGATAGGGTATGTAGGTCAGGCCTAGGACCCTACCCTAGGTACATATCCTTGTCATTAGCCCCCAAATGGATCAGGGTTCGACTGGTGAATGGGAATATCGATGTCAGCTCAGAACAAGGCACTAAATCTTCCGAATGATATTCGAGGCTTCAACGAAACTTGCGTCGACTGAACCCTTCGTCATTCGCCCGAATCAATTCAGCCTTGAAAGTGTCCGAGTGAATATTCAATTCCAATTTTGTTTCGAGTGATCTAAAGGAATCTTTGGAGGTGACGGGTCAGTCTGTCAGACCCGGATCTTGCAGGATACAAAAATTTAGGAAGCGTGCATGCCTGCGATGATGACACCATGATCAGGGCAAGTGGGGGCATCACGCCTCGATTCTCGCGCCGGTCATTTCGCCATGTATGGGGCGTCTTCTAGGGTTGACGTGTGCAGTGATCTCGCGAGTCCACCCATCAGTGAGGCACTAGGCAGGGTATAAATTCTGAAGCGCCACGAATTGCATAGTAATCTTCCCCAAACTTCCTCTCTTCCTCCGCCTCCCCTATTCTCAGCGCAACACTCCGTTCTTCTCCGACGAGAGCAGCAACCGTGATGACGAAGGGAACCATGGAGAAGCTGGAGCGCGCCAAGAAGGGGGTGGCGAAAGGCAAGGGCAAGAAGCCCTCGATCGCTCGGTTCACCGCGCCGATGAGATGGATGCAGGGAGACTTTCTCCCCTCGGTGGTTACTTAAGCGGACATCGATGGCCTGGTTGCCGACGGGCTTGTGGTGGACGATTCCTAGAGGTTGTCTGAGGGAGAGCGTGAACCGGAGCCACGCGAAGGAGAGCGGGTTCTCCTCCTCTCCCACATCGAAAGAGTATTTTCTATGCCTCCCCACCCGTTCATTAGAGGGTTTCTGAACTTCTTTGGTGCTCAGCTCCACCAGTTCCCACCAAATGCAATTTCCTACTTGTCTGCTTTCATCACCTTGTGCGAGTGCTTTCTGGGCTGTCCTCCTCACTGGGGACTGTTCAAGCACATCTTCACGGTTAGATCTCAGACTGTGAAGAAAGCCCTCCCCGAGGACGGGAAAACTCATGTATTGTAGCTGTGTGGGGGTCTAGGACTTCAAAAGAGAGCTCGTAGTTCTTTCCCTTCTATGACCTTTCCTGGATCTGTTAGAAGCTGGCAGTCGACATGGTTTTATTGCAAAAATATAGCTTCTCCCAACATGTCGACTAGTCTTCCCCCTTTCACATCTGATCGTCCAGCCGTCCCCAAGTCTCTAAAGGTGTCAGAGGAGGAACAAGTCCAAGTGGGAATCTTGGTGGACGCCATGGTGAAACTTATTCGGGGTGGAGTGACCGGCATGGATCTCTTGGAAACATTCCTCAATCGAGGGATTCAGCCGCTCTAGGCCAGGGGTCACACCATGTGGCACTATGTAGCCCCCAAGGATTTGACTAGGACGCACCCAGAAGAGGTTCCACAAAAAACTGTCGAGCAATGGCTTCGCAGCATCACCGGGGCATGTGACAATCCCTTAGGAGCTAAGAGGATCTGACCTTACTCGATCGAAAACCCGCCGAAGAATCTGGTAAGTTGCACTTTGTCGACTAAAGTACTTGTACTATCGAGTGATTGATTGATTTATTGACTGACTTCCTTGTTTGAATCACGCAGGAGTGGACACATATGTACTTGCCTGTACCCAACAGGAACCAACCTGAAGATGGTGGGGTGAGTGAGGGCGGCAGCATGGACGGCGACGGCTCTTATGACTCCGAAGACGAATACGAAAACTCAGGTGAGAACGAGGAAGAAGTTGAGTCCCCTCCTCGCTTCGAACGCTGCTCCAAGTCTCGCCAAGACCCTACGACTGCTGAGGACAAGGCCCCGGGCCCAAGTGAGAAGAACCCGAAGCGAAGCCGACCTTCGACCGTCGAGTCAAGTGAGCGGTCGGCGAAGCAACCCAAGCCGAATGTAACCAAACCTCGCAAAGCACTGCCTCGCATGAGGATGGTTGTGCATGTCGTCTCCACATGAGTATTTACTTTCGAATTCTCACCGTCGATTGTGACTTTGAATTCTTATTGACCGGGTGCTATTCGATCCATCAGAGCTGCTACTTCAGTGACGTCGCCTCGGCATGACGGAGGGGAAGCAATGGATGTAGACACTGCCGATGCAACCACTTCTCACAAAGGTAACCGAATCTTCAGTTCTGCTTCTCAAATATGGTTTGTCGATTGCAAAAGTTAATAGTGCTGATTGATTAATGTAGAAATCATCCAGCTGGAAGATGACGAAGAACATCTTGGGGGCACGGGAGGCGGAAGTGAGACCCTAGGCACCCCGCGCATACGTACTCGAAGAACTTCGTCCGCGCAGACGCCTCAACGGTTGACCGCCGGATCCTCCTAGGGGATAAGCGACTCAACACGAGTGAGACCTGACCCTGCAGTGCCTCTGATGAGTGCTCCTCCAGCTATTTCAACTATCGTGACGTCGAATCCAACCGGACCTGCTCAGACTACCTCGACTGCTCCAGCTATTATGCCGATTCTGCCAGTGATGATCTTTCCTCTTCACCGTGTTCCAGAAGATCAGACCGGAGCCAGAAAGGAGGCCATGATCCAGGTGGAGCAGATGATGTTGCGCACCAAGGAGGCGTACGAGGCCAGCAAGTTGGCTTATGACGCCAGCACAACGCTTTGCACCAATGTCCGAGTAAGTTCGATTGTAAGTACATTTCTTATTGAATTCCTGTCTTCTTTGACTGTACACCCACTGGGTGTTTGCTTACCACTTGTAGAATGTTTTAAAGTCCTCCACTCGAATAGATTAGGTCTTAATCGAGTAGGTTTTAGGTCAGTGGGGGCACTCTGAGTGCACCCACTAGGTATAGTCACTCAGACCGTTGTCGAGTGCTTGCACCGGCAGTGGTCTTACCATTTGTCGTATACAGGATACGTTTGCCCTTGATCGCACCACTCCGAAGCTACTTCATAGGTTTCATGGATATCATTGATCAACCATGATATGACGCTACATAAGGATAGACTGCACTTCACGGTTGTCAGTGCAAACCTTTCCAAGGGTGCGGAGTGGGGTGGCATGTCACTCGACAGATCGAGTGATGGATGTTCTAATGATGGATACTTTCAGCCACTCGACAGGTCGAGAGTTGGTAGATCCAATGGGGGC
This sequence comes from Hordeum marinum, assembly GCA_022496015.1. Taxonomy (NCBI): domain Eukaryota; kingdom Viridiplantae; phylum Streptophyta; class Magnoliopsida; order Poales; family Poaceae; genus Hordeum; species Hordeum marinum. The sequence continues at coordinate 159,704,775 of CM039673.1, read as the reverse complement.
ACACTAAGTGCACCCACTGGGTGTAGTCCTTGAGATCCCCGTCGGGTGCTTGCATCGGCGGGGGTCTGATAGAGAATGTTGAATGTTCTGACAGGGCAGACCTTGTCGACTGTTTAATAACTAGTGGGGGCATGCTGAGTGCACCCATTAGGTGTAGTCCCCAAGGCTACTGTTGATCGCAGACGATAAGCAGTAGTCTTGAAAACTTGAAATCGAAATTTTTGTCGTACGTGTAGTACGAGCGTCACTCGACATGTCGAGTGTATTTTATTTTTCTTGACCGTCCCGCACCGAAGCTACCATGTAGGTTTTATGATCATCATTTGACCAACCGTGATATGATGCTGCTTCAAAGGTGTGGAATGGGGCCGATGGGTCACTCGACAGATTGAGTGTTAACCGTTCCAGTGGGGGCACTCTGAGTGCACCCACTGGGTGTCTTCCCCGAGACCGCCGTCGAGTGCTTGCACTGGCGGGGGTCTGATAGAGACTGTATTGAATTTGTTTACGGTACGCGGAGTACACGAGCCACTAGACATGTCGAGTGGACTTTTGGTTGGATTCTTCTTCCCCTGGACGCAGGTTTCATGGATATCATTGATCAACCATGATATGACGCTATTCCAAGATAGTGGGGCGGGGTGGTGTGCGCCACCCAGTCGACCGGCTTTGGTCTTCTGCACTTCAGAGTGCTGATATTTCTTGTTGATTGAATTTCTTTCTTTGTTGATTTCAAAGGGCTTGTGAACTTGGCATGCAGTACAAAGATCTTGAATATGAAAGGAACCGGCTGCACGTGGACTTGGAAGCCTCCAACAGTGCTTTGGAGCGAGTGCGGACCGAGCTAAAAACTCTGGGAGGTAACTTCTGTCGACCCACCGCATTCTCATCCTTGCTTTCCATGCTTTCAACCGAGTGCTTTCACTCAAACAGACGTACGCAATGAAAATCGTCGACTCCAAGCGCGACTCAACAATGTTGTTTCTTTAGATACCATGAAGAAAGCACTCGAGGACAAGGACAAAGCACTTGTTGATGCCCAATGGGTGGCGAAGGAGAAAACTGAAGCTACCGACCAGAAGCTGACTGCTGCCAAGAAGATGGAGGAGGAGAACTCAAAACTAAACCAGGAGTGTGTGGACCTCATCAAGAGAACTGAGCAGCTAACCAAGAGGAGCAATGGCATGGAGAAGCACTTAGGGGAGTTCTCGAGGAAGATGTACATCATGCTCGACGGTGTGTATCTCTGTCGACTGAACTTTATAAAATCTTTGACAACTATATCTCATCAATCCTCCTCCCATTCTTTCTTCCCAATAGAATTCTACCAAGACTTTGAAAAAGAGACTGAGGAGATCGAGCCCAATTTGGATCCACCAAGTCACCTGTAGGAGATGCGGTGGCCATGAACATGCTGAGACTCAACTTCAGGCTCCAGGGCATTCAAGCGTATGTCCTCCGACTAAAAACTGCGATGGAGAGGATTGACAAGGAACTGTGGCCTGAAGACACTCTTGAGCTCGACCTCAAATATATGATGGCATGCCCGAATGACCTCCCCAGTCGAGGGCAGGCCTGGAAGAAATCTACGACTCGCTGCGGTGCTGACGTGGCACTCTCCCTTGTTAGGGTCCATTGCAAGGATGCGAGGGAAGACAAGTTGAAGGAGCTCCGAGTGGTTAACACGAAGAAAATTCAATTTGAAGATTTCATGGAGACCTTCATCGACGCAGCCACCAGGATCGCGAACGACATTGACTTGGACACGTTCGTCGAGCCAGCCAGCCCGTCGGGTGCTTGAAAAACTTGATCTTTGAGAGAAAAATTTATTGGCCTCGGTATGCCGAGTGGAATTATATCAACTTTAAAACTTCATCTAGGCCTTAAGCCTGAGCACGTTTACTTTCTCGCGAAACATTTATCTGCGATTAAACCTTTGGATTTATCTGCATTTGGCTTTCAATCGCTTGTTCGACTGAATTTGTTTTCTGACTTAGGTGAAAGCTGGTTTGCAGCTATGCTCCCGAGTGTGAGGATTACCCAACACTCGAGGAAGTTTTTAAGCCTAGGTGAAGACTTATTCGCTGCTAGGACGTCGAGTGGATGGATTACTATCCACTCGACAGGGATTCTAACTTAGGCGAAAGCATGTTCGCGGCTAAGCCCCCGAGTGTGAGGATTGCTCAACACTCGGAGTATCTTTGAACCTAGGCGAGGACTTATTCACAGTTAGGACGTCGAGTGGATGGGTTACTATCCAATTGGCAGGGATTTTAACTTAGGCGAAAGCATGTTCACAGCTAAGCTCCCAAGTGTGAAGATTGCTCAACACTCGGAGTATCTTTGAACCTAAGCGAAGACTGATTTGCAAATAGGTCGTCAAGTGGATGGGTTACTATCCACTCGGTGGAGATTTTAACTTAGGTGAAAGCATGTTCGCAGCTAAGCCCCCGAGTGTGAGGATTGCTCAACACTCGGAAAAGAATTTTGAACTTAGACGAAGGCTGGTTTGTAGCTAAGTCGTCGAGTGAATGGACTGCTATCCATTCGACAGGGTTTTTAACTTTGGCGAAAGCATGTTCGTAGCTAAGCCCCCGAGTGTGAGGATTGCTCGACACTCGGGGAAGAATTTTGAACTTAGATGAAGGCTGGTTCGTAACTAAGTTGTTGAGTGAATGGACTGTTATCCACCCGACAGGGTTTTTAACTTAGGCAAAAGCATGTTCGCAGCTAAGCCCCCAAGTGTGAGGATTGCTCGACACTCGGAGAATTCCCAAGTGTGAAACTGTACGATCGGAATCGACAATAAACTATGGAAGTCTGATTTGCATAGATGAAGTATTTTTATTACATCAAAACTCTTCTGTCTCTAAGTATAAAAGCATCGGAGCATATCTACATTCCAGGCCCATGGCCCGTCTATCTATTTCTTGAGGTTGTACAGGTGATAGGCTCCGTTGTCCAACACTTTGGTGATGATGAAGGGACCTTCCCACGCTGGAGCAAGCTTATGAGGTCACTGTTGATCCACTCGGAGTACCAAGTCTCCCTCAAGAAACGACCGACTCTTGACATTATTCGCATGGAAACGCTGCAGATCCTGCTGATAAACTGTAGTCCGGATCAGAGCCATTTCTCGCTCTTCCTCCAAGAGACCGACACCATCCTGCCTGGCTTGTTCAGCTTCAGCTTCAGAATAAAGTACCACTCGAGGAGAATTGTGAAACAAGTCACTTGGCAGGATAGCCTCGGCTCCATAGACCAGGAAAAAAGGAGTCCGTCAAGTCGACCGATTAGGCGTCATTCTCAGGCCCCATAAAACAGACGGCAGCTCAGTTACCCAGGCACCGACGGCATGATCCAAATTCTGAATGAGACGAGGCTTCAGACCTTGCAGGAAGAGGCCATTGGCTCGCTCGACTTGTCCATTGGTTTGAGGATGTGCAACAGATGCATAATCCACCCGAGTGCCTTGGGAGGTGCAGAAGTTTCTGAATTCTTCCAAGTCAAAGTTGGTGCCATTATCCGTGATAATGCTGTAAGGAACGCCGTATTGAAAAATTATTTCCCTCATGAATGTGACCGACGTGCGGGAGTTCAACTTATTGATGGGCTTGGCTTCTATCCATTTTGTAAACTTGTCGACTGCAACCGGCAAATGAGTGAATCCGCCTTTTCCAGTCCAAAAGGGACCAACCATGTCGATGTTGGAAATATGCCCTAGAGGCAATAATAAAATGGTTATTATTGTATTTCCTTGTTCATGATAATTGTCTATTGTTCATACTATAATTGTGTTAACCGGAAACCGTAATACATGTGTGAATACATAGACCACAACATGTCCCTAGTGAGCCTCTAGTTGGCTAGCTCGTTGATCAATAGATGGTCATGGTTTCATGACCATGGACATTGGATGTCATTGATAATGATATCACATCATTAGGAGAATGATGTGATGGACAAGACCCAATCCTAAGCATAGCACAAGATCGTGTAGTTCGTCTGCTAAAGCTTTTCCAATGTCAAGTATCATTTCCTTAGACCATGAGATTGTGCAACTCCCGGATACCGTAGGAATGCTTTGTGTGTGCCAAACGTCACAACGTAACTGGGTGGCTATAAAGGTACACTACGGGTATCTCTGAAAGTGTATGTTGGGTTGGCACGAATCGAGACTGGGATTTGTCACTCCGTGTGACGGAGAGGTATCTCTGGGCCCACTCGGTAAGACATCATCATAATGAGCTCAATGTGACTAAGGAGTTAGCCACGGGATGATGTGTTACGGAACGAGTAAAGAGACTTGCCGGTAACGAGATTGAACAAGGTATAGGGATACCGACAATCGAATCTCGGGCATGTGTCATACCGATAGACAAAGGGAATTGTATACGGGATTGATTGAATCTCCGACATCGTGGTTCATCCGATGAGATCATCGTGGAGCATGTGGGAGCCAACATGGGTATCCAGATCCCGCTGTCGCTTATTGACCGGAGAGTGTCTCGGTCATGTCTACGTGTCTCCCGAACCCGTAGGGTCTACACACTTAAGGTTCGATGACGCTAGGGTTATAGGGAAATAGTGTACGTGGTTACCGAAGGCTGTTCGGAGTCCCAGATGAGATCCCGGACGTCACGAGGAGTTCCGGATTGGTCCGGAGACAAATATTGATATATGGTAAGTGAGGATTTGGTTACCGGAAGTGTTCCGGGCATCACCGATAACATATCGGGACCACCGGAAGGGTTCCCGGGGTCCTCCGGGAAGGGCCACCGGCCCCAGAGGGTAGCATGGGACACAAGTGGGAGGGAACCGGCCCCTAGGTGGGCTGGTGCACCTCCCACCCCAGCCCAAGGCGTAGGAAGGTGGGAGGGAGGGGAAACCCTAGCCCCAGATGGGCCTAAGGCCCACTAGGGTTGCGCCCTCCCTCTCCCTCCCTCTGGCCGCCGCCGAGATGGGATCTGGGGCTACCGCCGGCTCCCAAAGGGGAACCCTAGGGCGCAGCCCCTTCCCTCCCCTCCTCCTATATATAGTGGTGGGTTTTGGAGGGCTACAACACACAGATTTCTTCCTCCCTCGGCGCAGCCCTACTCCTCCCTCTCCTCGTTCTCCGTAGTGCTTGGCCAAGCCCTGCCGGAGACCACGCTGCTCCACCGTCACCACGCCTTCGTGCTGCCGGAGCTCTTCCCCAACCTCTCCTTCCTCCTTGCTAGATCAAGGCGTAGGAGACATCACCGGGCTGTACGTGTGTTGAACACGGAGGCGCTGTTGTTCGACGCTAAGATCGGAGTCCACCGCGATCTGAATCGCTACGAGTATGACTCTACCAACCGCATTCTTGTAACGCTTCCGCTTAGCAATCTTCAAAGGTATGAAGATGCAGTCTCTCCCCACTCGTTTCTGGTTTCTCCATAGATAGATCTTGGTGACACGTAGGAATTTTTTTGATTTACTACTATGTCTCCCAACAGTGGCATCATGAGCTAGGTCTATGCGTAGAATCTATGCACGAGTAGAACACAAAGCAGTTGTGGGCGTCGATCTTGTTAATTTGCTTACCACTACTAGTCTTGTCTTGATTCGGCGGTATTGTGGGATGAAGCGTCCCGGACCAACTTTACACATACACTTACGTGAGACCGGTTCCACCGCCTCACATGCCCTTGTTGCATAAGGTGGCTAGCGGATGTCTGTCTCTCCCACCTTAGTTGGATTGGATTCGATGAAAAGGGTCCTTATGAAGGGTAAATAGCAATTAGCATATCACGTTGTGGCTTTGGCGTAGGTAAGAAACGTTCTTGCTAGAAACCTATAGCAGCCACATAAATGGTGCCCCGAAGATGGAGATCAAAGGAGCAAGATGATATTGGCCATATCATGTCACTATATTGATTGCATGTGATGTTTATCATGTTTACATCTTATTTGCTTAGAACGACGGTAGTAAATAAGATGATCTCTCAATAAAATTTCAAGAGATGTGTTCACCCTAACTGTGCACTGTTGCTAAGGATCGTTGTTCCGAAGCACCACGTGATGACCGGGTGTGATAGGTTCTAACGTTCGCATACAATGGGTGTAAGCCAGATTTACACACGCGGAACACTTAGGTTGACTTGACGAGCCTAGCATGTACACACATGGCCTCGGAACAGGGAAGACCGAAAGGTCAAACATGAGTCGTATAGAAGATACGGTCAACATGGAGATGTTCACCATGGATTGACTAGTCCGTCTCACGTGATGATCGGACACGGGCTAGTTGACGTGGATCATGTGTCACTTGGATGACTAGAGAGATGTCTATCTAAGTGGGAGTTCATTAAATAATTTGACTATGTGAACTTAATTATCATGAACTTAGTCTAAAAGTGTTTTTGCAAATTATGTCATAGATAGCTCGTGCTGTAGCTCCCCTGTTTTATTGATACGATCCTAGAGAAAAGGAAGTTGAAAGTTGTTGGTAGCAATAATACAGACTGGGTCCGTGATCCGAGGATTGTCCTCATTGCTGCACAGAAAGCTTATGTATTTGATGCACTGCTAAGTGCACCACTCCCTCAAGTGTTGTCTGTAGATGTTGTGAACATATGACAGACACTTTTTCATGACTACGTGATAGTTTAGTGCGTCATGCATTACGGCTTAGAACTGAGGCTCCAAAACGTTTTGAACGTCACGGAACATAAGAGATGTTCTAAAGAGCTGAAATTGGGATTTCAGGCTAGTGCCTGTGTTGAGAGGTATGAGACCTCCAACAAGATTCTTTGCTGACAGGATAAAAGAGAATAGCTCAATCAGTGAGCATGTGCTCAAATTGTCTGGGTGCTACAATCACTTGAATCAAGTGGGAGTTAATCTTCCAGATAAGATAGTGATTAATACAGTTCTCCAAGTCACTGCCATCAAGCTACTTGAGCTTCGTGATGAACTATAAAATGCCAGGGATGGAGATAATGATCCCTGAGCTATTGGCATTGTTTGACACCGCGAAGGTAGAAATCAAGAAGGAGCATCAAGTGTTTATGGTTAAGTGAAAACCACTAGTTTCAAGAAGGGCAAGGGCAAGAACGGGAAAACTTCAGGAATGACAAGCCAGTTGCCACTCTGGTGAAGAAACCCAAGGTTGAGCCCAAACCCGAGACTATGTGCTTCTATTATGAGGAGAACGGTCGCTGAAGCGGAACAACCCTAGATACTTGGTAGATGAGAAGGCTAGCAATGTCGACGGAAGTATATTTGATATACGTGTTATTGATGTGTACCTTGCTAGTACTCCTAGTAGCACTTGGGTATAAGATACCGGTTCAGTTGCTAAATGTTAGCAACTCGAAATAAAAGCTACGGAATGAATGGAGGCTAGCTAAGTGAAAGGTGACGATGTGTGTTGGAAGTGTTTCCAAGGTTGATGTGATCACCATCGCACGCTTTCTCTACCTTCAGGATTAGTAATGAACCTACATAAATGTTATTTGGTGTTTGCGTTGAGCATGAACATGATTGGATCGTGTTTAGTGTGATACGATTATTCATTTAAGTTAGAGAATAATGGTTATTCTGTTTACATGAATAATGCCTTCAATGGTCATGCACCCAATGGGAATGGTTTATTGAATCTTGATCGTAGTAACACATATGCTCATAACGTTGGTACCAAAGATACAAAGTTAATAATGATAGTACCAAATTCTTGTGGCACTACCACAAACATCATATTGGTGTAAAGCGCATGAAGAAACTCCATGCTGATGGATCTTTGGACTTAGTTGATTTCGAATCGGTTGAGACATGCGGACCACCCATTTTGGGCAAAATTACTAAGACCCCGTCTTCTGGTATGATGAAGAGGACTGGTGGCTTATTGGAATTGATACATGTTGATGTATGTGGTCCAATGAGTGTTGAAACACGTAGTGGATATCGTTATTTTCTTTACCTTCACTAATGATTTGAGTGAATATGAGGATATTTACTTAATGAAACACGAGTCTGAAATGTTTGAAAAGTTCAAGGAGTTTCAGAGTGAAGTTAAAGATCATCGTGACAAGAAGACAAAATGTCTACGATATGATCGTAGAGGTGAATATCTGAGTTATGAGTTTGGTATGCAATTTTAGACAATATGGAAATTGTTTCACAGCTCACGCCTCCTGGAACACCATAGTGTGATGGTGTGTCCGAACGTCGTAGTCGTGCTCTATCGGATATAGTGAGTACCATGATGTCTCTTATCATTTTGCCACTATCGTTGTGGGGTTATGCATTAAAGACAAATCCATTCACTTTAATAGGGCACCATCTAAGTCTGTTGAGATGACACCGTGTGAATTATGGTTTGACAAAAGCCTAAGCTGTCATTTCTTAATGTTTGGGGCTACGATGCTTATGTGAAAAGGGTTTTCACCTAGTGAGCTCGAACCCAAAGCAGACGAATGCATCTTCATAGAATACCCTAAGGAGACTTTGGGTATACCTTCTATCTCAGATCCAAGCGCAAGAGTGTTTGTGGCTAAGAACGGGTCTTTTCTCGAGAAAGAGTTTCTCTCGAAAGAAATGAGTGGGAGGAAGATAGAACTTCATGAGGTTGTTGAACCTTTGTTTCAACCAGAGAGTAGCGCAGCACAAAAAGATGTTTCTGTGGAGTCTACATTAGTTGAGGAGGAAGTTAATGATGATGATCATGAAGCTTCAGATCAAGTTACTATCAAACCTCGTAGGTCGAGAAGGACGCGTACTGATCCTAAGTAGTACGTCAACCCTGTCTTGGAGGTCATGTTGTTGGACAACGATGAACCTACGAACTATGGAGAAGCGATGGTGGGCCCGGATTCCGACAAATGTCTAGGAGCCATGAAATCCAAGAAAGGATCCATGTATGGAAACCAAGTATGGACTTTGGTGGACTTGCCCGTTGAATGGCAGGTCGTTGAGTACAAATGGACCTTTGAGATGAACACAGACACTAGTGGTGAAATGTCACCATTTATAAAAGTCGACTTGTCGCAAAGAAGTTTCCACCAAGTTCAAGGAGTTGAGTGCGATGAGATTTTCTCATCCGTAGCAATGCTAAAAGTTTGTTAAAATTATGTAGTTGCTGCATTTTTCGATTATGAAATCTGGCAGATGGATCTCAAAACAAATCTTTGTTAATGGTTTCCGTGAGGAAGAGTTGTATGTGATACAACCAGAAGGTTTTGTCAATCCTAAGGATGCTAAAAGGTATGCAAACTCCAGCGATCCTTCTATGGACTGGAGCAAGCATCTCGGAGTTGGAATATGAGCTTTGATGAAGTGATCAAAGTTTATGAGTTTATACGAAGTTTATGAGAAACTTGTATTTACAAGAAAGTGAGTGGGAGCACTATAGAATTTCTGATAAGAATATGTAGTTGACATATTATTGATCGGAAATGATGTAGAATTTCTGGAAAGCATAAACGGTTGTTTGAAGAGAGTTTTTGAAAGGAAGGCCTTGATAAAGCTACCTAATTGTTGGGTGTCAAGATTTATAGAGATAGATCAAGATGCTTGATAATACTTTCAATAAGTACATGCCTCGACAAGATATTGAAGAAGTTCAATATGGATCAGTCCGAGAAAGGGTTCTTGTCTATATTACAAGGTGTGAGATTGAGCACAGCTCAATGCCCGACCACGGTAGAAAATAGAGAAAAGATGAGTGTCATCCCCTATGGTTCAGCCATAGGCTCTATATAGTATGCCATGTTGTGTACCACACCTGCGTGTGCCTTGCCATGAGTCTATCAAGGGGTACAAGAGTGATCCAGGAGTGGATCACTTGATAGTGGTCGAAATTATCCTTAGTAACTAGAGGACTAAGGAAATATTTCTCGATTATGAAGGTGATAAAGAGTTCCTCGTAAAGGGTTACGACGATGCAAGCTTTAACACCAATCCGGATGACTCTGAGTAGAAATTCAGATACGTATAGTGGAGTAGCCATTTGGAATAGCTCCAAGTGGAGCGTGGGAGCAGTATCTACAGTGGGACATAGAAGTTTGCAAGGTAAACACAGATCTGAATGTCGCAGACCCGTTGACTAAAAACTCTTTCACAAGCAAAGCATGATCAAACCCCAAACTGATTGGGTGTTAATCACATGATGATATGATCACATGGTGATGTAAGTGTTAATCACATGGCGATGTGAACTGGATTATTGACTCTAGTGCAAGTGGGAGACTGTTGGAAATATGCCCTAGAGGCAATAATAAAATGGTTATTATTGTATTCCTTGTTCATGATAATTGTCTATTGTTCATGCTATAATTGTGTTAACCGGAAACCGTAATACATGTGTGAATACATAGACCACAACATGTCCCTAGTGATCCTCTAGTTGGCTAGCTCGTTGATCAATAGATGGTCACGGTTTCATGACCATGGACATTGGATGTCATTACTAAGGACAGGCCGTCGAGTGGACCCAATCTTTGCTAGTTCATCGGCCGCTTGATTCTTCAGTTGGGGAACATGATGAAGTTCTAGGCTTTCGAATTTCTTTTCCAATTTTCAAACATCACTACAGTACTCAGTCATAGCAGGGTTTCAAACATCCCACACTTTCATCACTTGATTTACCACCAAATCTGAGTCACCATAAAGCATCAGGCGCTTGATGCTGAGTGAGATAGCCATGCACAACCCATACAAAGTGCTTCATACTCTGCCTCGTTGTTGGAGGAATCGAAGTGGATTTGTAAGACATAACTGAGCTTGTCACCCTCTGGAGATATCAGGACAACACCAACACCGGACCCATTCAACATTTTAGAGCCGTCGAAGAACATGGTCCAATGTGCCGAGTGAATCTGGGTTGGCTGTTGCTATTCAATCCACTCGGCAATAAAATCTGCAAGTGCCTGAGACTTGATTGCTTTCTTGGCTTCAAACTTAATGTCAAAGTATAAGAGTTCGATTGCCCACTTAGCCACTCGACCAGATGCATCTCGATTGTTGAGAATCTCGGATAACGAAGCATCACTGATGACTAAAATCGAGTGGTCTTGAAAATAATGTGCCACCTTCTTCGTTGATAGGTAAATACCATAAACCAGCTTCTCGTAGTGTGGATCTTTGCTTTGAGGGAGATAGAACTTCAGAAACATAATAAACTGGTCGTTGGACTTTATAAGCTTTACCCTCTTCTTCCCGCTCAACAGTTAACACCGTACTAACGACCTAATTAGTGGTCGCGATGTACAGGAGCAAGGGCTCTTTGCTGCGAGGAGCGGCGAGCACCGGCTGGGTGGAGAGCAGGGCTTTGAGTTCAACAAACGCTTCTTCGGCTTCAGGAGTCCACTCGAACATGTTGGACTTCTTCATCAATTGGTACAAAGGCAGTGCCTTCTCATCGAGACGAGAAATGAATCGACTCAATGCTACCAAGCAACCTGTGAGTTTCTGAACATCATGCACTCGCACGAGAGTCTTCATTCGGGTAATGGAGCTGATTTTCTCAGGGTTGACGTCGATCCCTCATTCAAAAACGAAAAAACCGAGTAACTTGCCGCCAGGGACGCCGAAAGTACACCTGGCCGGATTCAGCTTTATGTCGTATCTCCTCAGATTGGAAAATGTTTCGGCCAAGTCAGTCAGTAGGTCAGAACCTTTGCGGGACTTGACAACTATATCATCCATGTACGCCTCGACATTCTAAGGGATCTGGTCGAGTAAAGACTTCTGAATCATGCGCATGAAAGTAGCACCGGCATTTTTCAGACCGAATGGCATAGTGATGTAGCAAAAACACCTGAATGGGGTGATGAAGGCTGTCTTTATTTCATCTGGGCCATACAAACGGATCTGATGGTACCCAGAGTAAGCATCTAGAAACGATAAACGCTCACATCCCGCAGTCGAGTCAACAATCTGATCTATGCGGGGAAACGGAAAATGATCCTTCAGGCAGACCCGATTGATATGTTTGAAGTCAATGCACATACGCAACGACTTATCCTTCTTGGGCACCATAACAACATTCGAGAGCCACTCGGAGTGGTAAATCTCCCGAATGAACTTGGCTTGCAAGAGACGGGCCACTTCTTTGCCGATTGCTTTACGCTTCTCCGCCGCCGATCGACGCAAATGCTCCCTGGCGGGTTTAGCTTTCGGATCAACTCTCATACGGTGCTCAGCCAGTCCCCTGGGAACCCTCGGCATGTCAGCAGGCTTCCATGCGAAGATATCCCAGTTCTCACAGAGGAAATGGATGAGCTCGGCTTCCTGTTTACTGTCGAGTGTTGATGATATATTGGTCGGGGCAGTAGTTGGATTCATTGGGTGGATGTGCAGTTTCTTCACTTCCCCTGCCGACTGAAATGCCGACTCAGAAGCGGGCTTCTTTGCACGGAGCAAATCAGCAGGGTCAACGCTCTTCTTGTATTCTTCCAGCTCGACCATAGCCATCTGATGATCGACAATCTTGGAGCCTTGCTAGAGGCATTCTTCAGCCCGCTGTCGATTGCCAGTGACTGTGATCACACCCTTAGGGCCCGGCATTTTCAACTTGATATACATGTAACATGGTCGGACCCTTCCCCGGACCATGGAAGGGGAGCCTTGGCGCAGTGGTAAAGCTGCTGCCTTGTGACCATGAGGTCACGGGTTCAAGTCCTGGAAACAGCCTCTTGCAAAAATGTAGGGAAAGGCTGCGTACGATAGACCCAAAGTGGTCGGACCCTTCCCCGGACCCTGCGCAAGCGGGAGCTACATGCACTGGGCTGCCCTTTTTTATACATGTAACATGGTCGGGCCATGAAATGAGCATACACGGGTCGACCCAAAATGGCATGATATGCACTGTGGAAATCCATGACTTCAAATGTCAACTTTTCCTTTCGATTTTTTTATCGTTCCCGAATGTCACGTCCAACACAATCTGGCCGAGTGACTTAGCCTTCTTCCCTAGGATGACTCCGTGAAATTGCATGTTTCTTTCACTCAGTCAGGACATCGGAATGCCCATCCCTTTTAGGGGTATTTGCATAGAAGATGTTCAGACCGCTGCCACCGTCCATGAGGACCTTTCGGAGTCGAGTGGCCCCCCACCGGATCAACCACCAAAGCCTGCCGACCAGGAGTGGCCACATGAGCAAGATGATCTGTTTGGTCGAATTTGATGGCATAGTGGGACCACTTGAGGTAGGTGGGGGTGGCAGGCATGACCATGTTGACTTCCCTGTTGATAACCTTCAATCAATTCTTGCTCTCTACATCAGCGAAAATCACAAGCGTGGCGGTGACATCTGGGAATGTTTCTTTATCTTCATCATCCTTTTCAGGAGTCTTATCACTCGGCGGGGTCTCTTTGAACTGTTGGATAAGCGTTCGACACTGCCGAGTGGTGTGCTTGGGCAAAATCACGTTGCCTTCCTCATCTTTCCTCGTGTGGATTACACACGGTTGATCCATAATATCAGTCCCTGACTGATTCTTTCCTTTCTTAGAGGCAAACTGTCCTATAGATTTCCCCTTATTCTTTGCATGGGTCGCCAGTGCGGCTGGCTTTGCCTGGACCGGACCATCAGCTTTCCGCTTCTGCTTCCGATTGGAATTACCGTCAGCATCATTGACGTCTGCTTTTCCTTTGCCTCTATGGAGACGGTCTTCTTCCTCACCATTGGCTTACCGAGTGGCGATCTCCATCATCTTGCTGAGTGATATGTCACCCGCTCGATCGAACCTCAAATAAAGCTCTTTGTACTTCACACCAGCCTTGAAGGCACACACAACTTGGTGTTCCAAACATTCTCCACTGTATGATGCAGAGTGGACCAACGCTGAATGTAATCCCTCAAGGTCTCATTGGGCTTCTGGACACAATGCTGTAAGTCGACCAGCCCGGCAGGACGCTTGCAAGTGCCCTCAAAGGTTTAAACGAACACTCGGGCAAGATCTTTCCAGCAATATATACTAGATGGAGCCAAGCGATTCAACCAAGCACGAGCCGAACCATCCAACATCAAGGACAGGTATTTCATCGTGACATTATCATTACCGCCACCAATCTGTACAGCCACTCGGTAATCATCCAACCAAGTCTCTGGCTTTGACTCGCCAGAAAACTTCCCGGTCCCAACCGCCAACCTGAAGTTGGGGGGAATCTCTGCAGAACGGATGGCTCTGCTAAAACACTCAGGACTAGAAATCACAGTTGAGCTGCCACTCGGAAAATCTCTGTCTTGTCCTTCTCTGTGGGCTCTGCCCCTGTCGATCCGCTTCTGGGTGAGGATATCACGAGCATCAAAACCTACATTCCACTCATCACCGAACGAGCGCCTTTTGTCTTGGTGACGGGGCACATGCGGACCACCCCGCGGAGGAGTAGGCACTTGACGGTGGTCTTCACGGTGAAACTGATCTCTGACCTGCTCTTCACGAAAGCCTCCACCCCTATGGTGCAAGGGCGATCTAGGGCTATGTGCCAACTGAACGGTTTCCGCCCTGGGTGAATTGTTGTGCATCCTGTTACGCGACTGCGAAACAACAGAATTCTGACGCTACACTGCATCTAGCAAAGCTCTAATCTGCATCAACCCTCTTCCAGCCTCTGACCGCGACAGCTAAATGGAGTTTGCTATCCTAGCAGCAGCTACACCATTTAACACAGGAGTACGATATACCTCAACGTTGTTATGAGATCCAGTCGGAAACAATTGTCGCTGACGTCGACCGAAAACTGGTGGGCACTGGCGAGCGCGCTCGTCGAGTTCCCTCTAGAGCTCTTCCAGCCAAATACGCGTGGCCTCCACGGCCTGCGCCTCGGCGGTCGTACCGACGATGGGAGTACGAAGGACTTCACCATCAGGACGCGGCTGTTCACTCGACGGACTGCCAGCATCGCGCTTGCCGTGGCCAAAGCCCGATAGCGGGCTTTGATGGGAGCCCACCATTAGGACCTCCACAGCAAGATCGCAGCTCTCGCACTCGGAAGGAACATCGAACGTATCGGAGTCCGACTCGAACACGCCGTGAAGGGACTCGGCAGGCTCGAGCGCTGTAATCTATAGAGAAGTTTGGCGCTCCGCTGCATGCCTGACCCAGCGCTGGAGTCGTGAGCGACCAGATTGCTCGTGACAATGATCAACGAGGGGAGTCGACAAGTATGGAGTCGATGGTTGACGCAGCAGCATGCCGTAGGGACTTGCGCGGAAATGCATGGCCCCACGGACCGGGAGCGCCTCGACGTCGAGAGGCGCTTCCTGAAGCCATGCGGAATCGTCGGCGAAGAAGGTGAGTGCTCCGAAACGGATCTCGTGGTCGAGAGCGAAAACACCATCGAAAGACATGTCGAAGATGAAAAACGCAACCTCGCCGGAAGTCGCTTAGACGCCTGCCCCACGGTGGGCGCCAACTGTCGTGGGAATGAGCCTGATAGTAGAAGGTAGGGGTACGAAAGGAGAGGGCAGAGTCCTAGCTACGGCGAGGATGTACACACGGATGTATGAGTTCAGGCCCCTCTCGTGGAGGTAACAACCCTACGTCTCAATGCTCGGGAGCTTTGTCGTGTGGAATGTTGAGATTACAGTGGTTGCGAACCCTTGTGCTAGAGGGGAGGGGCGGCTTATATAGAGTTCGCTGCCCCTCATAATTGTCAGGCATCCAAGGGTCCGATCATGGGTTTAAAGAATAGCGTTACTGGTAACGTACATAATAAAAGCTACTAATGACGATAGGCCTAACGCCTGCCTGTTGGCCTCCTGGGGGTGGCTTCTGGTCTTCTGGCATCGACTGGAAGTGAGGTCTTCCGAGTGACAGTCGACTTTCGAGTGGAGGAAGAAGTCTCCGAGTGGATTGCCTGTCGAGTGACTTGAGCGCCACCGGGAATCCAGTCAGAAGCTTACTTGTGATCTTCAAGTCCTCCAATGTAGTGTCCTTAGGTAGGGTATGTAGGTCAGGCCTAGGACCCTACCCTAGGTACATATCCTCGTCAATATTAAAGCTCCGTTCGGAGAACTTCCTAATATAAATATAAATGCTAACTAGTTCAAAATGTGAAAGAAATAGTTCCTTTTTTTCAGGAAAAATTTCTGATCTATTCATGTCCAATCATGGCAATACAACAAGCACCAGAAATAATATTACATCCAGGTCCATAGACCACCTAGCAACGACTATAAGCACTGAAGCGACCTGAAGGCGCACCGCCGTCATCGCCCCTCCCTCGCCGGAGTCGGACAAAACTTGTTATAAAAGACGGTTGGGAAGTCATCGTGCTAAAGCCCCATAGGACTAGCGCACCAGAACAATACCGTTGTCAATGAAGAGTAGCATAAATCAGAAGGATCTAACATGAAGACACACGAATGACGATCAGATCCGAGCAGATCCATCAAAGAAAAATACGTCGGAGACACACCTCCACATGCCCACCAACGATGCTACACGCACCACCTAGACGGGGACCAGGCAGGAAGAACCTTATTTCATCTTCAGGGAGCCGCCCGCCATCTTGCCTTCTTGAGCAGGACGAAAACCCTAACAAAACTTAAAAAAAAAGACATCTAAAAATGAAGCCCTCCCGCTTGGAAAGGCCGGGATCCATCGCGTCCCCATGGCCCTAAGGCCATCGAAGACGAGGCGGACATGCGGCAACGCTGACGGGAGACCGAAAACCCCTAATCTTTTTTTGGGAGGAGACAGTAGATATAGATACAGGTTGTGGAACAAATGGTTCAAAACAAATACTTGTAGCACTTTTATATTCATCGAGCATGTAAAATAAATGGTGAAGCTTATTTTAACTGAAGTAAGTTTAGCCAATCATGATGCAATAGTTTCACAGAAACTAATGAACACTTATTTTGATAACAAATGGGGTCTAAAGCAACTGAAATACCACCAAAAATGGCTTAAGGATTGGAACATTCAATTGATGTCATTGTTTATTCATGAAGAGTCAAAACATTTGTCACTACAAAGTTTAAAATATTTGAAAAATACAAGAAAATTACAAGGCCAGCACACTGATTAAATACACTAAAATCTTCTGAAGGGGAAATCAATTGAATGTTAGCAAACAAATAATAAATGAGGAAAAAAATCAACAACGTCGATCCTGTCCGACTAGCATTTGGGAAGATCGGATGGCGGAGGGAGTAGCTTCTGGTTCGGCAGGCTCCCGTCTAGCACCAGCCATGCCATTCTTAGTCCCCAAGTCGTGTGCACCTCCAAATGGCAATGCATGAACCATACACCTGCGGATACACGCATATCGCAAATATGAGCACGGGCTAAACATCCAATTTCATGAATAGATAATGTACGCAACTCTGCTTACCTGGGTTGTCAGCGAGGAAACGTATGGCCACCCACCCACCGGCCGGCACGCCGACGGTGTTCCGCTCGACGGGGTCGACGAGGTTAAACCTCGTCGGGTCATTCACAGGGTCATAGTTGCCAAACCCTTGCCCCACAACGAAGAAGTTGAAGCCGTGTAGATGCAGAGGGTGGCTCTCAATGCCAAGGATGCTCGTGTCCTGCATCACCAGCTCCACCGTCGCGTTGAATGGCAACACGAGCAACTTGGTCCCGGTGGCCACGTTCGTGTTGTTCGGCGATACACCCGTGTAGTTGAACTGTCTAAGGGGCATGGTCGGAAAGTTGGACCCATAGACACCTCGAGACATGCCTGTGAAGTGCGACTGTAGGAACGCCGTCGAAGGAAGCACCAATGAGATGTTGTTGATGGCTGCCGCAAATTGTGTCGTGTTGGTAGGCCCCTGGCACGTCGCATTCACGGGGCAAGGGCGTGTGCCCAACCCGACCGTGAAGAAGAACCGCTTGTCCACCGACTGTGGCACGGCCGCCGGGTACTGCGGTGTGGCAAGGCTCCGGAGCTTGGAGGTGAAGTTGGTGACCAGGCCGGTGTCGTTGAACCTCGGCAGAATTGGCCTGAAGAGTGGCAGGTCCTTGTCGAAGCTTGACTCGGAGGCAGAGCGAGGGTTGTGGTACTCAAGGATGCCGGCGACGGTGGTGTTGTCGAACGTGCCGGGCCTGATGGTGGAGTATGGCGCAGCGGACATGTAGAAGTTAGCCTTGGGATAGAGTGGCTTTGCTGTGAGGAGCACGTTGGTGGTCTGGCCAGGGGAGATTATCAGGGTCTTGACAGTGAATGGCTTGACATAAACTGCGTCGACCTCGACGATGGTTAGTGTGTGGTTGGCGATGGAGAAGAAGAGCTCGTCGTTGAGAGCGGCGTTGACGAGGCGCAACATGTACGTTTTTCCAGGTTCCACCTTCAGTTTGAACGTGTCTGCAATGTGCCATGGATGCCAGGTAAGCATACTGGTTACCAGGTTTACAAATTTTTGACGATTACCGACAGAGCATGTACATTGTGAGCGCAACGTACCTTTGATGGAGCAGTTGTATAGCGGCCCCGGGAGCCCATTGATCGTGAAAGCGTCAGAGACGTTTGGGGCTCCGCCGGTCTGCAGCGCCTGGCTGACCACCGCCTCCGTGTCCGCCCTCCACCACTCTCCGAAGACAAGAGGAACTTCCTTGTGCGGCGCGGCGAACGGGTAAGGCACGCCGAGCTTGGGGAGGATGACAATGGCGCCATAGACGGTGGCGCGTAGCCAGGAGATGTGCGCGTGCCACCACAGCGTGCCGCGCTGCCCGGTGACGGTGAAGTTGTAGACGTAGCTGTGGCCCGTCTGAATCGGGCACTGCGTGATGTACGCCGGCCCGTCGGCCCAGCCGCTGCGCAGCTGCCGAATGCCGTGCCAGTGCAGCGTCATGTTGTGCGCTACGTGGTTGGTGACGCGGACGAGCACGCGGTCGCCCTCCCTCGCCACCAGCGTCGGGCCTGGGTACTCCCCGTTCACCGTCACGATGCTCTTGCTGGCGCACAGCCTCGTCACGTTCGCCATTTGCACCTGCACAGATCGGAAGACAAGCACCATCCATGTGAGAAAATGCATTTTTGGCCATGCATGTGGACGTGCATATATACTTACATTGAAGTTGTAGTGCCTAGTGATGCTTTGTGCCTGGACGATGAGCAGCATGAGAGTCGCCATGAGGAGAGAGCAAGGAGCCGGAAGGCAGGAGGAAATCGCCATGGCCCTGATTAGCTAGCTGATTGATCTTGAGCTCTTGAGGAGCAGGTGTATGGCTCAGGGTGAGGATGGAATGCTTTTGTTGGAACGAATACTTGAGTTTATATATACTACATGTAGGAAGATGCAAGCGTGTACCACCAGCTACGTACGTACCACCGTCCCATTTCTTTGAGGTTTTCTACGTGGTCAATTTTCGTTAGGTGATTGGGTGGATGAACGATCAAGGCAGGAGCTTGAGCTAGCTGGAGTGCTATAGCTTTGGAGTGGAGCTAAAGCCAGTGCATTCCGTCGACCACCTCTGGTTTAATTCAAGGTATTCTGGATTAGCTCCCGGAGCAAAGGCAGAACATCAGTCAAAGTTAGGTTCTGCAGCTTAATGATCGAAACATCACTTGCATGGTACAGCAAGATTGGCTAGCTCCTGGAGAAAGGCACAACACAACACAATGGAGAATTAGTTCCGCCGGTCCCTGTCGCCAAAGCAAACAGCATAGCTAGCTTCCTCCGAAACAGGCCCCACAGAATCGCTAAAGGTAACTTCAGTTCGTGATACTAGTAGCTTTCCTTCACCTACTACAGTCCAATACGTACTGTATATGGTATCAGTATACTAGTATGTGCATGTACCAATCGTTTGCATGATCACTTGACAATTCGACAAGGTTGTTGGCATCTCTCTCTATCTTTGACGTGTGTTCTCGACTTCTTTCCTTGTACAATTCCCAATGTAGAGAAGGATGCCTCACCCAACCCGATCAACGTTTTTGAGTTCCTATCTTTCCATGCACTTCTTCGCCGTGGTCTCCCTGCTGTCTGTTGGTTCGGGCTGAGCACGAGAGGATCAAGGAACAAAAAGTAAGACCAGGCTGAGTAGTACACGGAGCAGACAGCAAAGAGGGCTGTGGCAAGTAAACCTGCAGCAACAAACGGGATCTGTTCAACGGGGCGAGACATACCTCCTGCGCTTTGGGAGCGGCTATGTTAGCGAGACGGAATAGAGCTGACATGACAGAGTGCCAAGAACAGCTACATAGAGATGAAGCGGTGCCGGACGTGCATTGTACTCCAAAACGACGCCTTCAAAAACATAACGACGCCTTCAAAGGATCTAGGCCAAAACGACGCCTTCAAAAACATAACGACGCCTTCAAAAACATGACGACGCCTTCATGAAGGGGATGACATCCTCAGACGCTATCACCGTCGGTCTAGGCCAAGCCAGACAGGAAATACACCCCAGGCCACACTCTCTGCCTCCAAGACCACGAACGATCGCCAAACACCGACCACCATGCCGTCCACACGGCTATATATGGTCACTGGTCCACACATGAGTCGCGAGCTCCGACCACGAGCACCACGGCTCCCACCACTAGAACCGCCGCCCCGGCATCCCAAACCTCCTCTCCCCCGCCTCCAATGCACTGGACACGGCCAACCGGTGAAGGGACAGAAGGCTTCTCCTAGAACCCCAAATCACTAGTCAGAGAATGCCCTTGCAAATGTTCCACCTCCTCTTGTGGTCACAAGTGACTTAGGGTGTGTTTGGTATCCCGCATAGAGGCCAACCAGGCTCGCGGGGGGGGGGGGGGGATAAAACGGGTTGTTTGGTTCCCTACATTTACTGTTGGACGTGCATCACGCGAAACTTAAAGCAACTCTCAGTCAAGCATCTTAGGAACGCTCACCTCTCTACAAATCGGTAGTTTTTTCAGAGCCGGGCCCGCACGATGCACGTGGGCGGCAGCGGCTGCACACGAGGAGCCACGCTCGAGAAGTCACTTTGCTTCCTGAAGTGCCGACAATAATTACCCTCACCTCTCCCCCTCTCCCCTCTCTCCACTCTCCCACTCTCACCAGCTGCAATGACGTTCAGCGGATCGGAGAACAGCAAGGCAACCACCAACCTCCATCACCGGCATCCGCAACATCACCCGCAACACTTCGGCAATGGCGGTAAGTACTATTTTCACCTCCTCACTTACTATTTCGCATTCGATCTACATTTAGATTCGATCCGCATTCTCAAGGAATGGGGAATCGGGGTAAATAACCATAGGACTGGTCATAACAGTATCATGAGTTCCTAGTAGCGATGGATTTTAGGGTTCTGGTCCGGATTGAGTACAAGGGGAATGGGGATTTAGGATTGGGGGTTACTCTTACACAATATTTTCAAATTTTAGCCCCCGTGACCGTGGAGGCGCTTTGAGCGGCGGGTGCCCTTGGCCTTGTTCTTTTCCTCCGGCTAGACCACTGTCTCGTCATCCTCGTCGGACTCCAGATCGATTGGCAAAGTACGGTGGCTGGCTCTGGTGCCCTGGCAACCATATTCACCACTTCTTCTTCCTCCTTCGGTTCCAAACAAATAACCACAGGCACCACTAAAGTCTTATTCCAGTACGCCGCGGCACGCTGGTCATGAGGACCATGTACTCCCTGCACTTAGCCCACCTTGCCCTTTGTCCATTGTCACCGGAGTCGGACTGATTCATGGCCCAGCGAAGGATGTCGATTGACATAGCACCCTTCACTGGGTCGGGAATCAACTGATGGGAGACGTAGTAGTAAATCAAAAAAATTCCTACGTGTCACCAAGATCTATCTATGGAGAAACCAACAATGAGAGGGGAGAGATTGCATCTTCATACCTTTGAAGATCGCTAAGCGGAAGCGTTACAAGAACGCGGTTGGTGGAGTCGTACTCGCAGCGATTCAAATCACGGTGGATTCCGATCTCAGCGCCGAACAACGGCGCCTCCGCGTTCAACACACGTGCAACCCGATGACGTCTCCTACGCCTTGATCCAACAAGGAGGAAGGAGAGGTTGAGGGAGAGCTCCGGCAGCACGACGGCGTGGTGATGGTGGAGCTACGTGGACTCCGGCAGGGCTTCGCCAAGCGCTACGGAGAACGAGGAAGAGGAAGGGTAGGGCTGCGTCGAGAGAGAGAACTCGTGTCTCAAAACAGCCCAAACCCTTGCATATATATAGGAGGAGGGAGAGGGAGGGCTGCCTTGGCCCCTCCTCCAAGGAGGAGAGGTTCGGCCGAACTAGGGGGAGAGTCCACCTCCCACAAGGGAGGTGGATCTCCTCCTTTTCAAACTCCTTTGCCCTATCTCCTTATCTCTAGCCGCATGGGCGCTTCCGGCAGGTCTTGGCCAGCCCAATATGGGCTGGCACACCTCCTCTAAGGGCCCACGAAGTCCTATGGTCGTCACACCCCTCCCGGGGGTCCTCCGGCACCCTCCCGGCACTCCCGGTACACTACCGATGAGCCCGAAAACTTTCCGGTGACCAAAACTGGACTTCCTATATATCAATCTTTACCTGCGGACCACTCCGGAGCTCCTCGTGACATCCGGGATCTCATCCAGGACTCCGAAAAACCTTCGGTAACCATGTACACTTTTTCCCTATAACCCTAGCGTCATCAAACCTTAAGTGTGTAGACCCTACGTGTTCGGGAGACACGTAGACATGACCGAGACACCTCTCCGGTCAATAACCAACAGCGGGATCTGGATACCCATGTTGGCTCCCCCATGCTCCACGATGATCTCATCGGATGAACCACGATGTCGGGGATTCAATCAATCCCGTATACAATTCCCTTTGTCTATCGATATGATACTTGCCCGAGATTCGATCGTCTGTATCTCTATACCTTGTTCAATCTCGTTACCGGCAAGTCTCTTTACTCGTTCCGTAATACATCATCCCGTGACTAACTCCTTAGTCACATTGAGCTCTTATGATGATGTCTTACCGAGTGGGCCTAGAGATACCTCTTCGTCTCACGGAGTGACAAATCCCAGTCTCGATTCGTGCCAACCCAACAAACACTTTCGGAGGTACCCATAGTGCACCTTTATAGCCACCCAGTTACGTTGTGACGTTTGGCACACCCAAAGCATTCCTACGGTATCCGGGAGTTGCACAATCTCATGGTCTAAGGAAACGATACTTGACATTGAAAAGCTTTAACAGACGAACTACACGATCTTGTGCTATGCTTAGGATTGGGTCTTGTCCATCACATCATTCTCCTAATGATGTGATCCCGTTATCAATGACATCCAATGTCCATGGTCATGAAACCGTGACCATCTATTGATCAACGAGCTAGCCAACTAGAGGCTCACTAGGGACATGTTGTGGTCTATGTATTCACACATGTATTACGGTTTCCGGTTAACACAATTATAGCATGAACAATAGACAATTATCATGAACAAGGAAGTACAATAATAACCATTTTATTATTGCCTCTAGGGCATATTTCCAACAGTCTCCCACTTGCACTAGAGTCAATAATCTAGTTACATTGTGATGAATCGAACACCCATAGCATTCTGGTGTTGATCATATTTTGCTCGTGAGAGAGGTTTAGTCAACGGATCTGCGACATTCAGATTCGTATGTACTTTACAAATATCTATATCTCCCTCCTGAATGTAATCACGGATGGAGTTGAAGTGGCACTTGATGTGTCTTGTCTTCTTGTGAAACCTGGGCTCCTTCGCAAGGGCAATAGCTCCAGTGTTGTCTCAGAATAGAGTCATCGGGCCCGACGCACTTGGAATTAGTCCTAGGTCGGTGATGAAGTCCTTCATCCAGACTCCTTCCTTTGCTGCTTCCGAAGCAGCTATGTACTCCGCTTCACATGTAGATGCCGCCACGACGCTTTGCTTGCTGCTGCACCAATTGACCACCCCTCCGTTCAAAACATACACGTATCCGGTTTGCGACTTGGAGTCGTCCGGATCTGTGTCGAAGCTAGCATCGATGTAACCCTTTACGACGAGCTCTTCAGCACCTCCATATACGAGAAACATGTCCTTTGTCCTCTTGAGGTACTTTAGGATATTCTTGACCGATGTCTAGTGTTCCGCTCCGGGATCACTTTGGTACCTCCCTACCAAACTTATGGCAAGGTTCACATCAGGTCTGGTACACAGCATGGCATACATAATAGAGCCTATGGCTGAAGCATAGGGGATGACACTCATCTCTTCTCTATCTTTTGCCGTGGTCGGGCATTGAGTCGTACTCAATCTCACACCCTGTAACACAGGCAAGAACCCCTTCTTGGACTGATCCATATTGAACTTCTTCAATATCTTGTCAAGGTGTGTGCTTTGTGAAAGACCTATGAGGCGTCTCGATCTATCTCTATAGATCTTAATACCTAATATGTAAGCAGCTTCTCCAAGGTCCTTCATTGAAAAACACTTATTCAAGTAGGCCTTTACACTTTCCAAGAGTTCTATATCATTTCCCATTATCAGTATGTCATCCACATATAATACGAGAAATGCTATAGAGCTCCCACTCACTTTCTTGTAAATACAGGGTTCTCCATAAACCTGTACAAACCCAAACGATTTAATCACTTCATTAAAGCAAATGTTCCAACTCCGAGATGCTTGCACCGGCCCATAGATGGAGCGCTGGAGCTTGCATACTTTGTTAGCATCATTAGGATCGACAAAACCTTCCGTTGCATCATATATAGTTCTTCCTTAAGGAAACCATTAAAGAATGCCGTTTTGATGTCCATTTGCCAGATCTCATAATCATAAAATGCGGCAATTGCTAACATGATTCGGACAGACTTCAGCATCGCTACGGGTGAGAAAGTCTCATCGTAGTCAACTCCTTGAACTTGTCGATAACCCTTAGCGACAAGCCGAGCCTTATAGACGGTTACATTACCATCCGCGTCAGTCTTCTTCTTAAAGATCCATTTATTTTCAATGGCTCGCTTATCATCAGGCAAGTCCACCAAAGTCCACACTTTGTTCTCATACATGGATCATATCTCGGATTTCATGGCTTCAAGCCATTTGTTGGAATCCGGGCCCGCCATCGCTTATTCATAGTTCGAAGGTTCACCATTGTCTAACAACATGATCTCCAGGACAGGGTTGCCGTACCACTCTGGTGCGAAACGTGTCCTAGTGGACCTTCGACGTTCAATAGTAACTTGATCTGAAGTTTCATGATCATCATCATTAACTTCCTCTCCAGCCGGTGTAGGCTCCACAGAAACAACTTCCTGTGCTGCACTACTCTCCGGTTCGAGTGGAGGTATACTTACCTCATCAAGCTCTATTTTCCTCCCACTTACTTCTTTCGAGAGAAACTCTTTCTCGAGAAAGGATCCATTCTTGGCAACCAAGAATTTGCCCTTGGTTCGTAGGTAGAAGGTATACCCAATAGTCTCTTTGGGATATCCTATGAAGACGCACTTTTCCGCTTTGGGTTCGAGCTTCTCAGGTTGAAGTTTCTTCACATAAGCATCGCATCCCCAAACTTTTAGAAACGACAGCTTAGGTTTCTTTCCAAACCATAACTCATACGGTGTCGTCTCAACGGACTTAGACGGTGCCCTATTTAAAGTGAATGCGGCAGTCTCTAATGCATATCCCCAAAATGATAGCAGTAAGTCGGTAAGAGACATCATAGATCACACCATATCCAATAGAGTGTGATTATGACGTTTAGACACACCATTTCGCTGAGGTGTGCCAGGCGGTGTGAGTTGTGAAACAATTCCACATTTCCTTAGGTGTGTGCCAAACTTGTGACTCAAATATTCTCCACCGCGATCAGATTGTAGGCACTTTATTTTCCTGTCACGTTGATTCTCTACCTCACTCTGAAATTCCTTGAACTTTTCAAAGGTTTCAGACTTGTGTTTCATTAAGTAGACATACCCATATCTGCTTAAGTCATCAGTGAGGGTGAGAACATAACGGTAGCCACCACGAGCCTCGACACTCATTGGACCGCATACATCGGTATGTATTATTTCCAACAAGTCAGTTGCTCGTTCCATTGTTCCGGAGAACGGAGTCTTGGTCATCTTGCCCATGAGGCATGGTTCGCATGTGTCAAATGATTCGAAATCAAGAGACTCCAAAAGTCCATCAGTATGGAGCTTCTTCATGCGTTTGACACCAATATGACCAAGGCGGCAGTGCCACATGTAAGTGGGACTATCGTTATCAACCTTACACTTTTTGCTACTCACACTATGGACATGTATAACATCACGTTCGAGATTCATCAAAAATAAACCATTGACCAGCGGGGCATGACCATAAAACATTTCTCTCATATAAATAGAACAACCATTATTCTCAGATTTAAATGAGTAGCCATCTCGCATCAAGCGAGATCCAGACACAATGTTCATGCTCAAAGCTGGTACTAAATAACAATTATTAAGGTTTAACACTAATCCTGAAGGTAGATGTAGAGGTAGCGTGCCGACGGCGATCACATCGACCTTGGAACCATTCCCGACGCGCATCGTCACCTCGTCCTTTGCCAGCCTCCGCTTATTTCGCGGCTCCTGCTTGGAGTTACAAATGTGAGCAACTGCACCGGTATCAAATATCCAGGAGCTACTACGAGCACTGGTTAGGTACACATCAATAACAAGCATATCACATATAACTTTAATGTTGTCGTCCTTCTTATCCGCTAAGTACTTGGGGCAGTTCCGCTTCCAGTGACCGGTACCCTTGCAATAAAAACACTCAGTCTCAGGCTTGGGTCCATTCTTGTTCTTCTTCTTCCCAGCAACTTGCTTACCGGGTGCGGCAACGGCTTTGCCATCCTTCTTGAAGTTCTTCTTACCCTTGCCTTTCTTGAAACTAGTGGTCTTATTCACCATCAACACTTGATGCTCCTTTTTGATCTTGACCTCTGCTGATTTCAGCATCGAGTACAACTCAGGAATGGACTTCTCCATCCCTTGCATGTTGTAGTTCATCACAAAGCTCTTGTAGCTAGGTGGAAGCGACTGGAGGATTCTGTCAATGACCGAGTCATCCGGGAGATTAACTCCCAGCTGAGTCAAGCGGTTGTGTAGCCCAGACATCTTGAGGATGTGCTCACTGACAGAACTATTCTCCTCCATCTTACAGCTGAAGAACTTGTGAGAGACGTCATATCTCTCGACCCGAGCATGAGCTTGGAAAACCAGTTTCAGCTCTTGGAACATCTCATATGCTCCGTGTTGCTCAAAACGCTTTTGGAGCCCCGGTTCTAAACTGTAAATCATGCCGCACTGAACAAGGGAGTAATCATCGCAGCGAGAATGCCAAGTGTTTGCAACGTCTTGCTTTGCTGGGAGAAGGGGTGGGTCACCTAGTGGTGCATCAAGGACATACAATTTCTTAGAAGCTATGAGGATGATCCTCAAGCCATGGACCCAGTCCGCATAGTTGCTTCCATCATCTTTCAGCTTGGTTTTCTCTAGGAACGCGTTGAAATTGAGGGTGACATTCGCGTTGGCCATTGGATCTACAATATAGATTGTAAAGATAATTTTAGACTAAGTTCATGATAATTAAGTTCACATGGTCAAATTATTTAATGAACTCCCACTTAGATAGACATCTCTCTAGTCATCCAAGTGACACATGATCCATGTCAACTAGCCCGTGTCCGATCATCACGTGAGACGGACTAGTCATCCATGGTGAACATCTCCATGTTGATCGTATCTTCTATACGACTCATGTTCGACCTTTCGGTCTTCCGTGTTCCGAGGCCATGTCTGTACATGCTAGGCTCGTCAAGTCAACCTAAGTGTTCCGCGTGTGTAAATCTGGCTTACACCCATTGTATGTGAACGTTAGTACCTATCACACGCGATCATCACGTGGTGCTTCGGAACGACGATCCTTAGCAACGGTGCACAGTTAGGGTGAACACTTCTCTTGAAATTTTATTGAGAGATCATCTTATTTACTACCGTCGTTCTAAGCAAATAAGATGTAAACATGATAAACATCACATGCAATCAATATAGTGACATAATATGGCCAATATCATCTTGCTCCTTTGATCTCCATCTTCGGGGCACCATGATCATCACTGTCACCGGCACAACACCATGATCTCCATCATCATGATCTCCATCATTGTGTCTTCATGAAGTTGTCTCGCCAACTATTACTTCTACTACTATGGCTAACATTTAGCAATAAAGTAAAGTAATTACATGGTGTTTATGATTGACACGCATGTCATACAATAAAATGAGACAACTCCTATGGCTCCTGCCGGTTGTCATACTCATCGACATGCAAGTTGTGAATCCTATTACAAGAACATGATCAATCTCATACATCACAATGCATCACATCACATTATATGGCCATATCACATCACAAGGCATATGCTGCAAAAACAAGTTAGACGTCCTCTAATTTGTAGTTGCAAGTTTTTACGTGGCTGCTATAGGTTTCTAGCAAGAACGTTTCTTACCTACGCCAAAACCACAACGTGATATGCCAATTGCTATTTACCCTTCATAAGGACCCTTTTCATCGAATCCAATCCGACTAAGGTGGGAGAGACACACCCGCTAGCCACCTTATGCAACAAGTACATGTCAGGCGGTGGAACCAGTCTCACGTAAGCGTACGTGTAAAGTCGGTCCGGGACGCTTCATCCCACAATACCGCCGAATCAAGATAAGACTAGTAGTGGTAAGCAAATTAACAAGATCGACGCCCACAACTGCTTTCTATTTACTCGTGCATAGATTCTACGCATAGACCTAGCTCATGATGCCACTGTTCGGAGACGTAGTAGTAAATCAAAAAATTTCCTACGTGTCTCCAAGATCTATCTATGGAGAAACCAGCAATGAGAGGGGAGAGATTGCATCTTCATACCTTTGAAGATCGCTAAGCGGAAGCGTTACAAGAACACGGTTGGTGGAGTTGTACTCGCAGCGATTCAGATCGCGGTGGATTCCGATCTCAGTGCCGAACAACGGCGCCTCCGCGTTCAACACACGTGCAGCCCGATGACGTCTCCTATGCCTTGATCCAGCAAGGAGTAAGGAGAGGTTGAGGGAGAGCTCCGGCAGCACGACAGCGTGGTGACGGTGGAGCTACGTGGACTCCGGCAGGGCTTCGCCAAGCGCTACGGAGAACGAGGAAGAGGAAGGGTAGGGCTGCGCCGAGAGAGAGAAGTCGTGTCTCAAAACAGCCCAAACCCTTGCATATATATAGGAGGAGGGAGAGGGAGGGCTGCCTTGGCCCCTCCTCCAAGGAGGAGAGGTTTGGCCGAACTAGGGGGAGAGTCCACCTCCCACAAGGGAGGTGGATCTCCTTCTTTTCAAACTCCTTTGCCCTATCTCCTTATCTGCAGCAGCATGGGCCCTTACGGAAGGTCTTGGCCAGCCCAATATGGGATGGAACACCTCCTCTAAGGGCCCACGAAGTCCTATGGTCGTCACACCCCTCCCGGGGGTCCTCCGGCACCCTCCCGGCTCTCCCGGTACACTATCGATGAGCCCAAAAACTTTTCGGTGACCAAAACTGGACTTCCTATATATCAATCTTTACCTCCGGACCATTCCGGAGCTCCTCGTGACGTCCGGGATCTCATATGGGACTCCAAAAAACCTTCGGTAACCACGTACACTTTTTCCCTATAACCCTAGCGTCATCGAAGCTTAAGTGTGTAGACCCTACGGGTTCTGGAGACACGTAGACATGACCGAGACACCTCTCCGGTCAATAACCAATAGCGGGATCTGGATACCCATGTTGGCTCCCACATGCTCCACGATGATCTCATCGGATGAACCATGATGTCGGGGATTCAATCAATCCTGTATACAATTCCCTTTGTCTATCGGTATGATACTTGCCCGAGATTCGATCATCGGTATCTCTATATCTTTTTCAATCTCGTTACCGGCAAGTATCTTTACTCATTCCGTAAAACATCATCCCATGACTAACTCCTTAGTCACATTGAGCTCTTATGATGATGTCTTACCGAGTGGGCCCAGAGATACCTCTCTGTCACACGGAGTGACAAATCCTAGTCTCGATTCGTGCCAACCCAACAGACACTTTCGGAGATACCCGTAGTGCACCTTTATAGACACCCAGTTACGTTGTGACGTTTGGCACACCCAAAGCATTCCTACGGTATCCGGGAGTTGCACAATCTCATGGTCTAAGGAAACGATACTTGACATTGAAAAGCTTTAGCAAAACTACACGATCTTGTGCTATGCTTAGGATTGGGTCTTGTCCATCACATCATTATCCTAATGATGTGATCCCGTTATCAATGACATCCAATGTCCATGGTCATGAAACTGTGACCATCTATTGATCAACGAGCTAGCCAACTAGAGGCTCACTAGGGACATGTTGTGGTCTATGTATTCACACATGTATTACGGTTTCCGGTTAACACAATTATAGCATGAACAATAGACAATTATCATGAACAAGGAAATACAATAATAACCATTTTATTATTGCCTCTAGGGCATATTTCCAACATCAACGTCTTCAAGTCCTCCATTATTGCCTTCTACACCACAATGTTTGCCTCCTTGTGCATGTGTTCGATGTTGTTGAAGTTCGAGCACACTTCCATGGTGTTATCAAACTTGATGCGGTCACCGAGCGAGCAACCGATGAAGAAAGCTCTCCATCCAATGCCCCAAGGGAAGAGGTTTGGGTTGGGGTTGGAGTTGGAGTTCATAACGATGGATAGGAGGAAGAGTGAGAGACTGAGCGGGTTAACTGAGTGAGGTGGTGGATAAGGAGTGATCGTGAAGTCGGGTAAATATAGGGGCTTTGGACGACATGTTTTAATGCCGATCAACCTTTGAACTTTGTGATGTTCGTAATGCCATGAACTTTGTGCTATTCATAACGCCATGAACTTTGTGTTGTTCATAATGTAGATCGAGACGGTGAACAAGGACATGGAGGTGGTTTCGCCCATGGACAAGGGCAAGTAGGTGGTGCCACCCATGGACAAGGGCAAGGAGGTGCTGTTTCCCTTGGAGTTTGTGCCAACCACTCCCGAGGAGGTGCCGCCCACGAAGGACAACGTGGTGCCTTCGTCATGAACGTCTAGGATAGATCTTTGTTGCTCCAGTTGGTTTAGTATCTATTATGTTGTATTGCTTTGCTTGAGAACTACTATGTTTAAGTGTGGTACTATGTTTAAAACTGCTTGTTGTGGTTTAGAACTGTTTTAATATGCTATCTTTTCTGTGTCGTTGGGTTGTTCTACATGCCCCAATGTGTTGGTAACCTCACCATCACGCTAAAAGAGGTTATCAGACAGGAGGTGTTGCATGAAACCTAACACCTTGTTTTGTGTTTCCGCCTAAACAAGTGGGCAACCAAACAGACCACCTTTCGTTACGCCCACGCACGCAAGAGGGTACACACGCAAACAAACAACACATGGATGTTGGTTTTCTATCTGTTTTTCCCTTAGTTAGGCCCAACTGGGTCAAGCATGCAATACAGGAAAACTTTGCTACAAGAACCAACCATGCCCTTAGGGCATTTGCAACGCTGACTCTCAAACCACCGACACATACGTCCAAATCATGCGGACCGAACATGCTTTTCCATCCAACGGGGTCATGTATCGGTCTGCGGCTGGTCCAGGCGTATTTTCCCTTGCAAACCGGAGACAAAGTGTGTGTAGGGGGAGCTTTGCGGGCATCCGACCCACTACCACACCCGCTCATGACTACCCTGACCCACCCAAAACTCTTCAGCCGCACCCGCACTTTCGTCAGCTGCCCGCATTCATGTCACTATAGAGCGGCCACTCCGAGCGGACGCGACCTCTCATTTGCACCGACATTGAAGTGGTGCGCTGACCGAGTGCACCATCCACGTCGCGTCCTCGGTGTCCGAGCCTATTCAATGCTTGAGCAACGTTTGTTGTACGGGATGGGATGGATATCTACCATGACGTTCAATGTCCATCCCTCGATATGTTGCCATTAAGAAGGCTCGTCGGCCAAGGAACCACCTCTGATGCCATGTATTGATGCACTCGTATGTTTGGCCTCATCGGAATCCGCTATTTAAAGGCGGACACACTCGGCTAACTCCACACCACAACACACCCTCTTCCTTTGGTCCAAAACCGCCATGACCACAGGTGGGAACATCCTCTGGGATAGTATTTCATCGTAAATGAAGCACGTGGTGGCCGCCTGGCAGTCCCGCGGCGCCAGGCAGATCGACCAGGACATGCCGGCTAGCTCACCCAAGGTCTCCGATGATGATCCCATGATGGAGACGGGCTCGGATGACGACAGTACATCGGACCACACACTGGTGCATGTCAGCCGGACCATGGAGCAAGCACACTACACCGCCGCCATGGAGGAGGAGAAGCAGCATGTATATTCTCCTATATCGATGTTTCGGCAGGCGCAGGAGTAGCAGAGGTCAACATGTTCCTCCTTGAGCAACACTGGCTGGCTGAGGGCCATACAATGAGAGCGCAAGCGAGGAGGCCCTGGCCGCCATGGTCGTGGCGAACCCGGATTTCGTTGCAGAGCAACGGGCGCTCTACGAGGCTACGTGTGCTCAAGCCCCGCTCGCAACTAGTTGCTGGCGCAGCCGGACGCGGACGTGGAAGCACACGCACTGGTGGCATAGACGACCGAGGACGAGAACACGCCAGCTGCGCGTCCTACACACGGTCATCCAACTTTCGCGAGTGTATGTGGCAGGTAGAAAGTGATGGACCGCCGACGTCCATCATCGACCTCATGTCCAGCTGCACAGGTGACGGGCAGGTCACGGACTCCACTGAGGATGAGTAGGGCATGGGAGGCGGGAGGAAATTGTGTCCCAAGTGGGCCGATCTGTCTCCCATGTCCTACTCTTCCTCGACGGAGACCGCACCTCCGCTTCACGGTTCTTGAACCCTGATGCCATTCATGGAGATAGCAGATGGAGGATGTGAGTGTCGATGCATAATACAAATGATGTGGACGACCGGTGCCGCAGTAGGATAGGTTTAGATCCGCCCGCTCTTTTTTTAAATGAAAAAAGTGTATGAATTGTAATGGATGTGCTCTAGTTTGTATGAAATCCACCGTATTTGCCTGAATTCGTCCAATTTGTTTAAATAATGGTTGAGATGTATACGGGCAGCGTTGAATGGACGACTGCTGCATCCGTGTCCGCGGGCTAATCCCCCTGTTCGCGGACGGGTGAGAAAGCAAATATGCGGGTTAGCTTTGGAGATGCAACAAGTGCATGTGTGACACTGACGTAACCGTGAGTTTTGTGCTTTCTTTTCTTTTATTGGTTTTTCAAAATGTTTTATCTCTTGAGCCATGTGTCTAGATCATGAATTGTTTTCATAGCTATGTTTCTTGCTTCAAGATCTTTGAAAGTAGAACCATGTTAGTAAGTTTGGATGATTATTTTTTTCGAAAAAGCATCAACAGCAAAAAAACAAAAAGGAAAAGGAAACAAGAAAAAATGAAAGAAAAACATAAACCACAAAATAACCAGAAGCCAGAAGCATAACTGTGCTTTCACTTTTTTTCGAAACATAGCTATGCTCTTCATTTTTTGAGAAGCACTGTTTTGTTTTTTCACTTTTCAAAATGGACAACTGTAAAAGCAGAGATGTGCTTCGTCAAAGCATAGGTGTGCTTTTCACTTTCGAAAAACACAATTGTGCTTCTCGGAAAGCACGGCTATGTTATTTCACATGATGCACTTCACGCAATAAACCAAACTTAAAGTAATAAAATCTGGAAAATCTGGAAAATAAACAAGCAAAATCCAAAAAACATGAAAAATCAAGCAAAGCTAAATGAACACGTGCAAAAAAAATAAGATCTCACAAGTGCACCCAACGCCCTAGAAAATTGCCTACTAGTATTCCTTTCGGGTACCTGCTAACTTTTTGTTTTGAGAAATGATACGCGCTAACTAGTTGCTTCCAAGTAGAGCTCGCCTACAACACCTATTAGATGGGCCAGGCCGAATACGCGACATGGGATTTTCTCTGTTAGCGAGCCTAGCACACGTACGAATAGGCTTTTTATTTTCTATTTCCTTTTTCTGTTACCTGTACTTACATTTATAGAATTTAATATTTAAATATAAAAAAACTCATTGTGCATTTAAAAATGTTCATGCAATGTTAAAAAAATAATGCAACTTTAAGAATATACTGATACCACTAAAAAATGATTGTGACTTTTGGAAAATAGTTACGTGTTTCAAAAAAAATGTATATGACATTTAAAAAAATTATACATTGTAAAAAAATGTTTGTGTAATTTGAAAAAAATGTCTTGTACCATTCATAACAATATACAATAAAATTTAAAAAATGTTCACGAGTAGCTATTTTTCTTAATTAGTTTTCAAAAATTGTAACTTCCAAACGTTCGGATGTCTTCAATAGATCCGAACAAGTTCCCTGGCCTTCGATTGGATCGCGATAGGTGCCAACGCCCCACCTCCCTTAACCACCTCATAACCACCTCAGCTAGCTCTGTTTCATGCTTATTAGTTCGTTACTTTTTATTTTATTATGTCACTGGTTCCTTTGCATGTCCGGCCTCAAAAAAGGGAAAATAAATTTGATGTTTGAAGTCGAACACCTAAGCTCAAGGAACTAAGCTCAAGCCCCTTAACCAGCTCACCTAAATTACTTTGGTGTTGTGTGGTGAAACAAATTAACCTTTGCAATACATACAGGAAAACTAACGTATGTAAAATCAATTATTGATGGTAAATTTTTTGCCGCATTTCTTTAGTGTATCATTCACGTGATAAAGACTTTTTGATGTGCGTCATTAACATCCCTTTTGTAAAAAAAATCGTAGTAAGTATGTAGTTACCTAGTGGCATGTGCTACAATTATGAACAATTCCAATTTTTTGGTTACACAACTGCATCATTCATACTACACAGTTGGTAGCCCTCTCATCCGTCTGCATCTGGGTCTGGCCCATGTGTCACCCACCCACCTCTCTCTTTTCTTATTTTATTCCATCACCTTTGGTCGCTATCGCCACACCTTGCCGCTGACGTCGTAATACATGCCCACGGGGCACCCCTCCCTTCGCCGCCCCGCGCCATGGCCGCGTACGCCACGCCGCTCAGCACGAGACCGGTGTGGTTCGTGTCCGTGCGTGCTTGGTCCCTGATGACCACCGTGGCACCCGCAGCGTTGCAGTGCTCGGCATCCGTGCACTCGACCTGGTAGCACGCGTTGCAACTGACTCCTGGCGGCGACGCCGCACCCATCATGCCTCGCCACTTGCGGCATACGCGGCGTGCCGCCCTCTACCCGCTCCCGCCCCTTCCGGGGGGAGGGGCATGGGTGGTTGATGAAGTATCCCGCTGATAACTTTATGTGATTAGCATGGTAACTCGCAAATCGTAGACCTGATAACTTTTGGCAAGGGGTGATGAAATATACACACGGTAACTTTAATGTTAGTAGCACGGTAACTTACACGTCGCAGCCTGATAACTTGTATACCCCGGTCATGATAACTTTAGCGGCCCCGGGGGTGATGAAATATACCACCCGATAATTTTTGCGTGAATAGCATGGTAACTCACACACTACAAACCATCGCACACTACAAACCAGATAACCTATGTACCCTAGTCCTGATAACTTTGGCGACGGGATGGAGATGGGGGAGTTGTTTGAAACACACTACGATAACTTCTGTGCAAATAATATATTTTTACGTCCCCAAGATATGATAACTTATGTACACCGCTGGGTAATTTTTGCGTGCGTGGAGAGGGATGATGAAATATACCTATGGTACCTTTAATGTTAATAGCATGGTAACTCACACGTTATACATCCTGGATAATTTTTGCGAGCATGGCGGGGGGTGAGAATATCCCCCGGTAACTTTTGTGTGAATAGATGTTAACTCACACATTGCAAATCTGATAACTTGTATACCCCGATCCTAGTAACTTTGGCGCCAAGGGAGAGGAGGCAGGGGCGGTTGATGGAATATCCCATAATAAGTTTTATGTGAATAACATGATAACTCACACATTGCAGACCTGATAACTTATGCAACTCGGTCCTGATAACTTTGGTATGGGGGGAGGGTTAATGAAATATCCCCCGGTAACTTTTGTGTGAATAGATGGTAACTCACACATCATGAAGCTGATAACTTATGTACCTCGGTCATGGTAACTTTGGTGACGGGGCACGGAGAGTTGATGAAATATCCTATCAGTAACTTTTGGGTAAATAACATGGTAACTCACACATCGTCGATCCGATAACTTATGTATACCGGTCCTGGTAACTTTGGCAATGGGGGTGGGGGTGATAAAATATCTTCACATACACCCGATAATTTTTGTGTAAATAGCATGGTATTTTACGCGCCATAGACCTGAGTATAAGTGGCCAACAGGCCGACCCGGGTACGGCACAACCCGACACACAGCTAAACAGCCCTGGACTGGCACGACCCGCAAAGTTTTGTTTATAAAGTGAGTCATGCCATGTCGGCATGTGGACCTCACCCTACGGCCGAGGCACGTCACCGATGGTAGGCGGTACTGTAGATATGATAATTTACTTATAAACATCATGGTAAATTTTTGACCCAAGCAAAAAAAGATAGTTGAAACACCTCCGATAACTTCAGTGTAAACATCATGATAAGTTAGTACTACGGGCATGGTAAGTTCTGACCTGAAAAAAAAGTCGTCAAAACATAACAACATGGGATCTAGTTTCGAAGGTCTCGTCAGGACGAATCTTTTATGTAAAAACGGTTTTTCAATCGGAGCGACGGTTTAAGCTACAAAACCTTTTAAATTTTAAATCTTGTTGAAATCTTTGCTGACATCTGCTATTTTGTCTCATATATGCATGCATATACACTTAATTAAATCAATTCAAGGCAATTAGTAGAGAGGAGTCGGAATTCCTCGGCTTGCATGTGCATTAGAGCAACTCCAATGGGACGACCCAAACGGACAACGTATTTGTCTGCTTTTTGTCCGTTTGGGCCGGCCGCCCGCCCGGCGTCCGCCTAGTTTTGTATTTGGGTCGGTAGTGCGTCCAACGCGTCGACCCATTTCATGTCCGCACTCAACTCTTTTTTATAAAGGCCCGCGAACGATCATGTCAGCGGCCATGTCTCATGCCGGCACCATGCCAGAGCCGACATACAATGTCGGCTTCGGAAAATATCACCACAGTTCATGCTAGCGCACTCGCCAGCCGGCCGGCACACATGCCAGCACACAAAAAAGGGTGGGAATTGAGTTCGACCACGCCATCGCGGCTCCCGTGGTCATGCCAGCACACCTGTTGGCATACAAAAAAGATGGCGCTCGCCGTCATAGATCACTCGTCGTCGAACGTGAGCATGTCGGCCTGCATCTTCTTGAATCATGGCCTCTTCCTTGGCGTCACGGTGTTGAGATTCACCTTCATGATCTCCACCCCGGTCATCATGCTCGCGAGAACCACTTCTTTTGCCTTGGTCTTGGCGTTGGCGGCCTCGATCTCTAGCATCTTGGCTTGCTTCTTCGCCTCTAGCTCGAACATCTTGGCTTGCTTCTCGGCGTCCATCTCAAGCCTCCTCCTTTGGATCTTCATGAAAGCGTCCATTTGCTCCGCCTTGAAACATCGACGCTCCTCCTCCCTTGAGT
Organism: Hordeum marinum; assembly: GCA_022496015.1. Lineage (NCBI taxonomy): Eukaryota > Viridiplantae > Streptophyta > Magnoliopsida > Poales > Poaceae > Hordeum > Hordeum marinum. The sequence goes on along the minus strand of CM039673.1, from coordinate 159,667,176 downwards.
CCTTCTTATTCATCATGCCCTCCACGCTTGCGATCAAGGCGTTGGAGGCTGCATCCCGCTTGTCCTCCTTCTTGGAGTTGGTCTTCCCCCACGGTCGTGCCGGCTTGCCCTCCCCAACATCCTCCAGGGCTTGCTTCCCCCCACGCGACTTGAGTGCGACATATTGCATCTCGAACTTCTCCTCGTCCTTGTCGACCCGTAAACAATGAGAGAGGTTGAAGCACTTGCCATTGTGTTGAACCTTGAATGACTCCAAAGCTTGAAATGCCTAAAAATGTTTCCATGCAAGCATATGGGCAAATGATATGCAAATGAACACGCAAAGGATGAACTTTATAACACAAAAGAAGGCGGCTTGCTATCATACCATGTCTTGCATGCCGATGCCACTCACGGGACGGGCCTTGACGCTCTCAAGAGTGGCGCAAAACTTGTTGCACTCTTGTTGGATCACCCTCCATCGCTTGGAAATGGAGACCCACCCGTGCGTGCTCACAAATTGGTACGGCGGAAACTTCTTGCGCCCGTGAAACTCTCGGTGGACACGAATCCAAAAGGTTGAATGCTTTTGCTCGGCGCCCGTCTTGGGGTCTTGTCCAATGTCTCGCCAACACTCGTAAAGAAGCTTGTCCTCGGCCGCAGTGTATGCCTTCATGCGCTTGCTCTTGCGCTTAGGCTTAGGACCAGCGGCTTGGTTGGTGAGCTCGTCCTCAAACAAAGGCTCCGCTTCGACGTCGCACTCGTCCTCTTCCTCTAGCCCATAGTCTCCCGGGAACTCGTGGTCGAGTGGGAAGCCGTCCATGTCGATGCCGACCTGATCACGCATGAAGGCCGCCTGATTGGGATCATAGCTAGCGGCCGGCGTGAATGCCCCGCGGCCGTCCTGGCTTTGTGTCTCGTCGGGATCGTAGCTAGCGGCCGGCACACCGCCCTCGAAGATGAGGTTCTGCATGTAGTCCTCGTCGAAGGCGGACGACATTCCCTCGAATAGGTTGCGGGCGTCCGGGAGCACGCACGCCGGCGTCTGTCGCGCGTGTTTCCTCGCGCCGCCGGATGACGAGCCACCTGCCACCGGGGTGGCGTTGAGGTCGATGGGCGCGGGCGCGGGCGTGGAAGGCGCCACCACGCTCACGTCTGGCGAGCACTCCTCGAAGAGGCGGTAGGGATCGGATTGCAAGCCGACGCGCGGTGCGAGTCGGGCAGCACCATCCGAGGAAACGCCGACGAGCCGGTGCTGGCCGCGGTGACGGTGGCTTGGACGAGGCCGTGCTGGCCAGGGTTTAACCCTAGCATGTAGAGCGCCTCCCTCGTTGTCGCGGCGACGCGGCCGTTGGTGACCTCCTGCTGCGCGACGGCGACGACGGCGGCCTCAACCCTCGCATCCGCGGCGTGCCTCCGGTCCTTCCTCTTGGTTGAATCCCTTACCTGCTGTTCGGGCGTCAACGCCTTCTTTGGCTTGGTCGCCATGGCGGTCTTGCGCGGAGCACGAGGCTTGCCTTTCTCGGACAAGGCGAGGGAGGCAAGGCCGGCGGCGGCGTCAAGGTCGATGGCGTCATCCATGGCGGGTGTGCGGCGGGAGCGCGCGGGCGGGAGGGTTTTTGATGGAAATGCGAGGAAATGGTGATGGCTGCCACCGACCGGCGGGCCCGAGGAGAGGAGTAGGCGCGCGCGCGCGTCCGTCTCGTGTCCATGCCGACGCAAATCCGACTCAAAATTGGGCCGGGAATGGGTCGCCATGCGGACACCAAGTGGACACGCGTCCGTTTGGGTCGACGCATTGGACCGCCTTTTGTGTCCGCGTCGACCCAAACGGACACCAACGAACGAAATGGGTCGCCCAATTGGACACTGGAGTTGCTCTTACTCCCCCCGCATGTTCGCTGCATGCAGTACATGCTGTTCGTATCTGTTCCTAAATACCGAACATCGGAAAGTAGTGCTGTCCATTAGTTTTATGTCCGTAGATCAAATGGACGTTGTATGAAAATGAGGAGCTAAAAAAATAGAGTGCGGTTGCAATGTGTGAGAAGATGTTAGGGGCTAATTTGGTAGGTCCTGATGTAGATGCTCGAGCTCGGTGGCTGTATGGCAGGGCGGTCCGGGTCAAGTATGTAGTATGATTACGAATGGGACTTGCGTGGATGCTATCTTTGTAGTCGCAAAAAACGAAACAAAAAAATCAGCTCAAGATTGATGTACAAGTGGATGCATTAAGTCACCATTGGTTCATATTTTACAAATCACCAAGTCCCAGCAGCTCTCCTATGTGATCGGACCAGCATTATAATCAACAAAGGATCTTTGCGATACCCTCTCATCCATCACTCGTCATACAAAACCAAAGCACGTTCGTTACACGGACGCGCGTTCGTCCATTTTGCAGCTGAGCTGACAGAAATTGCTCGACGACCGACCACTTAAGAGGAGCCCAAGGTGTCGAAGATGGTGGTGTGCAGCGGGTCGCTGAGGTGGGTGGCCCAATTGTTGAGCGGCCCCTTGCCGGTGGCGGCGGCCTGCACGGCGAAGCCGAGGAAGGCGACCATGGCGAGGCGGGCGTGCTTGATCTCCGCCAGCTGCAGAGTCTCCTTCTTCTCCGGGTCCGCCGCGAGCCCCAGCGGGTCGAAGTAGGAGCCGCCGGGGTAGAGCCTCCTCTCCGGGTCCAGCTCCGCGTTGCGCTGGAACTCGATGTACCCGATCACCAGCACCTCGATCCAGATGAGCGTGGTGATCGTGAACGGCAGCGGCTGCCCCAGGTACGACGACCCGTCCACCAGCTCCACCTGCCAACATCGTCGTACGCCATACACAGATCAGTCGTCGCACTCCAGATTCATATGCTAGCTAGTATATCGTCAATGAAGCACATATGACTAGAGAGGGCGTTACCTTGCCGGCGTCCTGCCAGGTGACGCCGGTGAGCCACTCGACGGTGAGGGCGCCGAGGGTGGCGAGCATGGCCCAGCGGCCGTGGATGAGCTCGCACTCGCGGAACCTCTGGAGGCCGAAGACCTCGGCGTAGGGCTGGAACGGGGTGGACTTGACGTCGGCGTCCTCGAACCGGGTGCCGATGATCTCACCCGCCAGGTTCTGGGCCAAGTTCTGGTCCAGGGAGTCCACGTCGTACTGCAGGTACTCAGCGGGCTTCCCGAGGCCGAAGGGGTCGAAGCCGTAGTCGCCGACGAGCGTGCCGTCGAGGTACTCGGGCGCCTGCGCGCCGGGGAACCACAGCGGCCGGTCGGTGGTCGGGGGCGCCTTGGCCTTCTTCGGCGGGGCCTTCTTCTTGCCGAAGCCGAACCGCGCCACGATGCGCCCGTTCTGCGGCGCCGGGTCCGCCAGCCGGGTCCCGAGGAACGTGCTCGCCGCGGCGGCCACCGACGAAGCCATGCCTGCTCGCTCGCTCCTCCTACCTTGTCCTCCTCGGCCTTTGCGTGCGTTGAGGTGGCGGGTGCTGCTGTGTGGTGTGTGGTCGTCACGGGGTACAAATAGGGTGCTTATAAGAAATTCCCGGTGTTATCTCTGGCGTGGCACATCGGACGGCGGCGAGGGCGGTGGTGATCTATCTGACGGGCAAGACCGGCCCTGCCTTATCCGAGTCTTATCTGTATGGTCCTATGAACGGGGGAGGTTGCATTGGACGTAGGTGACACGTGGAGACCCCTGATTGGGTAGTGGGGCTTTAGAGCGCTTGTGATTTGTGGTCTTCAGGGTGCGTGGGACCGGAAAGATATGGCGTAAAAATGACCTTGGCAGCTCTGGGCTCTGGCCTCTGGCCCTGTAATAACTGTAAAATGCATTTTGGTCCTTCGTGGAAACCATGCAGCTCGCCCCGTGAATTTTCATATAGTCAGACCCTGTTTGTTTCAGTTTTAGTTGGCTTCGAATTACCCGGGGATTCACGTGAATCAGCTTGGCCACTGAAGTATTTGTTCCAGCTTCAGTTGGCTTCGAATTACCCATTGATTCGCGTCAGCTTTGCCACTGAAGTACACGGGCCCCGTGCTTGAGGCAATTGCACTGAAAATGGCCGGAATCCAGATTCAACTTCACTGGCAAAGTTGTTTGCAAATAGTTGTTATTTCATGATGAATCGATCTGATACTACTCATAGGTTATAAACCATTCACACATCTAACTCGCATCTTGTAAAATTCTCTGGTTTTCTTTTCTTTAGTACTCACTCTGTCCCACAATATAAGAATGTTCTGCAAGTTATGTTATAAGAGCATTTTACAAGTTATGTTAGCTTGCAAAGCGCGTTTATATTGTGCGACAGAGGGAGTACATTTTACTTCTATTATGCTGCTTTAGTCACTTGGGTACTTTTGATGATCCAGCTGAAATGATTTTTTTTCAAGAAGGGGAGTACCACGACCTCTGCATCATAAGATGCACACAGCCATACTACGATCTATTATTATGATTTCCACCACAGATACTTGCAAATTCAGCTTTTTATACACAGATTCAGATTAACAACACCAGTCAGAATGATTTCTTTTTCACCAAAGTATATAATTTTCTCATCTTGTGAGTAACATTCATCACCAGATACCTCTTCATATATTGTCAAAGAAGTGAAGAAAACGATACATTCGAACACAGAGAAGGAGAAATTACAAAATACCAACTACTACGAATAATCTGGATCTTTTTGTACGGCCGAGTACTACACCACGCAAAGAGCAGCCAAAGATGCCCCCAATAGTTCTCAACGCTATCCAGATGTGTATAACTGTTAATATCTGTTATCCGGACAAGCTCTCCTCTGGGGAAAGGGTGAGTTAATGCTTCAAGGGATAGTGCTTCCGTCGAATTTTGCAACAGCCTCGTTCGGCTTGGGCGTCTCCAATCTCTCTGCTCTCTTCTTCTTTTCCCTGCCAAGAGATTTCAAGTTAGCCGAGTCCAATTAATTGGAACAAAAGTCTTACACGGTAAAACTGGTATAAGGGATTACCTCTCGACGTATTCCTTGAGAAGTTCCTTCGCTTGAACCAATTTCGAGAGTAAGTTGCGGTAAACGTCAAGGTCTCTATCCACGCTCTTTTTGTTGATGTTTAGAGCAGCACAAAGCTATTGAGCAAGAAGAAAAGTCAGTATCTATTGTTACATCAGCAAAGTAATGCTTAAGAGTACTCATTTTGTGCCTTCTCAGCATTCTTATTCTAATACTAATAATTTTGGTGTGTGTTCGAGAAAATAAAACTATCCTCCATTTTGAAATCATCACCCAAAACAATATAAATGCTTCACTGAAATATCTGATGTTCAGTATATGCTAGATGTCTCACTGATGCTTTTCAAGTATTACCCTTCATGCTACTGCTACCAAGTTCTCTGATGAGCAGCCCTGGCCCAAATTATTAAGCTAGCAGAGTTGTTCTTTTCTCTGGTCATTCAGAGACGAGTAAAGAGAGAAGAGGAAACACAAGAATGTAAATGACATCTTAAGACCAACCAGAAATGGCATTCGCATAAATCTACTTGAAACACAAAATAGAGAAGTAAGCAGTCACAAGATTGCCTTACTGTACCGAGTAGAAGAGTGTAGCATACCGGTAGAAAGTAGAGGTTGAAAAAAAAATCTAGCAGCAAGCCTAACATCAGTGAGTTGAATTCCCTGATGTGTTATTTCTATTTCAGCTCAAGAAAAAACAGCATGATTTACAACCTCAACCCCTGAACAATACTGGGGATGGGCAGTACAACAGGCAAGCTATGTAAATACAATAAGATTAGTAGTTCTATGCTTTGCAATAAAAGAACGCTACAGTGATCCTAAAGCACTTCTGGTTACTAAACATCAGACGCAAATCATCCCCCTCCGTTCCAAAATAGATGAAGTTTCAGATTTTGCAGTCTAGAGCAAACGTTAATTGTTTGATTTTTGTGTGCGTATATATTAACTAATTAGAAAAAAATGTGAAACTATTATTAATGACAAATTCGAAGGTACAGTTTGTATCTTTCAAATCCAAATAATTTTGAACTCACTCCCGTTCAAAACATAGATGTCTTTTTAGTCTGTTCATATTTTCTCAAAATATTTGTCCTCCTACAGTCACAATACTTCCTTCATAAATGCCATTGTGTTCCTACTTTGCTCTTGATCATTTTAAAAAGGCTAATTAATTAACTCATTATGCTTCAGTGCCTTGCTTTGGGAGGGAAAATAGGCAACGTAATGGTTTTATGAAGAAGAGATGGGTAATATTGGCATTTCACTCACACTCTTTTCATGCCCAATTATAGAAAAAATATTGTTCTTCACAAAATAGAATAGTCTGGAAAAAAACAATTCCTTTCTAAATGAAAATTAGGAAACAAACAATAATGGGAAAAGGAAAAACTGTTGGGAAGAAAAAAGTAACAAATAGAAGGAAATGTGCAAACAAAATAACTAATGGCAAGAACAACCTTGTCCAGTACGGTTGGTTCCGTCGCATTTGAGAGCTCAAGCAAACGGAACAAGCCAACAGCGAAGAACCGGCTGTAGCTGAAGTTTCCCTTACCCTGGGCCCTTTCTGATATATCTTTCAGAATGGACTCTATTTCCCCATCTCTGGAAGAAAATTCAACTAACAAGTTACCATTTTGTGAGCGTGCCCACTCTTCCATCCTTTGTGCATCAGCCCTAAACAGAGAAGTAAAAACTCTTGATACTTGTTTGAAACAAGAAAGTAGCTTACAGAGGAAAAAAAATTATTAATGCCAACAAAGCAAACAAACTAGTACCAAATAATACATGAGATTTTGGTGCCAAGGAAGCAGACTAACTAGTACCCAAGCATACAAACACGTAAGCAATAACTAGTGTAAACTGAGAAATTTTAACAGAAACAGCAAGTTAATAAAACCTCTCTAAGAATAAATAAGGGTTAATAGATATTTAAAAGAGGGGTAATAGATATACTCATGCAGAAAATTAACAGAAGAGAATCATAACAATCCCACTTTGTACCAATAGTTATGAAAATTAATTTGAGGATTCAGGATATGGTCATGCAAAAAAATACAATCAAACATAAAGATAAAGATGCTAGCATGTCACTGGTTCAAAGCCATTTATATGAGTTCTGATATGCACCTGTATTGCTCAGGATCTTCATTTAACGCCGTTACATATGACTTGAAGATGGCATCCCTGTCCTCGGTGCTGGGGTACCCTTCCATAAGCTGGTCATAGACGGTGACAAATCCAAGAGCAAACACAGGATCATATTGATAGGTACTTTTGTATCTCATCAGATGCTGCTGCACCAAAAGTTCTTGTAGGACTGTGCTGTAAATGCTTGGAATAGGACGTTTGTATGACTTCAGGAAGTTCATCTTTGTATCTGCCACAGTAGGTGGGATATCTGCAAAAGATTCAGAGCAGATGAAAAAGTCAGAAAAATATCCTTTGTTTGGTTATAGTTCACATGATTAAGCTTCTTTTCTGTATATAATCACACCATTTCTCTTTATGTGCATTTTATACACGTTCAAAACGCTTCAGGCTGCATCGTAGTTGCTACACATTACCAAGCCCCAGCAGCAAGAAAGTTGGACTAATACCCATAATTCAACTAACAAAAAATCTTCAGCCTTCCAACAGTTGACCCTAAAAAAAATTGCGCAAGACATGTATGGTTTTTAGCACAGGCACAAATTGTGGATAAATTAAGGGATTTGTACCAGAAGCACCCTATTAACAGACTGAAACCCTAATCATCAGTTCATCACAGAAACCAATCCAAAAGCAACAATTGTTAGGATTAAAGAGTTTAGCAGCATGACCTCCCAGTCCTTGCAGCCCCATGTAGAAGCCTCACCGGTTAACAGAAAATATCTAAACTTTGCTAGTAAACTGAAACTCCATATAAGTTTTTTATAAGTCGGTTTAAAATAAACAAGTAAAAGCATTAGCCGCTAGCAAACTCATGGAGTCATAGACTGCATCTGCAAGACTTTACTGAGACCATGAAAGGCACAGGTCAGTGCCTCCACCACTTGAGACCTCACCAGCTTAACAAACAAGTATCCAGTAAATTTAATAACAAGGTGTCACACTAACTCAGACACTGTAAACTTGCTCTGCTGGTTTATTCTGCAACAGAATTGCTACCAATTGGTTTAGTTGAGCCGTTCAATCTCTTAGTTTGCATCGCTCGATTAGTTTCCAGTAGTGCTTTACATACTCTCTTGATAGTACCATCCAGATTAAACCTGTAATTAAATGGAGGGAGGGCCTTTACCGTTAATATTCTATAGCTAATTACCGGAAATGAGACTGAACTTCAATCACATGAGTAGCATAAGGGGAAATAACCATTTCTAATTGCAGGTTGTCAGGTTGATGCCATATTACCTCGAATGCACAACAGGAACTATAACTAGATAGTACAAAATGAGTTCAAAAGATAACTGTCGCAAAAAGAATCACAGGATAATCAGTGCCCGATGGTGTGAAAAACTGAAGAATTAGATGCTAAGTTCGTAGGCGTGCTGGCCAAAATTGTACTCCGTAACAAAGTATGGTTACTCAAGGCTTCAGAGTTCAGGATGCCCGGCACCCCGCTCAAACGAAACGATGGTTCGGGATAGGACAGGGATGGAACGGTGCCATATTACCCGCCTCAAACGAAACGAGGGTTTGGGGTGGGAGCAGGGATGGAACAGGGTGTCATATTACCCTGCTCAAACTCACTAGCCTGCAGCTCAGCAGCAGCGTGCATCAGCTCGTACCAAGTAGGATGCCCGTCGGTCGCCGCAGCAGCGCATCGGCGCTGCCTAGCTCGAGCGGCGCCCCAGCGCCAGCTGGATGCAGAGGGTGGGGGGCTACGGCGTCTGCCAGGCCACAAGCAGCAATACGAGAGGCAGAGCACGAGCAAACTCACCAGCGGCAGCGGCGACGCAGCGCACCACCGAACGTGAGCCCCGCCGAGCCCTCGCGTTGAGCATGACGCCACCGGAGACGCTCACCGCGGCAGTCGCCGTCGACGGCCTCCAGTCGGCCGCTCGGCGCAGTGCAGCGAACGGAAGCGACGATATGGCCGCCATGGGAGGGTCCTCGGGGTACCACCGGCTCTCTCACGGGATACGGCGGCGGATGGTCGACACCGCCGGTGAGGGCAAAAGGGTAATTGCCGGGGGCAGGTGCGAGGAAAGGCTATTGCTCGTCTGGGAAGGGAGGGATGCGATCTTTCTTATCCAGTAGGCGAACAAAGGCTTCCTGGCCACCGGACGTTGCCACATGGGATGGCATTCTTTTGATTGGGAAATATCCCTTGTTTCGGACGTTTTTTGCTGAAATTCCATGGGCGTGGCCGCGTGGGAGGTTGGATTTGCTTCAGGCTCTACAATTACGAGTTCTGGAACGGCATTTTGATGGATTAGTTTAGACTTCAGCAGCTAATGTCCATCCAAGTGTTTTGGAATGTTGTTACTAGTTCTTGGTGTACACGCAACAAAAGCATGTTGATTTAGCTAACAAGAAAAAACCATGATAGGGGAAGAGGCTTAGGTAGACTTTGTCTAAATTATTTTTGTACAACTGAATTAAATTTCTATTTCAAATTTGCGTTTTTATATCTCATGAGAGTCAAAACAGCCTGTGTGTATGGGTGTGGGTATGAAAAAAAGTATTCTCTTCGTTTCTAAATATAAGTCTTTTTAGTAATTTCACTACGGACTATAATGACTAAAAAAACTTATATTTAGGAACATGTAGTTTATGGTGAAATCTTTAAAAAGACTTACGTTTAGAAACGAATGGTGTATAAGTTAGAGTTTGATCAAACCATCTTTGGCATTCATAAATTTACAAATTTTACTCTCTACATCGAAGGGCTTACATTTTAATTGAAATATTACCATCTACTTCGTTTGTTCCTAAATATAAGTCGTTTTAAAGATTCTACTATAGACTATATACGAAGCAAAATGAGTGAATCTACATTTTAAAGTACGTCTATATACATTCGTATGTAGTTCATAGTGAAATCTCTAGAAAACTTATATTTAGGAAGTTACTTCTACTTTAATTGCCCCTTAATTACTCTAAATTCTAAGTGATATACTTCTTAATTGTGAATTATGGCTCTACGGGATCGAGAAGTGTCGTCTAGAGGGGGTGTGGGAATAAACACTTAAAAAGACAAACGTGTAACGACTGTTTTAGAAAGCACATCTTCCTTTCCTCAAAATTCAATAATTTGCTTGGGAATTAGGCATGTTTTAGCACAAGTTAAATTGCATCCAATGAGTTCTACACATGCATATCTAGAGATAGAGCAGCGGAATGTAAATATCATGCATTTGCAAGAAATATAAAGATGGTAGAGTAGGAAAATCAAACGCAATGAAGACGCAAAGATTTTTGGCGTGGTTTTGATAGGTGGTGCTATCATACGTCCACGTTGATGGAGACTTCAACCCACGAAGGGTAACGATGTGCGAGTCTACGAAGGGCTCCACCTACGAAGGGTCCACTAAGAAGCAACCTTGTCTATTCCACCATGGCTTACGTCCACGAAGGACTAGCCACACTCGGGGGTAGATCTTCACAAAGTAGACTATCTCCTTGCCTTACAAGCTTCTTGGCTCAACTCCACGCAATTAGGAGGCTCCCAAGCGACACCTAATATCAATCTAGGAGACACCACTCTTCAAAAGGTAATAGATGGTGTGTTGATGATGAACTCCTTACTCTTATGGTTTAAAAGATAGTCTTCTCAATACTCAGTCACTCTCTCACAGATTTTGGCTTCGTAGAAGAGGGTGATTTGGTGGAAAACAACTTGGTGAGGCTGGAAATCAAGGATCTATTGGTTGGAATGAAATTCCTTGATCCCAACACATGAGTAGGTAATTCTCTCTCAGAAAATGAATGGTGGAAGTGTAGTTTCGTTTTCATGGCACTCTCTCTAAGTGTGAGGGGGTTGAGGGGTATTTATAGCCTTCTCAAAAAATCCAACTGTTACAGCATTATTGCCCAACTCGGTGAAACCAAAGTAAAAACTCGGTTCTACCGACTAGTGCGAAATGACCTAACCTTTGGCTTTTCGGTGATACCGAATGAAACATCTCGGTGAGACCGATTCAGTTTAACCTAGATAGATCCAGTGCTTCGGTGACACCAAAACATAAAACTCGAAAGTTCTGAAATTAAATATTTCGATCACAGAAGGTTGGTCACTGCTTGGCGGTTGCACCGAATGCAATATCGGTTCTACCAGCTGCTAGGGTTTGGCATAGGACCTATCTTGGTGGGGCCGAATGGGAAATAAATCAATAATGGTGGCGCCAAAAATGGAGTTTAGGGTTTATGAAAAATGGTTTTGTGAGAAATTGATTGATATTTTTGGTGGCAAATCACTAAGCACTTGAGCAACCAGATCATCATCAATACATCATCCCCTCTTAATAGTATTGGCTTTCCTATGGACTCAGTTGTGATCAAATCACATAAAATAAAATGTTGAGTCTTGAAGCTTTTGCCAATGGGATTCCTTTGCATCCAAGGGGTTCCTCCTCACAATTCCTAGCCCATACAATATTTGGACTTTTCTTGAAATATACTATATAAAATCGTTAGTCCAAGAGACAATGTATGTTGCCATTAATTATCAAAAAAACCATGGGAGACTTTGTTCTTTCAATCCCTCACTTTTTGGTAGTTGATGACAACATACAATCAAAGCTTCAAATGGACTATGCAATGAATTATATGATAGATTTGAGAGACATATGACTTAGAACATGCTCTCCACACATGTGTGCAATTCTATTTATAGAATAATTGCTTTGGGGATGCATGAGCATACATAGAAGAGAAGACATAGTAAGTCATATGTACCTTGGCTATATGCATCAAACATTGATGACAAAGAAGTGTGTCCACGTTCATGACTCTCTCTTGCAAACAATATGTGCAAGAAGCAAGAGATCATCCTGAACATGAAGATGATGCATATACTTACCTTGAAGTATTAGAGAATTTTAACTAGGGAGAAACATAATTGAGGAAGCAAGGTTAGATAACACAAGAATGTTCCTTTCATGCAAATGCAAGAGTTTCAAGAATACCAAGATTTTGAAGACATGTGGAATAATTAATATTCTTATAAGATTGACATGTCCCCAAAAAATATTTTCAACAAAGATTTTCTACAAGGTTCCAATAGAACTTTCTCCCATGAGTATGGACTTTATTCTCTTATCTCTTCCCTTAATATCTTAGCATGTAGATATTGGGAGGGTAGAGTGAGATAAGTCTAAAGTGTAAGATCATGTAGAATGATCAAATATCAAAGACAAAAACAAAACAATTAATCTCTCTCCTCTCAATAGTTGTCACCGGTTGCTCTCTCCCCCTAAATATATTATCCCCCTTAATACACTTAAGCTTTGATATTTCTCCCCCTATGGCATCAATTGCTAAGAAGGTTTAGAGGGTAAGGGATCCTAGAGAGAAGGGTCATGGAGTAGAGCAAGAGAAAAAATAAAATGTTTGGCAAAGAACTCTGGCAACCGAGAAATCGGTGGCTCCGAGTCAAGATGGGTCAGTGAGATCGAAGCTAGATTAGGTCCCTGAGGTGATTCGATGGCACCAAGTGGTTTCATGTTGGTTGTGTTAGGAAATATGCAACTTATATTCCTTGTGGGCCAGTGGCTAATATATATACATGTATAGGTGGTAAATATGCAGGAAACCCCTCATACAATGGGGAAAATATACATGCTAGAATATAACTCTAACACCCCCCTCAAACTCATGGTGGATAAAAAACACTAAGTTTGGAGAGATAGAAGCCATGATGTGCTTCAGTATGGGCATTTGTAAAGAAATCCACCAAAAGTAACTCGAAAGGCACATACTGAAGAGCAATAACCTGATCCTGCACACCAGCGCGTGCATAGAAAGCATCAACACCAATATGCTTGGTGAGATCATGCTTCAAAGGGGGGCGCGCAATGCTAATAGCACATGTACTGTTAGACAATAACAGAGTAGGTGTAGTGACAGAAACACCAAAGTCCTAAAGTAACTACCGTAAAAAAGTCACCTCCGCCGTCAATAGAGCCATAGCTTGCCAACTCAGCCTCTGAAGTCGAATAGGAAATTGCAGTCTACTTCTCCATCTTCCAGGCAATGAGAGAACCACCAAGAAAAACATAGTAAGCAGAAAGTGAACAGCAATCTGAGGGATTACTAGCCCACGTAGCATCCGAATAGGCCTGAAGCAGTAATGAACCAGAGTGAGTAAAGAACATGCGGTGAGAGATTGTGCCCTAAAGATATTGAAGAACACGAAGGAGGTGACTATAGTGAACGGAAGTGGGAGCGGAGACAAACTGACTCGGAATATGGATCGGATGGGAGATATCCGTACAAGTGACAGCTAGATAGACAAGACTCCCAACAAGATGACGATACCACGTCGGATCAGGCAAGGGTCACCATCGGTGTCATGGAGGTGAACATTGAGCTCCATGTGAGTCTCAACGGTGCACTCATCGGTAATAGCAGCACGAGCAAGAAGATCCTGGATATACTTTTCCTAAGAAATATAAAAGCCATCAGAGGTAGAAGAGACCTCCATCCCAAGAAAGTAGCAAAGCGGGCCAAGATCAGAAATAAGAAACTGCTCACTAAGACCAGCCTTCACAAAGGCAATATATTCGGGGTCGTCGCTAGTGATAATCATGCCATCAATGTATAGAAGAAGAAGAGTCCAACCATGAGAAGAAAGGTGGACAAACAACGCTGGATCATGAGCACTCGCTGAAAAACTAGCAGCAGTCACCACAGAGGCAAAACACTCAAACTAGGCACGAGGAGCTTGCTTAAGGCCATAAAGAGAGCGACAAAGAAGGCATACCATGCCATGAGTAACAAAAAACCTAGGTGGGGGCTAAACCTAGGCATAACCTGGGCTGGGCTTGAGAAAGCTTGAACGGGAAAACTCAGGCCCGAGCCCGGCCTGGCCCGGTCGTTAGGCCTAACAAATCGGGCCCGAACCCGGCCCGAACCTGGAAAGCTCGGTAAAGCCTGGCCGGCCTGGCCTGATCTAGGCTAAAAAAATTGTTTTGCAATCCCGAGATCGGCCCGATCCGCTCGTTGGGCTTGCTTTCCAGGCCCGATGGCACGATCAGGCTCGGTCCGGCCCAGGATTTTCGGGTCGGGTCGGGTCAGGTCGGCCGGGCCGGGCTGCCCATGCCCAGGCGTAGTGAGGGATACAAGTAAACCTTCTCATGCAGTGCACCATTAAGAAAGATATTCTTAACATCAAGCCGAGACACAGACTAGTGCCGAACAGAGGCCACAACAAGAAGTGTGCGAACAGTGGTTGTAAGAGCATAATTTTCCCTAAGTAGTTTTGGTGGTTGATGAAAATACCCTTGCGGACTAATCCTGTGAATTGAGCTTTCAGAGATTATCAAGTGACACGAGACGGTTATGTTGGAAATATGCCCTAGAGGTAATAATAAAGTGATTATTATTATATTTCCTTGTTCATGATAATTTTATATTGTTCATGCTATAATTGTATTAACCGAAAACCGTAATACATGTGTGAATACATAGACCACAACATGTCCCTAGTGAGCCTCTAGTTGGCTAGCTCGTTGATCAATAGATGGTCACGGTTTCATGACCATGGACATTGGATGTCATTGATAATGGGATCACATCATTAGGAGAATGATGTGATGGACAAGACCCAATCCTAAGCATAGCACAAGATCATGTAGTTCGTCTGCTAAAGCTTTTCTAATGTCAAGTATCATTTCCTTAGACCATGAGATTGTGCAACTCCCGGATACCGTAGGAATACTTTGGGTGTGCCAAATGTCACGACGTAACTGGGTGGCTATAAAGGCACACTACGGGTATCGCCGAAAGTATCTGTTGGGTTGGCATGAGTCGAGACTGGGATTTGTCACTCCGTGTGACGGAGAGGTATCTCTGGGCCCACTCGGTAAGACATCATCATAATGAGCTCAATGTGACTAAGGAGTTAGCCACGGGATGATGTGTTACGGAACAAGTGAAGAGACTTGTCGGTAACAATATTGAACAAGGTATAGGGATACCGATGATCGAATCTCGGGCAAGTAACATACCGATGGACAAAGGGAATTGTATACGGGATTGATTGAATCCCCGACATCGTGGTTCATCCGATGAGATCATCGTGGAGCATGTGGGAGCCAACATAGGTATCCAGATCCTGCTGTTGGTTATTGACCGGAGAGGTGTCTCGATCATGTCTACATGCCTCCCGAACCCGTAGGGTCTTCACACTTAAGGTTCGATGACGCTAGGGTTATAAGGAAATTGTGTATGTGGTTACCGAAGGTTGTTCAGAGTCCCGTATGAGATCCCGAATGTCACAAGGAGTTCCGGAATGGTCCGGAGGTAAAGAATGATATATAGGAAGTGAGGATTTGGTCATCGGAAGTGTTCCGGGGGTCCACCGGGAGGGGCCAGCGGCCCCGGAGGCCTGCATGGGCCGAAAGTGGGAAGGGACCAGCCCCTGAGTGGGCTGGTGCACCTCCCACCAAGGCCCAAGGCATAGCTAGGAGGAGGGGGCAAACCCTAGGCGTAGATGGGCCCTAGGCCCACCCTAGGGCGCCCCCCCTCTCCTTCTCTTGGCCGCCGGCCCTCCCCCGTCTAGGGCTGCCCTCCTCCCCTAGAGGGGGCGCACCCTCCTCCCCTCCTCCTATATACAGTGAGGTTTTTGGGTGCTGCCAACAACGCACCTCTCTCTCTCTCTCTCTCTCTCTCTCTCTCGGCGTAGCCCTACCTCTCCACCTCCTCGTCCTCCGTAGTGCTTGGCGAAGCCCTACCGGAGTACCGCGTTGCTCCACCACCACCACGTCGTCGTGCTGCTGTTGGAGTTGTCTTCCCCAACCTCTCCCCCCTCCTTGCTGGATCAAGGTGCGGGAGACATCACCGGGCTGCACATGTGTTGAACACGGAGGCGCCGTTGTTCGGCGCTTAGATCGGAATCGACCGCGATCTGAATCGCTCCGAGTACGACTCCACCAACTGTGTTCTTGTAACGCTTCCGCTTTGCGATCTTCAAAGGTATGAAGATGCACTCTCCCCACTTGTTGCTGGTTTCTCCATAGATTGATCTTAGTGATGCGTAGAATTTTTTGATTTACTACTACGATCCCCAACAGTGGTATCAGAGCTAGGTCTATGCGTAGATTCTATGAACGAGTAGAACACAAGTAGTTGTGGGCGATGATTTGGTCAATTTGCTTGCCGTTACTAGTATTATCTTGATTTGGCGGCATTGTGGGATGAAGCGGCCCGGGCCGACTTTATACGTACGCTTACGTGAAACTGGTTCCACCGCCTGACATGCACTTGTTGCATAAGGTGGCTACCGGGTGTCTGTCTCTCCCACTTTAGTCGGATCGGATTCGATGAAGAGGGTCCTTATGAAGGGTAAATATCAATTGACATATCACCGTTGTGGCTCTTACGTAGGTAAGAAACGTTCTTGCTAGAAACCCATAACAGCCATGTAAAACTTGCAACAACAATTAGAGGACGTCTAACTTGTTTTTGCAGGGTATGCTATGTGATGTGATATGGCCAAAAGGATGTGATGAAATATATATGATGTATGAGATTGATCATGTTCTTGTAATAGGAATCACGACTTGCATGTCGATGAGTATGACAACCGGCAGGAGCCATAGGAGTTGTCTTAATTTATTGTATGACCTACGTGTCAATCAAAACACCATGCAATTACTTTACTTTATTGCTAACCATTAGCCATAGTAGTAGAAGTAATAGTTGGTGAGACAACTTCATGAAGACACGATGATGGAGATCACGATGATGGAGATCATGGTGTCATGCCGGTGACAATGATGATCATGGTGCCCCAAAGATGGAGATCAAAGGAGCAAGATGATATTGGCCATATCATGTCACTATATGATTGCATGTGATGTTTATCATGTTTTACATCTTATTTGCTTAGAACGACGGTAGCTTAAATAAGATGATATCTCACTCAAATTTCAAGAAATGTGTTCCCCCTAACTGTGCACCGTTGCTACAGTTCGTTGTTCCGAAGCACCATGTGATGATCGGGTGTGATAGGTTCTAACGTTCGCATACAACGGGTGTAAGACAGATTTACACACGCAATACACTTAGGTTGACTTGACGAGCCTAGCATGTACAAACATGGCCTCGGAACACGGGAGACCGAAAGGTCGAACATGAGTCGTATAGAACATACTATCAACATGGAGATGTTCACCATTGATGACTAGTCCGTCTCACATGATGATCGGGCACGAGCTAGTTGACGTGGATCATGTGTCACTTGGATGACTAGAGAGATGTCTATCTAAGTGGGAGTTCATTAAATAATTCGATTATGTGAACTTAACTATCACGAACTTAGTCTAAAATGTCTTTACAATCTATCTTGTAGATCCAATGGCTCACGCTAATGTTGCCCTCAACTTCAACACGTTCCTAGAGAAAACCAAGCTGAAAGACGATGGAAGCAACTATACGGACTGTGTCCGTAACTTGAGGATCATCCTCATAGCTTTCAAGAAATTATATGTCCTTGATGCACCGCTAGGTGACGCACCCATTTTCCTAGCAACTCAAGACGTTATGAACGCCTGGCAGTCATGTAGTGATGATTACTCCCTGGTTCAGTGCGGCATGCTTTATAGCTTAGAACCGGGGCTCCAAAAGCGTTTTGAGCAACACGGAGCATATGAGATGTTCTAAGAGCTGAGAATGGTTTTCCAAGCTCATACCCGGGTCGAGAGATATGAAGTCTCTGACAAGTTCTTCAGTTGTAAGATGGAGGAAAATAGTTCTGTCAGTGAGCACATACTCAAAATGTCTGGGTTGCACAACCGCTTGTCTCAGCTGGGAGTTAATCTTCCGGATGACTCGGTTATTGACAGAATCCTCTAGTCGCTTCCACCTAGCTACAAGAGCTTTGTAATGAACTACAATATGCAAGGGATGGAGAAGTCCATTCCTGAGTTATATTCGATGCTGAAATCAACAGGGTGGAAATCAAAAAGGAACATCAAGTGTTGATGGTAAACAAGACCACTAGTTTCAAGAAAGGCAAGGGTAAGAAGAACTTCAAGAAGGACGACAAAGCAGTTGCCGCGCCCAGTAAATCAGTTGCCGGGAAGAAGCCCAAGAATGGACCCAAGCCCAAGAATGAGTGCTTTCATTGCAAGGGTATCGGTCACTGGAAGCAGAACTGCCCCAAGTACTTAGCGGATAAGAAAGCCGACAACGTTAAAGGTATATGTGATATACTTGTTATTGATGTGTACCTAACCAGCGCTCGTAGTAGCTCCTGGGTATTTGATACCGGTGCAATTGCTCACATTTGTAACTCCAAGCAGGAGCCGTAGAATAAGCGGAGACTGGCGAAGGACGAGGTGATGATGCGCGTCGGGAATGGTTCCAAGGTCGATGTGATTGCTGTCGGTACTCTACCTCTACATCTACCTTCGGGATTAGTTTTACACCTTAATAATTGTTATTTAGTACCAACTTTGAGCATGAACATTGTATCTGGATCTCGCTTGATGCGAGATGGCTACTCATTTAAATCTGAGAATAATGGTTGTTCTATTTATATGAGAGAAATATTTTATGGTCATGCCCCGCTGGTCAATGGTTTACTTTTGATGAATCTCGAACGTGATGTTACACATGTTCATAGTGTGAGTACCAAAAGATGTAAGGTTGATAACGATAGTCCCACTTACATGTGGCACTGCCGCCTTGGTCATATTGGTGTCAAACGCATGAAGAAACTCCATGCTGATGGACTTTTGGAGTCTCTTGATTTTGATCATTTGACACGTGCGAACCATGCCTCATGGGCAAGATGACCAAGACTCCGTTCTTTGGAACAATGGAGCGAGCAACTGACTTGTTGGAGATAATACATACCGATGTATGCGGTCCAATGAGCGTCGAGCCTCGCAGTGGCTACCGTTATGTTCTCACCCTCACTAATGACTTAAGCAGATATGGGTATGTCTACTTAATGAAACACAAGTCTGAAACCTTTGAAAAGTTCAAGGAATTTCAAAGTGAGGTAGAGAATCAATGTGACTGGAAAATAAAGTGCCTACGATCTGATCGTGGCAGAGAATATTTAAGTCACGAGTTTGGCACACACCTAAGGAAATGTGGAATTGTTTCACAACTCACACCGCCTGGCACACCTCAGCAAAATGGTGTGTCTAAACGTCATAATCGCACTCTATTGGATATGGTGCGATCTATGATGTCTCTTACCGACTTACTGCTATCATTTTGGGGATATCCATTAGAGACTGCCGCATTCACTTTAAATAGGGCACCGTCTAAGTCCATTGAGACGACACCATATGAGTTATGGTTTGGAAAGAAACCTAAGCTGTCGTTTCTGAAAGTTTGGTGATGCGATGCTTATGTGAAGAAACTTCAACCTGAGAAGCTCGAACCCAAAGCGGAAAAGTGCGTATTCATAGGATACCCCAAAGAAACTGTTGGGTATACCTTCTACCTTAGATCCGAAGGCAAAGTCTTTGTTGCCAAGAATGGATCCTTTCTAGAGAAGGAGTTTCTCTCGAAAGAAGTAAGTGGGAGGAAAATAGAACTTGATGAGGTAATTGTACCTCCACTCGAACCGGAGAGTAGCGCAACACAGGAAGTTGTTTCTGTGGAGCCTACACCGGCTAGAGAGGAAGTTAATGATGATGATCATGAAACTTCAGATCAAGTTGCTATTGAACCTCGAAGGTCCACAAGGACACGTTCCGCACCAGAGTGGTACGGCAACCCTGTCCTGGAGATCATGTTGTTGGACAACGGTGAACCTTCGAACTATGAAGAAGCGATGGCAGGCCCGGATTCCAACAAATGGCTTGAAGACATGAAATCCGAGATAGGATACATGTATGAGAACAAAGTATGGACTTTGGTGGACTTGCCCGATGATCGGCGAGCCATAGAAAATAAATGGATCTTTAAGAAGAAGACTGACGCGGATGGTAATGTCACCGTCTATAAGGCTCGGCTTGTCGCTAAGGGTTATCGACAAGTTCAAGGAGTTGTCTACGATGAGACTTTCTCACACGTAGCGATGCTGAAGTCCGTCCGAATCATGTTAGCAATTGCCGCATTTTATGATTATGAGAACTGGCAAATGGACGTCAAAACGGCATTCCTTAATGGTTTCCTTAAGGAAGAACTGTATATGATGCAACCAGAAGGTTTTGTCGATCCTAAAGATGCTAACAAAGTATGCAAGCTTCAGTGCTCCATCTATGGGCTGGTGCAAGCATCTTGGAGTTGGAACATTCGCTTTAATGAGGTGATTAAAGCGTTTGGATTTATACAGATTTATGGAGAACCCTATATTTACAAGAAAGTGAGTGGGAGCTCTGTAGCATTTCTCATATTATATGTGGATGACATATTGTTGATGGGAAATGATATAGAACTTTTGGAAAGCATAAAGGCCTACTTGAATAAGTGTTTTTTTAATGAAGGACCTTGGAGAAGCTACTTACATATTAGGCATCAAAATCTATAGAGATAGATCGAGACGCCTCATAGGTCTTTCACAAAGCACATACCTTGACAAGATATTGAAGAAATTCAATATGGATCAGTCCAAGAAGGGGTTCTTGCCTGTGTTACAGGGTGTGAGATTGAGTACAACTCAATGCCCGACCACGGTAGAGGATAGAGAAACGATGAGTGTCATCCCCTATGCTTCATCCATAGGCTCTATTATGTATGCCATGTTGTGTAACAGACCTGATGTGAACCTTCCCATAAGTTTGGTAGGGAGGTACCAAAGTGATCCCGGAGCGGAACACTGGACAACGGTCAAGAATATCCTGAAGTACCTGAAAAGGACCAAGGACATGTTTCTCGTATATGGAGGTGCCGAAGAGCTCATCATAAAGGGTTACGTCGATGCTAGCTTCGACACAGATCCGATGACTCCAAGTCACAAACCGGATACGCGTATATTTTGAACGGAGGGGCAGTCAGGTGGTGCAGCAGCAAGCAAAGCATCGTGGTGGCATCTACATGTGAAGCGGAGTACATAGCTACTTCGGAAGGAGTCTGGATGAAGGAGTTCATCACCGACTTAGGAGTGATTCCCAATGCATCGGGCCCAATGACTCTACTCTATGACAACACTAGAGCTATTGCCCTTGCCAAGGAGCCCAGGTTTCACAAGAAGACAAGACACATCAAGCGCTGCTTCAACTCCATTCGTGGATATGTCCAGGATGGAGATATAGAAATTTGTAAAGTACATACGGATTTGAATGTCGCAGATCCGTTGACTAAACCTCTCTCACGAGCAAAACATGATCAACACCAGAACTCTATGGGTGTTCGATTCATCACAATGTAACTAGATTATTGACTCTAGTACAAGTGGGAGACTGTTGAAAATATGCCCTAGAGGCAATAATAAAGTGATTCTTATTATATTTCCTTGTTCATGATAATTTTCTATTGTTCATGCTATAATTGTATTAACCGAAAACCGTAATACATGTGTGAATACATAGACCACAACATGTCCCTAGTGAGCCTCTAGTTGGCTAGCTCGTTGATCAATAGATGGTAACGGTTTCACGACCATGGACATTGGATGTCATTGATAATGGGATCACATCATTAGGAGAATGATGTGATGGACAAGACCCAATCCTAAGCATAGCACAAGATCATGTAGTTCGTCTGCTAAAGCTTTTCTAATGTCAAGTATCATTTCCTTAGACCATGAGATTGTGCAACTCCCGGATACCGTAGGAATACTTTGGGTGTGCCAAACGTCACAACGTAACTGGGTGGCTATAAAGGCACACTACGGGTATCGCCGAAAGTATCTGTTGGGTTGGCACGAGTCGAGACTGGGATTTGTCACTCCGTGTGACGGAGAGGTATCTCTGGGCCCACTCGGTAAGACATCATCATAATGAGCTCAATGTGACTAAGGAGTTAGCCACGGGATGATGTGTTACGGAACAAGTGAAGAGACTTGCCGGTAACGATATTGAACAAGGTATAGGGATATCGACGATCGAATCTCGGGCAAGTAACATACCGATGGACAAAGGGAATTGTATACGGGATTGATTGAATCCCCGACATCGTGGTTCATCCGATGAGATCATCGTGGAGCATGTGGGAGCCAACATAGGTATCCAGATCCTGCTGTTGGTTATTGACCGGAGAGGTGTCTCGATCATGTCTACATGCCTCCCGAACCCGTAGGGTCTTCACACTTAAGGTTTGATGACGCTAGGGTTATAAGGAAATTGTGTATGTGGTTACCGAAGGTTGTTCAGAGTCCCGTATGAGATCTCGGATGTCACGAAGAGTTCCGGAATGGTCCGGAGGTAAAGAATGATATATAGGAAGTGAGGATTTGGTCGCCGGAAGTGTTCCGGGCATCACCGGTAATGTACCGGGAGCACCGAAAGGGTTCCGGGGGTCCACCCGGAGGGGCCAGCGGCCCCGGAGGCCTGCATGGGCCGATAGTGGGAAGGGACCAGCCCCTGCGTGGGCTGGTGCACCTCCTACCAAGGCCCAAGGCGCAGCTAGGAGGAGAGGGGGCAAACCCTAGGCACAGATGGGCCCTAGGCCCACCCTAGGGCGCCCCCCTCTCTCCCTCTCTTGGCCGCCGGCCCTCCCCCATCTAGGGCTGCCGCACCCCCTAGGGTGGGAACCGTAGAGGGGGCGCACCCTCCTCCCCTCCTCCTATATATAGTGAGGGTTTTGGGGGCTGCCGACAATGCTCCTCTCTCTCTCTCTCTCTCTCTGCGCAGCCCTACCTCTCCACCTCCTCGTCCTCCGTAGTGCTTGGCGAAGCCCTATCAGAGTACTGCATTGCTCCACCACCACCACACCGTCGTGCTGCTGTTGGAGTTGTCTTCCCCAACCTCTCCCTCCTCCTTGATGGATCAAGGTGCAGGAGACGTCACCGGGCTGCACGTGTGTTGAACGCGGAGGCGCCGTTGTTCGGCGCTTAGATTAGAATCGACCGCGATCTGAATCGCTGCGAGTACGACTCCACCAACCGCGTTCTTGTAATGCTTCCGCTTTGAGATCTTCAAAGGTATGAAGATGCACTCCATAGATTGATCTTGGTGATGCGTAGATTTTTTTTGATTTACTACTACGATCCCCAACAGGTTATTGATCCCCTCAGTTGTTAAAAGAGAAGACAGTGTCTTTCTATCAATTTAGTGTTCGTGGACTTGAGTCGTAGGAAAATCCGTACTATCAAGAGGGGATCCGCATTTGGAAAGTTTGGGAGAATCAATCACGTACACATTTGCACATTCCTCCCTTTCCCGGCACAATGGAGCTGCTTCTTGCCCTCATGGCCCCCAGGTATCTGATAAGCGGAAGTACCGCTCTAAAGGGCGGTAGTACTGCTCCAGCAATACTGCCACCCTACGGTACCATGGATAATTCTGCTCATATTTTCCTTCTGGTTCTTTTGGGTGGCCTTGTCCTTCTTGAGCGGAAGTACCGCTCGCTGATGGGCGGTAGTACCATCCCAGTGGTACTGCCTCCCAAAAGTACTAGGCATTCTTCCTCTTATATTTTTCTTCTGGCATTCTAGACTTTCTTAAGCAGAAGTACCACTCTGACCAAAGCGGTAGTATTGCGTTGTTTATCCAGAGTCTCACGCAGGCGACTAGAAATATGTATGGTCCCTAGTGCCACGATAAGAGGAAGTACCGCTGATAGGAGAGGTGGTAACGCTTCGTCGGTTCTACCGCCTCCTTGACCTTGTCAGTAGTATTAAACGGCAGTGCAAGCGGAAGTACCGGTCACCTAAGTGGTACTGCTGCTTATGCATGTTTTGTGGTCAAAAAAAGCTCAGATTCTTCCCCCTATATAAGTGTCACTTCTTCCCCAAAGAAGAGTTAACTCTTTTCCCCACAAGCTCCATTGTTGCTCCAAATCTCATTCTTGTCCAATCTCTTTCCCTAGCCATCGATTCTTGTTGATGCTCTAGGGTTTGGAGGGGAAGGCCTTGATCTACACTTCCACTAAGAGAAATTTGATTTCCCCCACTAATCCCTTGCGGATCTTGTTACTCTTGGGTGTTTGAGCACCCTAGACGGAAGAGGTCACCTCGAAGCCATATTCTATTGTGGTGAAGCTTCATGGTGTCGTTGGGAGCCTCCAATTAAGTTTTGAAGATTGCCCCAACCTTGTTTGTAAAGGTTTGGTTGCCGCCTTCAAGGGCACCAGTAGTGGAATCACGACAGCTTGCATTCTGAGAGGGCGTGAGGAGAATACGGTGGCCGTAGTGGCATCTTGGTGAGTATTGTGCCTCCACATCGCTGATGTGGCTTGAGACTGTGTCGATATTTCCCCAAGGAGGAAGGGATGATGCAACACAATGAAGTTAAGTATTTCCCTCAGTTAATAAACCAAGGTATCAATCCGTGGAGGATGATCAAGCAAATATGTAAACAACACCTACACACAAAGAACAAATACTTGCAACCGGACGCGTAAGAGAGGTTATCAAGCTCTCAGCGATAAAAATATAGATTAGGTTGTAATAGGTTGGGCAAATAGAACTCGCAAGAACACAAAATAAAAGAAGTAAACAAAAAGTGCAGCAAGGTATTTTTGGGTTTTTGGGTTTACAAATCTGAAAACAAACACGACAAAACGATAGATCGGAAAGCAATATATTGGAAAAGTAGACTCAGGGGCCATAGGTTTCACTAGTGGCTTCTCTCGTGAGTATAGCACACGGTGAGTGAACAAATTACTGTTGGATAATTGATAGAAGATAAAATAATCATGACGATATCCAAGGCAATGATCATTATATGGGAATCACGTCCAAGATAAGTAGACCGAAACGATTCTGCATCTACCACTATTACTCCACACATCGACCGCTGTCCCGCATGCATCTAGTGTATTAAGTTCATGGAAAACGAGTAATGCGATAAGAACGGTGACATGATGTAGACAAGATCGATTCATGTAGGAATAGGCCCCATCTTGTTATCTGTAATAGCAATGATACATGCGTGCCTTGCTGCCCCTTCTGTCATTGGGAAAGGACACCGCAAGATCGAACTCATCACAAAGCACCTCTTCCCATGGCAAGAAAAATCGATCTAGTTGTCCTAACTAAACCAAAGATTCGAATAAGAAATACAAGGTTATAAGTAATCATGCATATAAGATATCAAAGAAGACTCAAATAATATTCATGGATAGAAACTAATCATGAACTCAAAATTCATCGGATCCCAACAAACACACCGCAAAAAGTCATTACATCAAATAGATCTCCAAGAGACCATTGTATTGAGAATCAAAAGAGAGAGATAAATCCATCTAGCTACTGACTACGGACCTGTAGGTCTATGGTGGACTACTCACGCATCATCGGAGAGGCACCCATGAAGATGATGCACCCCTTCATGATGTTGTTAGATTGGATCTCGCGGTTCTGGAACTTGCGGCGAATGGAATTGTGTTTCGTCGACTCTCCTAGGGTTTTATGAATATTTGGTAATTTATAGAGCTGAAAGTCGATGGAGGGGGTCCCTGAGGCGGCCACAACCCATGAGGGTGTGCTTGGGGCCTCTAGCGTGCCCTCGTGGGCTGTGGGCAGCCTGGGTCCCTCCTGGTTACTTCTTTGGCCCACTCTCCTTCTTCTGGTCAAAAAAAATTCTCCAAAAAGTTTTGTCGTGATTGGACTCCATTTGGTACTGATATTTCGTGAAGTAAAAAAAAAGCAAAATAGCATTTGGCACTTTGGCACTATGTCAATAGGTTAGTCCCAAAAAATGATATAAAAATGCTATAAAATGATTGGAAAACATCCAAGATTGATAATATAAGGACATGGAACAAGCAAAAATTATATATATGTTGGAGACATATTAGCATCCCCGGGCTTAATTCCTACTCATCCTTGAGCAGGTAAATTATAAAAACAGAATTTTTGATGTGGAATGCTGCCTACTTCATCACATATTCTTTTCTTTTGTAGCATGGACATTTGGAATTTTTAGATGGTTCAAAGCAATAGTCTAGTCTTGACATGAAGACTTTAATACTCAAGCATATCAACAAGCAACCATGTCTTTCAAAATATCAACACTAAAGAAAGTTGTCCCTAGCCCATCATGCTCAATCATTTATCCATTCATGAAACAGACTCAAATATTAGCTACACCTAGTGCTCAAGTACGATCATAGTGCCCCATAGTTGGTGCCTATAAAAGAAGATGGAGACTCAAGTAAAAATAAAAAATTGCATAAAATAAATAGATATGCCCTTTGCAGAGGGAAGTAGGGATTTGTAGAGGCGTCAGAGCTCAACGTTTAAATTGATAGATAAAAATATTTTGGGTGGCATGCCTTTCCTGTCAACGAAAATGACCGATAGCTTTAATACCTTTCCATGCTAGATACATCATAAGCGATTCCCAAATAGAAAATAAAGTATATTCCTTTTTCCACCACTCTTTCACTTTCCATGGCTAGCCGAATCTATGGTTGCCTTCCATACCAACACTTTCCAAGGAATTTATTATTTGATAACATAAAGTAAATTTCCTTTTTTTCATTCCATTTTGGGACTGAGCATCCCTATTACCGCCATACTCTCATGCAATGACAAGTGAATAAACACTCATCTTGAGAAAAACACATCTAGCATGGAAAAATTTCGGTCAGCCCCTTCCGCTTCATGAGCGGTACAAGCACACAAAAGGGAAAATTAATTTTGAAAATTAGAGATGGCACATATAAATTTGCTTGGAACGACATGGAAATACTGTATATAGGTAGGTATGGTGGACTCATATGGCAAAACCGGGTTTAAGGATTTTGGATGCACAAGTAGTATTTCTACTTAGTACAAGTGAAGGCTAGCAAATAGATTGAGAAGCAACCAAGGAAGAAACAATTTTTTTGATAAGCGAGCATTAAGCATAACTAACACCGAATAATGCACCATAAGTAGGATGTAATTTCATTGCACAACTATTGACTTCCGTGCTTGCATAAGGAATCACAAACCTTAACACCAATATTCTTACTAAGCACAATTACTCACCAACATAACTCACATATTACTATCATCATGTCTCAAAACTATTACAAAGAATCAAGTTTAATTTGTCCTATGATCTTCATGATTTTTTTTATTACATCCCTCTTGAATATCTATCACTTTGGGACTAGTTTCATATATTGTCATTGCTTTTGACGAGCTCATATAAATTTAAGTGAAGAACATGAGGGTAAAAGTTCCATCTCTCAAAATAGTATAAGTGAAGCATGAGAGGATTTCTTCAAAATTTACCAACTCTCAAATCAATATAAGTGAAGCGTGAGAGCATTTCTTCAAACATGTGAAAGCATTATGTGCTCAAAATTTAAGCGAAGCACTAGAGCAATTCCATAGCTCTAACGAATCATAGCATAATTTTGTGATATTGACTCGACTAGATGGCGAGTCATTTGTCATCCCGATCTTTCACAGTACTAGCAACAATAAGAAATTCCGGTCAAGCAAAGATGCAGAGCCGTAAGATCAAAAACTAGCGTTGAGGAGATTAGATCAGCTCCACGCGTATCAGCAATAAAATCCAAACGGATCAACAACAAAGGCAATATTTGGTGTCCCTTGACATGGGACATTTTCTCTGTATGACTCTCGATCCAAAAACAAATCTAAAGACTCTCCTACATCAACCGTAGCTAGCTCGTTATATAGGCGATGCACATCTCCGAAACCAACCTACCTAGCAAACCGAAGTAGCAAGGACTCTCTCTCTCTTTCCTATCTCAACTAAATAAGATATAAACCAATTAACTATTCCACCACACTGGTCACTTAACAAACTAACTACACAACTACGTGTCTTCTAGTACTACTAGATAAAACAAAGGAAAACTTGGCTCTCATGTCCCTACATGCAATCGAACTGAAAACTTGTTTCCAACGAAACGCCAATTGCAAGGAGGCGTTCTGAAGTTCGGCTTGATCGCTTCCTTTTTCCGTTCAGCCGCTGGCATTTTCACAAGAACAGAACCAATATAAAACATATATTGATTGACTATAGCTTCAACAGTAATGTCCATATCATCCTCGACCTCTTGAAACGAAGCCGTCCTTGGTTTCGTCGTATATTTAGGTACTGTTTTAAGACCGGAAATAACGAAATCCTCTTTGATAGCACCAACAAACATTGGTTGTAGCAAGTGCCTCCTCCCAGCATCCCGAAAAGAATATGTGTTGGACCTTCCGTCATGGATGGCATGATGATCATACTGCCAGGCTGTTCCCAATAAAAAGTGACATGCATCCATTAGCAAGACGTCACATATAACTATATCGATATAATCACCAATTGAAAAATTGACACGCACCTTGTGAGTAACTTTCAATTTGCCCGACTGGTATAACCATTCGACGCAGTGTGGTTGAGGATGCTTCCAAGTAGGTAATTCTAAATCATCCATCAAGTCCTTGCTAACCGTGTTGGTGTAGCTTCCTCCATCTATGATCAACTTACAATTGGTGTTGTTGATCTGGCATTGAGTTTGAAAAATATTCCAACGTTACCCCTTATCCTCAATGTGATGCTCTTGCACTCGCTGCACCATCAAGGATGGATACAATTCAGCAGCTTCAAAACTCACAACGACATTTTTAGCATCCTTGGATTTTTCAGTAGAAGTGTCAGAAACCGCCTCTTCATCACTAGCGGATACATAGCCATCTCTTTTTAGCAACACCCTTTTCTCATTAGGACATTCACGCCTCATATGACCCCTTCCTCCACACTTGAAACACTCTATGCCGCTAGTACGTGTGGTCGACTGCGCACTTGAATCAACCTTCGACATTCCTGATTTTGAAGGATCCTTTTGCACAAAACCATGAGAGTGATTTGATGTTGTTGTCCTGGAGCTAGGAAGGACATCCTCGTTCTTTTGCTGCGAGTGTCGCCACGTATTCATAGTGGTACTAGCAAGTGTGTTGACTTGGCGCCGCCTAATTTGTTGTTCCGCATGCACAGTTCGGTGCACAAGATCTTGTATGTTGTAGTAGACCACCATCTCAACATGATCCTGCACCTCAATATTTAGCCCATTAAAGAAACGTGACATAGTTGCCTCCGGATCCTCTGTTGTTCCTATGTGTATCATAAGCAAATCCATCTCCTTGTAATATTCATCAACGCTCAAATTACCTTGAGTGAGCCGCTACAACTTGTTGTACATATCTCTTTTATAGTGCTTAGGAACAAAACGTTGCCTCATAAATTCTTTCATCCCTTGCCAAGTCATCGGGCGATGTCTTGAACGACAAATTTGATTCCACCAAATTAGCGCATAATCGGTGAACTCAATTCCAGCAAGTTGAATTTTCTTCTCTTCGCTATAATGATGAGCGTCAATGTTTTTATCAACACGCATCTCTCACTCCAAATAGCCTTCTGGTTCGCACTTGTCGGAGAACGAAGGAATTGAAATTTTTATGCGGCCAATTCCACCATCCAAAGGAACACACATAGCTTGACCCACAAGGTCATGCGCTCCACCACGAGCGGAAGTTTCAGGACGGAGATCATAGTGTCGTGGTCGTGGTGCGTACCCCACCTCCTGCTCAACACCATCATCGAGGCCATCATCTACAACATGTGGTTGTGCTACCAAAGGGCGATCATGCACGCCGACATGTCTATCACAAGCAGCCGATGGTAGTGTGGAATCAGTCGCGAGCGTATTGATGATGCCCGCCAAAGCATCGAACCTGGTGATCACGATATCCATCCTTTTTCCAAGCTTCTCCTCGAGCACGTCATGACATTGCTTGACGTAGTTGCATGTGTGGCCAAAACCATCCCGAATATTTTGAGGAATATCGTCTGCGTACACTAGACACACAACTTCCTCAGAATCAGCAGCAACCTCGGGGTTCTTGTTGTTGACGGAGTTCGACATCTTGATCAACACAATACCGTGAACAACCTTGCTCTGAATACCACTTGATATTGACTCGACTAGATGGCGAGTCGTTCGTCGTCCCAATCTTTCACGGTACTAGAAGCAATAAGAAATTCCGGTCGAGCAAAGATGCAGGGTCGTAAGATCAAAAACTAGCATTGAGTAGACTAGATCAACTCCACGCACAGAAGCAACAAAATCCAAATGGATCAGCAACGAAGACAATATTTGGCGTCCCCCTACATGGGACGTTTTCTCTATATGACTCTCGATCTAAAAACAAATCCAAAAACTCTCCTACATCGGCCGTAGCCATCCCATTATATAGGCGATGCATGTCTCTGAAACCGACCTACCTAGCAAACCGAAGTAGTAAGGACTCTCTCTCTTTCCTATCTCAACTAAATAAGATATAAACCAATTAATTATTCTACCACACTCGTCACCTAACAAACTAACTACACATCTACGTGTCTGGCTCTCACGTCCCTACATGTAATCGTACTGGAAACTTGTTTCCAATAAAATGCCAATTGCAAGGAGGCGTTCTGTAGTTTGGCTTGATTGCTTCCTTTTCCGGTTCAGTTGCTGGCATTTTCACGAGAACAGAACCAATATGAAACATATATTGATTGACTATAGCTTCAGCACTAATGCCCATATCATTTTGGCTCTTCTAAATAGGTGTGTCCAGAAAGGGTTAAAAGCAAATCAAGCAAAGAATCATACAAGACGCTCCAAGCAAAACTCATGATATGTGACGAATAAAAATATAGCTCCAAGTAAAATACCGATGGTTGTTAGAAGAAAGAGGGAATGCCACTCGGGGCATCCCAAAGCTTAGTTGCTTGTTCCTCTTTGGATATTATCTTTGGGTGCCATGGGTATCCCCAAGCTTAGGCTCTTCTTACTCCTTATTCCATCATCCATCGTGATCTGACCCAAAACTTGAAAACTTCAATCACACAAAACTTAACAAAATCTTCGTGAGATCCATTAGTATAATAAAGCAAATTACCACTCTAGTATTGTTGCAAACACATTCATATTTTATTATTGCATTATATTTATTGTATTCTAACTTTACCATGACTTATACCCTTCAATACAAGCCATAGATTAATCAAAACAAGCACACAATGCAATAAAAATAGAATCTGTCTCAAACAGAATAGTCTGTAGTAGTCTGTATTCTACCCATACTTTTGTAACTCTAAAAATTATGAAACATTAGGAAAACGTAAATAATTTGTATAGCAACATTTTGTTAAAATTTCAGCTCATTATCACGCTCCGGTAAAAAATGACAAATTCGTGCACTGGAGTCAAAGTTTATGTTTCAGATTCAACATCGTTTCTACTCATCTTATGAATCATCCTAAAGGTTCTTCTTGGCACAAACACTAAATAAAAAATAAAAAACATAATCATAACAGAGGCTAATTGTGTAAATACTCAAAAACAAGAAGGAAAATGTTGAATCTTGGGCTCCGCAAAACCCAAGGAAGTTCAACCACAGGGGCGTGTGCGAAGTTCCCCAACAACCTCGCCCTTCCTAGCTCACAACCCGATGATCTGGACGACGAACTCGCACGATGATGAGGAAGAAGATTGCACACGATGATTTAGCCAGGTTGGGGCCGCTACGAAGCGTAAAACCCTACTCCTGCTTTGGAGGATTGCCTCACGAGGAGGTTTGTGGATGAACTAGTACAATGGTGAGTTGCCTCGTGAGGGCGTTCTGGTGGTCTTGCCTCTCTTCTGTTGTCTCTCTATTTCGTCGTCCCCTCTACGATGCAGCCTACCCTCTATTTATAGTGGCCCAGGTCCTCTTCCCTTATTGCTATGGCGGGAAGGGATCCCACAACGGGCAAGTTCGAAGGGGGACAGGAGTACATGTTTATCCCGACGAAAGGTGGTCTTCGCCTGCAAAGTAGCTGTTGATGATGCAGAGGTGGGCTTGGCGATGACATCTGTACCGCTTGCTCGTGGTCGTGGTTTTGTTGCACCGAAATGGAAACCTTTGGGTGGTGCTTTGGGAACCCGCGTACATCCTTGCTCCCTTTGCACCAAAGGGGAAACTGTACCGCCTGGCATGCTCGCGCCCGCATGTCCTTCCTTACGCCACCCTTGACCTCCTGAGGTCGTGTGCTGCATAGAGATCTCCGCCGCTCTAGAGGGGACCTGAGGAGGCCCATCCTTCACGGGTGCAAGGATCGATATGGTTGACTAGAGGGGGGTGAATAGGCAACTAACACCTTTTCACTTTTCCTTAACAATTTGGGCTTAGCATCAAATAAGTTGGCTACATGTCCAACTAGGTCAATAACCTATATGATGCTAAACACAACAAGTACACAAGCAAGCAAGGGATACAACACAATAATAGCTTGCAAGGAGTAAAGGTAAGAGATAACCAAAAGTGGAGCCGGTGGAGACGAGGATGTGTTACCGGAGTTCCTTCCCTTGTGAGTAAGTACGTCTCCGTTGGAGCGGTGTGGAGGCACAATGCTCTCTAAGAAGCCACTAGGGCCACCGTATTCTCCTCACGCCCTCACACAATGCGAGATGCCGTGATTCCACTATTGGTGCCCTTGAAGGCGGCGACCGAACCTTTACAAACAATATTGGGGCTATCTCCACAACTGAATTGGAGGCTCCCAACGACACCACAAAGCTTCACCACAATGGAATGTGGCCCCGAGGTGACCTCAATTGTCTAGGGTGCTCAAACACCCAAGAGCAACAAGATCCGCAAGGGATTAGTGGGGGGAATCAAATTTCTCTTGGTGGGAGTGTAGATCGAGACCTTCTCAACCAATACCTAGAAAATCAACAAGTTTGATTGGCTAGGGAGAGAGATCGCGCTAAAATGGAGCTTTGAGCAATAATGGAGCTTGGGAAAGGAAGAGGTGGTCTTCTTGAGGAAGAAGACCTCCCTTTTATAGCGGGGTGTAAGATCCAACCGTTATCCCCACCCTTAGCTCCGCGCGTTGCGGTACTACCACAAAAGACCATGGTACTACCGCAAGGTTGCGGTACTACCTCTGCGACATGCGGTACTACCGCTTGCACGGAAGTATCAGACTCAGGCTGATTGCACTAGGCAGCTAGCCGTAGAACCGCCGGAGCTGTACTACCGTGATCCCATGCGGTACTACCACATGGTCGGTAGATACTGACACTTGGAGATGCACGGAAGTAAAAAATTACTTCCATGCCTACCTCTGCTAAGGACGAAGCTGCGAAAAAGTCCGGCATGGTAGTACCGGAACTACATCATGGTACTACCGCAATAGGGCAGATGTAAAATATTACATCCGCACCTACTACCACAGGCGTACGTACTAGGGCAAGGGACAACGGTACTACTGCTCCACTAAGCGGTACTACCGCGGGCTCCTGCGGTACTACCGCTCCCTTGAGCGGTACTACCATGGGCTCCTGCGGTACTACCAGTCCCTTGAGCGGTACTATCGCCGGCTCCTGTGGTACTACCGCTCCCTTGAGCGGTACTACCACTGGCCATTGAACGCAAGTACCCCCGCAGGCTTCACTTTGCACAGACGAGGAAAATAGCTGGTGCTCCGTCGAAGTAAAAGGAAAGGTGGTGCAAATAGGATAGATGTGTACGTGTTGATTCCACCCAAACCTTTCCGAAGCGGACCCCCTCTTAATAGTATGGCTTTCCTATGACTCAAATCCACTGAAAGGAAACGTAGAGAACAACCGTCTTCGATAAGCACCGAGGGGCATCGAATCGTCTTGTGCCTAGACATGAGATATCTGAAATGCTCAATGCACACGATTAGTCCGCAAAGGCATTGTCATCAATCACCAAAACCACTTAAGTATAAATATGCCCTTACAATCTCCCCCTTTTTGGTGGATTGATAACAATAAGGGATTTGCACATAAAGATAAAAAATGAGCATATGCAAACCCAAGATTTATAAAATATAGACAGGCTCCCCCTATATGTGTGCATTCTATAGATATGCTTTGGACTGCAAAGCACACACACTAGGATCAACACTCCCCTTATATTTTATAAACAATGCAATCCTTGTAACATAATGAATAACACAAAGTATGGAAACAAGGCATAGCATGTGAGCATGAAGATAAGGGTACATGAGATACAGACTCACAAGCTACGGATCATACTGGACAATAATAAGATAGAAGTGATAACATATGTCTCACACCATATGATAGAAGAAGTCTCCTGGTCTCAGACACAAATGACATATACCAAAGTTCAACGAAAGCAAAGAGACGACGAAAAACAACGCAAACACTCGCAAATCCTACTCTCTCTCCCCCTTTGGCATTGAGACGACAAAAAGGCGGAGAGGACACCTAACACATAGGTGGTAGCTCCCAAGTAGAAAGATCAGTCATCTGGCTCCTCCTCTGATGCAGCTGGAATGGACTCCTCATTTGAATTAGCCCAATGGAACTGCTGCTTCGCCATCCAAGTAGCCTCAGGAGTGATGTCCTTCTCAGACCCACTCGAGATGGCCTCGCCAAGCTTCCTCAGAATCCGCTTGTCACACTAGCGACTGAAAGCACATTTGCTCCCTTGGTGGTTTTGGTAATTAATAACAACATATAAGTCATTGAACTAATGTTTCCACCAAGTATATTTCAGGAAATGTTCAATGATAGGATTGGCAAAAGGAGATTGTGGAAAAACCCCAAGATGCAAGGAAATAGGTTGGCCAAGCTTCAAGCAAGAGGACTCTACATTTTATATTTGTGAGAAATCACTTTGAGTCCATAGGAAAGCCAATACTATTAAAAGGGGGTAAGGTTTTGTTGGTGAACAATTTGCTCAAACGTGCACAAGTGATAGTCGCCAAAAACATCCACAAACTCTCCCACCAAAGTCTGTTATATACCTAACACTCAAAATCGGTGCAACCAACTTTCCCATATCGGTGCCACCGATTCCAGAACCTAGACAGACTCAAGCCAAACCCTAGCCACTTCGGTGCAACCGATTCCATACCGGTGCCACCTAGTTTAGGTTGCTAACTTTCTGTTACACAAATTCACATTTTCGGTCCCACTCGCATGAAGCACGGGGCTGAGTCCCCTCCGATGTGCCTTGCACCATTTGGTAAGGTGGTCGAAGCGCCTGCCTCGCCTCCTCCCGAGATGCAGCCTGCGGACAGGTCTGGGTCTAGAGCATCTTCTCCAGTTTCCGTCCTTCCACGCAGTGGTCCTGCTTTCCCGTGCGGTGGCGCCCTCTCAAAGAAGGGTGAGGGCGCTCCTGCCGTCGTCGAGGTGGAGAGGAAGAGGAAATGGGTCGACGTCGAAGAGTGAGTAATCCCGCTCAGCCTTGGCCGCCTACCGGTAGCTTGTGTGCTGATGATATTTCCGTTGCTTCGTGACCAAGAATGCCACCGTGCTGAAGATGAGGAAGAAGAAGGCAGGCGTCAAGCTGAGGCACTTTCCGACGTGCCGCCCGCTCCTGTCACTCTGTCGATGCCTGACGAGGCGCTAGCCATCACGGGTGTGGTGGCTCGCGGGGTGACCCTCCTGATCATAGTCGTGGAGCCCGCTAAGCCCCCGATGCCTGCTGGTGCGGCCGCTCCTGCCCTTGGGGGCGCGTCGGCGCCGCTGTCTGAGAAGCCAGCCCCCGAGGGCCAGCGCCCCGCGGATCCGTCTGCATCCATCTTACTCGTGGTTGTAGCACAACTTTCGGTGCCTTATGCTCCTCATGATTTTGCCGCCTTGGGGGAGTCTCCTATGGCCCCACAGACGACACCTCCGGATGAGGCCCTCGCGCCCGCATCCTGCGGTCCGGGGCCCTGGATGGGGCCTACACTGCTATGGGATAGGTTCAGGGCGCCTTCGGGGGCGTCGACGATCACCTCACGAAGGGGCGCCTGGGGCTCCTCTCTGGGTGGCTCCTGGCCGACGCCTCTGCCTTGGCAGTTTGGGACCAACCCAAGGACACCGCGGCGGAGAGCGAGAAGGAGGCCGCCTCAGCCAAAGCAGCCCGCGAGGCGGCACTGCCTGACGTGTCGACCACTGCCAGGTGTTGTGATGAGGTGAAGGCCCGCCTGAAGGCTCTTTAGGAGGAGAAATCCGCGCTTGCGGAGCAGCTACGTGAGAAAGAATAAGCCCTCACGGCCCGCGAGGCCAAGCTTGCCGATCGGGACTCCACACTGTCCAAGGCGGCGTCCAACCAAGCCGTGGATTACGAGCGCCTGGACATGCGAGAGAAGGAAGTTGCTGCGGACAAGGCTCGGCTTGACACCAGGGAGGAATCCCTTGACATGGCTGAGGAGAAAAAGGTTGCAGAGCTCAACGCCTTTCCCTTCATCGAGCTCAGGCTTCGCCGAGTGCTCCACTCCCTCTGCCGGGACAGGTTTACGGAGCCCGTGGAGGCTCCGGAGTGCGGCTTCGCGAGGCTCTATTCAAAGCTCACCGAGGTGCTAGAGGGCGTCGTTTTCAAGGTCGAGGAAGTCTAGGAGGGTGAGTGCCGCGACCTCTTTTCTGAGGCCACGACGCGTGTCTTCAGCCACCTCTACCTTCGCGACCCAGGGTTTGACTTCAGCTCCGTGATCAGTCCGGTCGGTCCCGGGGTTCACGCCACCGCTGCAGCGGCCGTCGAGGGCGCTGATGAAGAAGTTCACCTGCATCACCATTCGTCTACCTCCTAAAGTTGCAAGGGTTAGCGGCAAAGAAGACAATGTCAGCTATGTCGATGATGAGTTCTCCATGGCTGGGGCGAGTGGTGGCGACTCCTCCTCCTAATTCCTCTTCACTCCTTTCCTGCAACGTTCATCATGCCTCGTGGAGGCGTTAGACTTGTTTCCATCACCGGAAACATTTAATGTTTCTAATAACTGTTGAATTATGTGGTTACTTTCTTTGTTGTTTCCATCCTGCTTGCTATGATGCTCTGCATCGGCATGGCCTGGCCCCGCGCATACCTCAGCTGCCATTGGGCCGTCCAGATCACCAGGACAGTGCCAAGGGGTGAGGGGCTACGAGACCAGTGAGGCTCTTGAGTCATGATGCTTAGGAGTCCCCCTTGACATACGAGCAGCCCTCATGAAAGGAACGTGGCTAAGACGAGATTGGCTGAGAGATTTCGAGCGCCTTGAGCTCTGTGTCGGGAAGGTCCGTCCCTGCGCATACATCAGCCGTCGTTGGGCCATCCGTATCATCAGGACGGTGCCAAGGGGTGAGGGGCTACAGGACCAGTTAGGCTCCTGAGTCACGATGCTCAGGAGTCCCCCTTGACGTACGAGCAGCCCTCGCAAAGGGAATGTAGTGAACATGGGGTTGACTTGAGGATTTTGAGCACCTTGAGCTCTGCGTCGGTAGGGGCCGGCCCCACACATACCTCAGCCATCGTTGGGCCGTCCGGATCACCAGGACTGTGCCAAGGGGTGAGGGGCTACATGTGACAGCCCAAGTGTTGTCCCTACCTTTTATGGCATGTAACCTATGTGAACCTTGTTGTCATGAGTTTAATGGAATGAGTTTGCTCCTTGTCATGCCTTGTCTCATGCATTCATGCATCATGCATCATATCATTCATCATCATGCCATGCCTTTGTTTTGGATGTGCTCTTGCCTTGTTGCATGTGTGAGTGTTCTTGTGGGTGTTGTGTTTGATTGGAATCTACTCAACTCCTTCCCCCCTCTCTTTTGTTTCAAACCCAACCTAATACCTTTTATTCCATTGGCATTTTATCAATATAATTAACTTGCTAATAAAATTGTTTAAAATTGTTCAGGAGGTAGTCTACAATGTTTTAAAATTGGGTGTGTGGTTTTTTTGTTGTTTTGAGCTATATGAATTTGGGGCTTTAAATAACAAGGGGCTGATGCTTTATAAATTATTTAAATTAGTTTCTCTAAAAGTCAACATGATAATTTTATTAAAAGGGTCGTATTTCTTTGTAGGTAAAAGTGCTTTTGTTTTATCAAAAACCCCTTTTATTTATTTCTATGGGGTTTTAGTAAAGTGAGATGTTTTAAAAAAATAGGAAACCCTGCTGGTGTTTGTGTGTGAGAGAGAGAGAGAGTTAAGTGGGCCACCTCCCTTCCCTCACGGCCCAGCCACAAGCGAGACGGCTACCTGCCGCCGTTTTCCTTCGCCAGAGTGCGCGTGAGAGAGAGAGAGAGAGAGCAGAATTCAGAGAGGCGCTCG
Organism: Hordeum marinum; assembly: GCA_022496015.1. Taxonomy (NCBI): domain Eukaryota; kingdom Viridiplantae; phylum Streptophyta; class Magnoliopsida; order Poales; family Poaceae; genus Hordeum; species Hordeum marinum. Next base: position 159,628,951 of record CM039673.1, on the reverse strand, counting down.
CGTCGACACCGTGAGAGGAGCTCACGGACGTTGAGGCCGGCCGCTATTTAAAGCGTGGATCCCTAGGTTTCCTCTCCTCCCTTCCTGCCGTCGCTGCTCCTCCCCTCTCCCTCCAATTCTTCCTTCTTCTTCCTCCTTCTCCTCAGGTAAGTTCAGAGAGAGAGGTGAAGTTCAAAGACCTCCGCCGGTCATCCTCGCCATCGTCTGCTCGTCTCCGTCATCCCCCCGTGCGTCAAGGATGTCATGGCGGTCGGGGATCGTCCGTGCGTTCCATTCCCGTGGCTAGGAGGCGCCGGGCTCCCCCATCCTTGCCGGCCTCGTTCCCGACGGAGCTCGAGCAGGGTGCTTCGCCTCCGTTGTTGTGTCTGCTTCGAGCAGGCGTCGATGCAGCTTCTTCCTCCTCTTTGCCGCGATCGGGCCATCGTCATCCTTCCCCTGGTGAGCCACCGCGTCCCGCCCTGTTGCTTGCTCGCCATCGTCGTGCGTTCCCGTCGCTGCCGTTCCGTGCAAATGCAACGCCTTGAGGGCAATGCCTCCCTCCTCCTCGTCTCGAGACGAGCAGGGGACTGGATCCCGTAGGTTCCCGCTCGCCCTGCTGGTAGTTTGCGCCACCGGAGAGCGCTGCTGTCGCGTAGTTTTGCCGCCGCATAATCCTCTGTCGCCAGTGTGGTTTGAGTTTTCAGTTTCGTCAGGTGGTGCCCGGTCGGGTAGTACTAGTGGGCTCGCTGTCCTACTCTGTTGTGATCCGACGCAATAGCGCAGGGGCATTCGACTCGGGCATTGACCAGCCGGTCGTGGGATTGAATCCCAGCCCCCCTTGGATTTTTTCCTTTTTTGCTGATTGGCCGGTGTGTAGTGTTGTGTGTGCGGATCCGGTGTGATAACCGGATCCCGTGCGGGTGTTGTGTGTTTGAGCAGATCTAGTGCGGCTGTGTGCCGAATCCGGTGTGGATGTGCTAGTGTGTGTGTGTGTGCTGGTGTGTGTGAGTGTATGTCTCGATCTACTGTGGCCAGCAGATCTAGTGTGGTGTGTATGTGCTAGTGTGGTGTGCGTATGACAGTGGGCCTGGCCCCACATGTGAGGGGCCCTGGTGAGTATGCCAGGTGGCCCCCCTGGTAATGCGTTTTTTCCTTTTAATGATATTGGTGTTTTAAGGGTTTAAATATGTTATTTCTATTTATAGCAATATTTCCAATTCTGGATATGTTCATTTATGCTCATGTGCTTTTTAGGGATGTTTTCACTTATAAGAGAGGGTGATGATTTTGCTAAGTAGTTTTCGTCATGATGCTCCATGTGATTATATGAGTATGATACATGAAGTTGGGGTAGAAAAATCTCAGGAATCCATTGGTGGTATTGGTTCTGTCTTTTGAGCAAGTTTTAAAAAATGTCATTTTATCTCATAATGCCATTTTGTCATTTTTGCTATGTTTAATCCATGCATGCTATGATGTTTGTGCCAACATAAATATTGTAGTCTTTGATGTGTAGAATGCCATGGTATTTATCTTTGTCATGATTAGCTTGCAAATAAGTGGGAACCATGCTCTAAAGTAGCTACTAAAATATTGCTGTTTCAACCATGCCAAATATTTCTAAGTTTGAGAATCTGCTGTTATTTTTATGCCATGAAGAGTGGTTGCTAACTTGTGATATGTTGTGATTTAGCTCAAGCTCAGTGCTAGTGTTTTGAAGTATAGGTTGTATTCTATCATCCTGTTAATTTTCATGCCATGAGGTGGTCTCTAACACCATTAGGTTATGCTGTCAACTTGCTATCAGATTAACTCAGATTCCAGAAAACTGTTATTTTCACTAAGTCCCAGAAATCTGTTTCATCATGCCAACTTGTGAGCTTCTTGCTTATTGATGTGTTCCTTCTTTCCAGATTGTGTAGTTGGATGAGTTGATAAGCATGTTATGTAGTTTCTGTCAATGCCTTGTTTGCGGTTGTAGGCTTCCTGTAGCTCAAGTTGTTGGCTGTGTAAGTTGCTAGGTTGCTGTTTTGTGGCAGATTGTTTGTTTTATTGTTTTGTGACTTGTGGGAGCTATACTCCATGGAATTGCTTGATCTTTGGCTCTATTGTGGTTGGTTTTTCATTGCCTAACTAGTGGATGCCTTGGAATGCCAAGGAATAGCCTAGGTCCTTCTTGTCTTGTGTTTTGCCTTCGTGTCTTGTCGTGAGCGTATCGTGAGAACCGTAACTCCATTTCTTACGTTCTTCATATGCATTTGTATCATTTTTGCATGATGCATTAAAATTTTCCATGTTCATGCATGTCTAAATAACTTAACATAAGGTTCTGTCCAGGTTCATTAATAACCAATGCTTTGCATGTGAAACATGACTAGTTAGGATTGCCATGCTAAAACTCTTCAAATAAGCATGCATCATTCTTGCTTGTGCATTGCACCATGGTTGTTTTTTTGTTCTTGCTGCTTCTTTTGGGTAGACGCGAATGTTGAACCTGAGTACGAAAAGCTAGGCGAGTACAACTACGAGGTTCCCGCTACTTGTCCCTGTGAAGAACCAACATGCAAGATGATCGTACCCGGATCCTGATACTATTTTTGCTTGCAAGTTGTCTCGCTCTTATCGTTACAATTGCGCTAATAATTCTACTTGAATGTCAGCCTCCAAATTGCAATGATAGCCTCTAACCCTTCACATCCTAGCAAACCTTTGATTGGCTAAGTTATCGCTGCTCAGCCCCTCTTATAGCGTTCTAGTTGCAGGTACAGGTTGTTCCATGTGATAACATGGATTTGGCATATCACAATATTATCTGTTATTTAATTTAATGCACATATATATATTGGTATTGGTGGAAGGCTTGTCCTTTTGCTAGGTGTTTTGTTCCGTTGTTACCACCATAGTTTCTTGTTACCGGTGTTATGTTTCCATACTTTGCGCTCCTAACATGCTCGAGGTTGTTATGGGGACCCCCTTATTTATTCGGTTGAGATTAAAAATTATTTGGCAAGAACCAACTTTGGTACTACATTTGCTTAATAACTTAATAAAATTTGCATATGGCCTTGCAACCCCGTGGATAATTAATCAACAATCCGGGCCAGTGCTCCTCATGAGTGTTGGTACAAACTAGAGCACTATGCGGGGCCAACCCGGGGTAACTCGGGAGATTTCTATTAGGCCTCCATATGCGTAGCTTATCTGTCGTGTCCTAAGAACGAGATACACGACTCTTATCGGTTTCGTCGACACGTCGGGTGGTCTTGCTGGATTTGTTTTACCTTTATCGAGTGTCTTGCGTGTGGGCTCTGACATTATCTCGAGGTGTAGGAATTCCTTTGGAGTTGCCTAGGATGATCACGAGATCCGTGGTCGAGGCCATTCCTGCGGAGTCTGGTTAATTTGTGATGGACTAGTTGGAGCACCCCTGCAGGGTCAAATCTTTCGGAAAGCCGTGCCCGCGGTTATGTGGCAACTTGGATATTTGTTTAACACCCGGTTATAGTTAACTTGAAGTAAACTCTAATAAAATGGACTAACTGTGTGAGTAACCATGATCGTCTCTGCTCGTGAACGTGATCTGAGAGAGAACACGATGGGGTTATGATTGACGTAAGTAAGTGTTCAGGATCTCATAGAGGTCATTCTAGATTCGATCGTTTATCGTAGGCCACATATTTATTTTCATGTAACGTAAGTTTAGCCATCATAAATTCTTAGTGCTGCTGCAAACTAAACACATACCCCATCCCAACCTTTAGGCTTGAATAGTCTTGGTACCCGGGCGCATGATTGCTGAGTCCTTCTGGCTCACAGATTACTACCACAATCCAAGTACAGGTACAGATGAGTTTGTGCAGATGATCTAACGCAGCTCCAGTGGGAGTATGACGAGGAAAGAGGCAGGATGTACGTGACTTATCCGGATCGTGATCTTAGGGACTAGAGAGATAGTGTCATTCGCATATGCTTTTATCGTTTGTTTTCGTCTGTAGTTGGACCTTGTCTTCATATTGGTGTTTGAACTCTTGTGTGGAATTGTAATTTAGTATGTGGCGAGTGTAATCCAACTCATATACTCATCTCTTATTAAATGTATGATGTAATGATGCTATGCTTGTGAACGACGAGATGCGCCTCTATCCCTTGCGAGGCCACCGTGCCTTAATATGGATAGGCACACATCTTGGGCGTGACACTACAGGACCAGTTAGGATCCTCAGTCGCGATGCTTAGGAGTCCCCCTTGACATACGAGCGGCTCCCATACCTTTCTTCGCCGGCTTTTCCTGAGAGGGGCACGTGAAGACTAGGTTTTGTAGACCTGGGAAGGTGGCATGTACCAGGCTTGGCCCAGTAGTAGCCCCATGCAGCCCCCTCACACGAACATCCCAAGGGAATGTAGCGAGATGGGGCCACGAGGGGCCTTCCTCAGGTTGGTTGCAGCCGCGGAGGCGCCCTCAGTTGTTTATCCCCAGCGCAGAGCATAGAGGGCTTCCATGTTGCGTGGGCATAGTCATTGGAGGACCATGTCGTCCGCCAGAGCGGAGCATGGGGCTTCCACTTGGGCGTGAGAATGAGGACCCCGACTCCTTAGCCCCCGGGCATGTACAACCCATTAAGTTCGTACGCATGGCTTGCACGGTTGAGCTGGGAGGTGTATCTGGAAACTCGCGAGGGCGCTCTGGCCTCGCGAGGCCCTACCTCAAAGGTGGTTTGCGCCTGAATCTTCCTGTGGAAAGCGCCGTCCGAGGTCCTGTAAATTTTGAGAAACCCGCGCCAAATGCATTTCCAAGGGCCATCGCATGAGAAGGCCAAACACCAGTGACCCCAGGAGGTGACGTAAATGGGGCCAACCCGCCAGACAGTGCTCAGCCACTGGATTTATCGACACTGCAGGGATGGACCTAAGCACAGATGGCGTGCCCTAACTTCTCATGTGACAACTTCGAGGAGACAACACCCGATGCGTGGTTCCTTTGACGGCGAAAAACCATCTGAGGTTGCAGGAACCGTGTCGCGCACCCTGACTCACCTACCCCCGATTAGCTCACGCGAGGACGAAGCACCAAGGGCCACGGGAGGTGACGTGCATGGGGCTGGCCCGTGAGACAGATCTCGACCACTTGGATTTATTAGCGCTGCAGGGACGGACCCGGGCACAGATGTTGTGCCAGCCCTTAATCATGAGGCGGTCGGAGGCAGGATCATTAGGGCACGGCGACAATCATGGTGGCGAAGCACCATGCAGGCAAGATAGAGTGTTAGGAAATAGATCATATGCATGAAGGGTGCTGAAATAAGCATAAATGAAGTGACTTCAGGGGTGTGCCCTGGTCGCCTAAGGATAGTGCAGCCCTATGGGCGCCCTCAAACTGAGTAAACCAAAGTTACCTGGCGGCCATGCCGCTGAAGAGTCGAAGCAGTCATAGTAGCCTGATCTCGTGCCTCCCTGAACGTGGCCTTCATGATCCCGTCGCCTCCCTCGGCCCGAGAATCCCGCTCAGTCCGGGCTCCTCCTCCAATTCCTCGCCGCGCCTAGCCTGGTAAGGCATGAGCATGGCCTGGCCAAGGCGCTGGAACGTGGCACCCCTGTTCGCCATGCCGAAGGGCATGCAGACGTAGTTACACGGGAAGGTCGCGCCATGATAGGCACGCGTCGGCCAGAAGACGTCTTGGGACGCGGCCCTGTTGATCGTGAGCACACTGACGCAGGCACATGAATTGTTGACTAGGACGATGATGATGGCTGCACTTGGTGGTGCAGGGCAGCTCCCGCCTCATGTTGCCTGTGCTTCCTAAAGCTCCTCGATCGCTATGGTGATGAATCTCACGAGCTCGATGCCTCGACTCGTGATCCTGGCTCAGGTAGACACGTGCCAGAGCACGCCTAATGCCTCCCTCGTCTCACCAATTAGGTTGACAACTTCCTGGATGGAAGCCCCCGATTCTGACCCAAGGGGGTTGCCGAGCGCGCCTTGCCATGCGATGGAGTGAGGGGCCTCGACCCCTGGTGTTGAGCCTGAGGTGCCACCTTTGGAGGTTTCATCCCCCTGGCGCCCTGTGGGGAGGAGCTTCTTCTTCTTCTTGGGGACATCCTCGCGAGGCAGGGCATCTCCTTCGTCGTCCGAGTGCTCGGCTACTATGGCCCGGTAGGCACGCTCGAGGGAGCAGATGGTATCCTTCTCATCGCAGGCGATGGTGATGACGCCGCCACTCCCTGGAATCTTGAGGATGTTGTGGCCATGATGAGTCACCTCCATGAACTTGGCGAGGGCTGGGTACCAAATGATCGCGTTGTATGGGAGGTGAATGTGTGCGACGTCGAAGACGATGATCTCAGTGTGTTAGTTCTTGCGTCCGCCAAAGGTGACGGGTAGGCGCACTTGCCCAATGGGGATCGTGGACCCGTCAGTGACTCCTGAGAAGGGTTTAGTTGGCATGAGCTGGTCTTAAGGCACTTTGAGCATCTCGAAAGTCTCAATGGAGAGGACATTGAGCCCCGCTCCACTATCGATGAGGATCTTGGTGATGAGGACATTGCTGATGGTCGCGTGCACAACATGAGGAGCATGCCTACCATGGCTGAGCACCTGAGCTGATCCCTCGAGTCGAAGGTGATTGCGGTTTGGGACCACTTGAGGGGACGCATGGCTTCGGGCTTCGGGAGGGCCGCGTTCACCTCCCATGAGAATTGCTTGTAGATGCGGTTCGATGCTGGGAGTGGGCACTGCCCAGGATGCAAGTGTAACATCCCAAAATTCTAAATTTTGGAATGTTATATTAAATAAATAAGTAGGATAGTTTGCTCGAATGTTGTGTGATTGATTGTGTGAAATTGAGTGGAATTTTGAAACTTTTGAAATTTTAATGAGAGGGAATAAAATGACTTTTCAAAATTTTCTATTTCGAATCCCATTTCAATTTTGAGTTCAAATATTTTCAAAACCCTCTTATAAAATCAAATGAGAGGAGGTAAATGACACTCAAAAATCAGATACAATGTTTTGACTCAAATTTTAAAATAAAAACTATTTTCCATTTATTTGAAATTCTACTTTCTTTTCATTTTGGAGTTATTGCAAAAAAATACTATTTTTTTAAAGTATTTTATTCGGCCTTAAACAAATGTTCATGTTTTAGGAAATATTTTTCTGAAATTTTTGATATATAATATGCCTATATAAAATGTTTGTCTATTTTTGTTTATTTGTTTTTTCTTTGCTGTTTTTTTAAAAAAAACCAGAAAACACTGTTCATTGCGGACACTGTTCATCCGGGACAAAAAAAATTCTACAGCCACCGAAGCCCATGTGGCCCTCTTCTTCTCTCTTTTCCTCTTTGTCTATGATTTTAGTCCCACCTCGCTTAGCTTTAGACCTTTGCACCTCCCTTCCACCTATAAATATAGACCCATAGGTGAACCAAAAGTCATCCACTTCGGGTTGAATCGAATCGTTTCAGTTTGACTAGCTTTATAAAAAAAAATTCTTCTCTCCGGCGGGATTTCTCGAAGTCGTCTCCTCTTTGGATTTATATCTTCTCTGCATTCTAAAGGTATTCTCTTCGTATTTTCTTTTATACTCCTGTAGTTTAATATCCCTAGACTGGTATTTTTATAGTAGTATACGATAGAATAATTAGATTATTAATTTGTCTCCGTATTTACTCATTAGTCCTAGAATTCTTTTAGACATATCATTTTTCCTCCGTAAAACAGCTTGGCCCAAAATTTTCAAATAGCCATAACTTTCTACTCGTTTATCAGAATTAGATGAATCCAACGTCTAGATTTTCGTCTTGACCTCACCTATCCAATCAACCTATCACGTCAACTTTTTCAAAATTTTCAAATTTCGAAATTTATTTAGATTTATATTCAAACTTCTTTTGATCATATCTTTTTATCCGTAGCTCCGTTTCCGATGAATCCAATTGCGTCGGATCCGTATCAAAGTAATCTTTCCGTTCACATCATTAGTGTTATCGTTTCAACATATAATTTTGATCGTGGTCATACTTCTCTATTAGTCCCCAAAATGTGTTCACACACTGTACCAAGCTAATTCAATGCCATATTGAATTGTTTATAACTATTGATCCGTCATTTTGAACCTAGTAATTCTTTTTTCTACACGTTCCTATTGACTTCCCATATATAGTAACATCATTAGTTTCAATCTTTGAACCTTTCAAATTTGATCGATTCAATTTGAATCCGAACCTTCATTTGATCATATCTTGCAAAGTGTAACACCGTTTCAATTGATTCCTTTTGCCCCTAAATACTCGTGTCATATATTTCTATTCATAACCATCGTACTTCGGTTCAACTTCTTTTGACCGTTGTGAATTCAGATTCAATTTATACTTGAATTTACAATTTATTTCATACTTCAATTCGCTATAACTTGTGTTGTAGTGCTCCATTTCAATTAAATTCTTTCTACAAATAAATTCTTATGTCTTATGCTATTTGTTAAACAACATTCATGTTGTTCTCTCATACCTTGGATCGTCTTCCGTAGTCTCTCCAACCTAAGCTTATATAGCAATAGTTCATCATCCATTAACTCTTTTGAGTTGATTCCTCCACTTTCACTTTACAACATCGTTAGAACCTATCTTTTCTTATTTAACCTTAGTATGTTGTTATATTCGCTCCAAGACATGTTTTGTTCTTGCATTATTTCGGTTCTTTGTTTTGGCATGAATGTTTATTGAATGTTATTTACTTACGATAGATTTCTCAAAGTGTGACGAGTAGAATTATCCAGATTGTGAGAGCGACTATATTCATCAAGTAATACCAAGCAAGTCACTTTGATCATCTTTACCCATGTTTTTATTGCATTAGTTCTAGCATCCCCCCCAATTGAATGAAAAGTAGGTAATAGGAAACTTCGTTACTGTTGTAGTATCATGTGGTAGGTACCCCCTCAACCCTTGACACATTGGCCCCGGAAAACGTTGTTTTACATTTGACTATGATACTAGTAGACGGGGTTGGTTGTGTGATTCATGAGAGTTGTGAGATTAATTACAAGACCTACATAATGATCAAGACTTCAAGACTCCAAGTTTTCAACTTACCTCTGGGTGGATGATGGTTGAACGGCACCCTGGAGAAACCAGTGGGTTTGCCTAGGTGTTGTTGGAGATGGCCAGTATTCACGCGGAAAGGTCCACCCATGCACAAAGAGATGGATGGATGCTTCAAGACCCAAGGCTTATCTGCACAGCCACAAGTCATTATGGGCTCTGGCTTGGTTGGATATCGTGGTGACCCTGGACAGGCGGTGCTATGAGATGTAGAAGAACGGTAGGAAAGGATGGGCACCGACAGAGTCGCAGGGAAACCCTTTGGAAGACCATGTTTTGGTCATTCGTTTCTCAAACACCCCGAAGTGCGAGAAATCAAACGGAGGCGACCAAATCTTGTGGGGAACGTGTGCAAAACTCTGCAGAGTACTCAAACCTAATTGATTAGCCGTGTCCACGGTCATGGACAGTTTGAGCCAAAGGAACTGAAACTATCTGGAACTCTCAACACAATTAATTGTATTGATGTGGGTTTATTAATGACAACTTGGGTATGAGATTTGGTTGGTGGAACCATCTAATTAATCAACCAACATTGTAGTAATTATGCTTTTGCCCTCTCTTGTTGTAGGAAAAATTTGGCTTTATGCAAAACCCCCACTACCCCACTTGCCATATATGCATGTAGAATAGATGATTACTTTACACCCCCTCTTTTGTGACTTGTCGGCATATTCAAAATGCTGACATACATGGCTGCAATGTCTCATGTTGCAGATATTCTTCTTCGACGAGTAAGAGTACGATTCAGGGTTACGGTCTACACTCAACCTGCCGTTGGTGTTATTGGGGATCCTCTCCCTTAACTGTTTCCACTGAGATTTTAAGGTATATATATATATATATATATCAGTTTTTACGTTAATTACATGTGATTGCACTTTGATATATACATTGATGTACTATGTGTGCCAGCATACTGATCCAGGGATGGCACAGAAAACACAGAGGCTTGACTCGTTTTGAGTCGGGTCGCTACAGCAAGCTACCACCCTGATGTCTTGGAAGCCCCCAGCCTCGTTGTCTTGCCTGTCCTCTTCCTTCCACCTAGGCGTTGGCTGTAGTTGGGGTAGGTCGGCCTCACGAGGACGGACTTCACAAGGCTAGGCATGGCGTGACCCCTCCGAAGGGTCGTCACGCCAACAGTCCTCCCGAGGCTGGTCTTGCAACTCCTGGTATGGCTCCCAATTGTCCCAATGGCCTCCGCCGTGGCCTCCACAACATCCTAAGCCAAGGTCACTTCGTCCAGGGCACCGATCGAAGTGCTTGTCATGGACCAGCCTAAGCTCCTAGCAATCGATGGTGTTGTGGCTGTTGGTGCCATGGAAGATGCAGGACGGTCGCCCTCCTACGGGGGGTTCCTCGTCCCTGCTGCGCTTCACCACAGGCTCGGCCACAAGCACCATGGGGGCCTTGCACTTCGCCTCCTTGGTCTTGGTCTTCTTGTCCTCTGGCTCCACCTCTAGAAGCTCGCGAAGCAAGAGGCGACCCTCCTCGGTCTTGGCACACTTGTTCGCCAGGTTGAACATCTCCAGGGCTGAGCACAATTCGTCATTGATGGCGAGCTCCTCCTTCATCCTGATGTACCTGACGCCGTTGGAGAACACGGAGATGATGGCCTCATCTGACGCCCTCAGGATCTTGAGGTGAGTGATCCTGAAGCGTTGTATGAACTTCTGCAGGGTTTCTCCCTCCTGTTGTTTCGCACAACATAGGTCGTTCACGGTGAGCGCGTGATCACGGGTACCTTGGAAGTTTGCGACGAAGCGCTTGCGCGGGTTGTCCCAGGAGGTGATGGACCCCTCTAGAAGGTTGAGCAGCCAGGAGAGAGTGCTGCCTTTGAGTGCCATGGGGAACCAGCTCGCCATGCCCTTGTCGTCTCCACCTACTGCCTGGATGCTCAGCAAGTAGAGTTGTAGAAGCTCAGCAGGATCTAGGGTGCCGTCATAGCGAGGGGGTAGGTCAGGCTTGAACTTGTAGGGACACACGGCTGGATGGAGATCCAGAGCGATGGTGCGACACCCCACCGGACCAGTGAGTGCCACGCGTAAGGGAGGGACCTAGTCTTGACACTCCTGCGATGCTACTTCGAGGGGCGCCCGGTCGCGGCATTCGTTCAGTGGCGTGAGAAGTGCATGCGCGTCGACACACGACCATGGTACCACCTGGTAGCTTACTTCATCCCTTGCCCTCGACCGCGGCTCGCGGGGCTGGAACGATCGACAGAGTGGCGGTGCGTCCGTCGCGCCGTGCTGTGACTGGCTGGGAGGAGTCTTGTTGTTCGTGGGCCTCCGGGCCCGTGGTGATGTTTGCCACAGGAGATGTGGATCAACACGTGGCGGCACGGCCCACGGGCGTTGTCTGGGTGACGCAGGAAGCACGGCGCTCAGAATGGGCTCGGCGAGCGTCAGACATCGGGGTGGCGAGGCGGAGAAAGAATGTAGCTTAAGGAAGACTTTAACATGCCCCCTACCTGGCGCACCAAATGTCGGATCCCGGGCTCCGCAAAACCCAAATAAGTTCAACCACAGGGGCATGTGTGAAGATCCCCAACAGCCTCGCCCTTCCTAGCTCACAACCCAATGATCTAGATGACGAAGTCACACGATGACGAGGAAGAAGATTGCACACGATGATTTGCCCAGGTTTGGTTCGCTATGAAGCGTAAAACCCTACTCGTGCTTTGGTGGATTGCCTCACAGGGAGGTTTGTGGATGAACTAGTACAGTGGTGAGTTGCCTCGTGAGGGCGTTCTGATGGTCTTGCCTCTCTTCCGTTCTCTCTCTGTTTCGTTGTCCCCTCTACGGTGCGGCCTAGCCTCTATTTATAGTGGCCCGGGTCCTCTTCCCTTATCGCTATGGCAAGAAGGGATCCCATAGCGGCCAAATTCGAAGGGGGACATGAGTACATCTTTATCCCAATGAAAGGTGGTCTTCGCCTGCAAAGTAGCTATTGAGGATGGAGAGGTGGGATCGGCGATGACATCCGTCCTGCTGGCTCATGGTCGTGGTCTTGTTGCACCGGAATGGAAACCTTTGGGTGGTGCGTTGGGAACCCGCGTACGCCCGTGCTCCCTTTGCACCAAAGGGGAAACTGTATGCCCTGGTGCGCTAGCACCCACGTGTCCTTCCTTACATCACCCTCAGCCTCCTGAGGTTGTGTGCTGCATAGAGATCTCCGTCGCTCCGGAGGGGACCCAAGGAGGCCCATCGTTCATGGGTCTTGTTGTTGTTTCCTCGCGAGCTCTTGGCTCTCGCGAGGGCCTTGCCTTGAGTGGGGTCGCGCTAGCCATGCTTGGCTGATGAGGTGGGCCATGCCCTGGGCCGCAGGCAGACAAGTGTGGGTACCCCCATTCCCAGAACGCCGATATAAAATATAAAATAAATTTCACTCATTGGGTTGCCTCGCAACAAGCGCTATCATTTTACGCCCCTAGCTAGGCACAACGCAAAGATTCAAGTGTTGTCATCTTTAGTTTTTGCCACCTTTCTGAGGGTTTTCTCAAACCCAGGAGGCTCTTTACGTTTCCCCACATCTTTAGGAGAAAAAACCCATCTTGAGGTATAAAATATCCAAACGCTTATTGCAAAGAGTAATCAAAGTGTTCATACGATTTAGGTTTCCACCAATATGTTTAAGAAGTTCATGATATTTTTGCAACTTGAGCAAATGTTTATGTAAATCGCCCAATTTGACTAAAATTTGAGACCCTTCTTGTGTAAGAGAAAACCCTTTTTTTAGTGGAGGGATCCCCAATATCCCTTTTAAAATTTCATAAGTAGTATTTGGATCAAGCTCAATAAAGTTTCCCTTAGCGGCAAAATCCATGAGTTGTCTATGATGCAAAGTTAGTCCTATGTAAAAATTTCGAAGTAAAACCTTTGCATCTCCCTTTAAATTGCAAATACGATAAGATTCCATCAATCTATACCAAGCATCTTTCAGATTTCCCCCTTGTTTTTGTTTGAAATGTAGAACTTCAAAATCTGGTGACAAGGGGGTACTGATGCTAGTCATAGCGAAAAGATAGATAACGAAGAGATCTGACAGAAAAAAAGCAAATGAAAAATAAGGCGAATAAAATGACAAATTTGTGAAGTGGGGGAGAGGAAAACGAGAGGCAAATGGCAAGTAATGTAAATTGCAAGGAGATGAGATTTGTGATTAGGAACCTGATAGATGTTGATGATGTCTCCCCTGCGCCAGAGATTGGCACACTGAAGAGATCGCTTCCTCCCCGGCAGCAGTGCCAGAAATTCCTTTGACATGGCTTGAGAGTACGTCGGTATTTCCCCGAAGAGTAAGGTATGATGTAGCATAGTGACGGTAAGTATTTCCCTTAGTTAAGAAACCAAGGTATCAATCCATGGAGGAAGATCAATCAACTATGTAAACAACACCTGCACACAAAGAACAAATACTTGCAACCCAATGCATAAGAGAGATTGTCAAGCTCTCAACGTAAAAATATAGATTTGGTTGTAATAGGTTGGGCAAATAGATCTCACAGGAACACAAAATAAAACAAGTATACAAAAAGTGCAACAAGGTATTTTTGGGTTTTGGGGTTTATAGATCTGAAAACAAACACAACAAAAATATAGATCGGAAAGCAATATGTTGGAAAAGTAGACCCCGGGGCCATAGGTTTCACTAGTGGCTTCTCTCATGAGTATATCACATGGTGGGTGAACAAATTACTGTTGGGCAATTGATAGAAGATCAGAGAATCATGGAGATATCCAAGGTAATGATCATTATATATGCATCACGTCCAAGATAAGTAGACCGAAATGATTCTGCATCTACCACTATTACTCCACACATCGACCGCTATCCAGCATGCATCTAGTGTATTAAGTTCATGGGAAAACGGAGTAATGCAATAAGAATGGTGACATGATGTCGACAAGATCTATTCATGTAGGAATAGACCCCATCTTGTTATCCTTAATAGCAATTATACATGTGTGCCTTGCTGTCCCTTGTGCCACTGGGAAAGGACACCGCAAGATCGAACCCATCACAGAGCACATTTTCCCATGGCAAGAAAAATCGATCTAGTTGTCCTAACTAAACCAAAGATTCAAAGAATAAATAGGAGGCTACAAGTAATCATGCATATAAGAGATCAAACAATACTCAAATAATGTTCTTGGATAGAACCCGATCATGAACTCAAAATTCATCGGATCCCAACAAACACACCGCAAAAAGTCATTACATCAAATAGATCTCCAAGATACCATTGAAGTGAGAATCAAAAGAGAGTGAGAAAGCCATCTAGATACTGTCTACGAACCTATAGGTCTATGTTGGACTACTCATGCATCATCGGAGAGGTACCCATGAAGACGATGCACCCCTCCGTGATGGTGTTAGATTAGATCTTGCGGTTCTGGAACTTGCGGTAGTTGGAATTGTGTTTCGTCGACTCTCCTAGGGTTTTATGAATATTTGGGAATTTATAGAGCTAATAGTCGGTGGTGGGGGTCCCCGAGGAGTCCACAACCCATCAGGGCGTGCCTAGGGCCTCTAGCGCACCCTGGGCTCCCTCCTGGTTACTTCTTTGTCCCACTGGCCTTCTTCTGGTCCAAAACAATTCTCCAAAAAGTTTCGTCTTGATTGGACTCCATTTGGTACTGATATTCTGCGAAGTAAAAATAAGCAAAAAAGAACAGCTAGCACTTTGGCACTCTGTCAATAGGTTAGTCACAAAAAATGATATAAAGTTGCTACAAAATGATTGTAAAACTTCCAAGATTGATAATGTATCAGCATGGAACAAGCAAAAGTTATAGATACGTTGGAGACGTATCGACCTCTCTAATGGAGACGTACTTCCCCTCAAAGGGAAGTAACTTCGGTAATACATCCTCGTGTTCACCGGTTCCACTTGTGGTTACTTCTCACCTTTACTTTATACCCTTTACTTGCCTGTTGTTATTGTTTGCTAGCATCATATAGGTTGTTGACCTAGTTTCATATCTAGACAAACTATTTGTTGCTAAACCTAATTTATTAAGAAAAGCTAAAAATTGCTAGTTACCTATTCACCCCACTCTAGTCAACCATATCGATCCTTTCAATTGGTATCAGAGCCTCGTCTCTTTATTAAGGGTTTCACCACCCGAAGAGTATGGTTGACGACGGGGATCGGGAGGTCGAATTCCCGAGGCCGTGGGTGTGAACCCGGTCTCTCATGAGGATTTAAATGATGCCATGTCCTCGCTTAAATCCTCCATGAGGATTGAGGTCAAATCCATGTTTAAGGAATTCCTTGATCGTCTCAAACTATGTACTCATCCATTGCAAGTGGTTAATCCCACTACTTCGACATCGGATGTCCACTCCGGCAAGGAGGGGGCTAGCACTGATAAGAACAAGCTACCTCAAGGAAATAGCGGGAGGGGCACCTTTGCCTTGGTGCCCCCTCCCATGGCCTATGGAGGACCAGTGCACCCACCTCATATAGTTAATCTTGCTCCTCCTCCTAATCTTGTTAAGAATGATTTCATTAATTGTTTTTTTTGTATCAAGTCTCATTTGAATCACAGCTCAACACAACTTTTGAGAATCATCGAGCAAGAGTACTATCCACATGATCCAAGCAACCTCACTCCAAGAGAAGAGACTAGCAATCAACTCAATCACTCCGCCTTGTTCATCCTTCAAGCAGGTATACTCATTGAAGATCCTACTCACTTGTGTCCTTTCACTTGAGCTAAGGATTGTTGGTAACACATTGTTTCCATGTACAAGGGTAGCTCAAATATTCAATGGTCCAATTTTGAGGTGGTTCTTGATGAGGCCGATGAATTTGTGATGCTTGATGATGAGGACCCTCGTGAGCTCTATCGGAGGGTGACAACTCTTGCCGTTTCTCTTAAAGATCATGGAAGCAAGGATGTGGAAGAAAATTAGATCAAGTGGAAGTTTATCAATGCCATCATCCCATTCAACAAGGCCATGTCCTCCGTCACCCGTCAAAGGCCGGACTTTCACTCTTTGTCCTTAGGTGATGTGTTGGATGAATTCATTGCAATGAACATTTTGAAGAAGACCGCCGATAATGCTCTAGCTCGTGTTCAACGGTCAAAGAAGTCTTCACAAAACCTTGCATTGAAGGCCAAGGCCGTTCAAGAATAAGACGAAGAGAGTTGCCCCGAAAACACCAAATATGCATACCATGAGTACATGGCTCTTGCGTCAAGGCAATTTTGGGGCAACAAGAGGAACTCAAAGCCAAACTTCTCCAAGAACAACTCAAGTGGGCCAAAAGGAAAGCAATATGTGAGGACTTGCTAGATTGTGGTAATGTGAGTCACTTCATTGGGGATTGCCCGTATGAGAAGATGGAAGACAATGGTGGCAAACTCATTCATAAAGATAAGGCCAAGTCCTTCCCCAACAAGAATAACTTGACCAAGAAGGCGCCTCACAAGGTGTTGGTGGCTCAAGAACAATATCCCTCTGATGATGATGTTGATGATGAAGAAACAAATGGTGAAGGGATGGCAATGGCTACAGTGGCAATTGCATCTTCTTCCCCAACCAAGGTCTCTCTCTTCGACGCCCCCAACAAGAACTACATTGCTAGGTGCCTTATGGCCAAAGCTATCACCAAGGTAACCACCAATGTCAAAACCTCGAACATTAAAACTTCCATTTATGCCACTCCTTGTTTGTTGAATTGTGTGGATGAACATGAGGTGGTGAAGGAGGATGAGAACGAGTTAGACAATTTCTTGTGTAAACTCAAAGGTGAATCCTAGAAGCGCTTTGTTGCTCTTTTGGAACAACTTGGTGAGGCCAATGATATCATTGAGTCTTAAGAGGAATCCCTCGAGGAGTTGAGGGGGCATAGTCATGGTTATGTTGATGAGTTAGCGGATATTTCCATTGCTCTTGTGGAAGAGCGAGGTCTTCGTTTGACTCTTGAGGAGTCACAAAATGATGGCATTGCTAAATTACTTAAATATCATGATCATGCTATTGTCCTCAATCTTGTGCTCAAATCTGATAAGGTTGCACTTAGGGTTGGTCATGATAGACTCAAGGAAGAGTTTGAAGCACTTGACAATGCTCACAAGGCATTGAAGAGTGTTCATGCCTCTCTAAAGGAGTATCATGATCAACTCCAAGTAAAACTTACTAAGGAAATAGCTACATGTCCTCCTTTTGTGTTAATTGATAGTACCAATGCTACTAACCCTTGTTGTGATCATGCGCACCTTGTGGAGGAGAATGCAAAGTTGAAAGAGAAACTTGAGAAAGGCCTTGTGACATGTATCCAAGGTGAGAAGAATCTCAATGAACTTTTGAGCAATCAAAAGGAAGTTGTAGCAAAGGGAGGAATTGGGTTTGCACCCAAGTCTAAGAAGAAGAAGGTGAAGACCAAGCAAGTCCCCCCCCCCCCCGCTCAAGGAAACCTTTGTCAAAGCGGGGAATGTCTCTCATGAGAATAAGGACAAGGTTGTGGATGGTAATGCCATGAAGGGCAGGACCACACATGTAACAGCCCGAGACCGACGTTCCAGAAGATTCCCCTTCTTATTTCTGTTCTCGTCATGTGTTTTGTTTATGTGTTGCATTCATCATCGCATCATTCGCATCATCTGCATTGCACCGTCACCTGTTTTCGAAAGCTTGCATCCATCCGTAGTTGCCGGTTCACTGCGTTCTTGCGTTGCCCGTTTTGAGACCAGCCACACACACGCCCCCGTGGCACCATTTAAATAAAAGCGTTTTTAAGTGCGGGCAAAAATATTCTTGGATTGGGTCGAAACTTGACGTGCGGTCTTGTTATGTCATAGGTAGACCTCCTGTCGAATTTCATCGCGATCCGAGTTCGTTTGATACCCCGTCGGACAGTCGTAGCAGTGAGGTCATCGGTAATCGTTGGACGTTTGTCGGTGTTTTAAAAACCTTCTTGTCATGGGCCGCAAACTTCCCTCTCTTCCCCTCCTAGCCCCTCTGCATAGCCACCGTAGCCCCCGCTTCGCTTCCGGACCGTCGAACTGACATCCGGCGGTCCGAAAACGGACAACGCTGCTAACCCTAGCCCCGAAACCTATAAATAGACCCTCCCCTTCCTAATTGGGCAGCCAACCCTAGCTTCACCTCGAATCCCGTGCCAGCTAGCCTTCTCCCTCCTCCAGTCGTCGTCCCGCCGAAGCCCATCTGGGCCCGCTCGAGCCCATCCGGGCCCAAATCATGTCCCCGAGCTCCTTCCATGGCAGCTCTCGTGCCTCCCATGGCTCCTCCCACAGCTCCTCGAGCAGCCACCGGTCAGCCCGCCGGAACCTTGCCGCCAGCCCTGCCGCCGGATCAGGACCTCACCGGACCCCTCTTCCTTCCTTCTCATTCCTCCTCTCCTCCTGTCGCTGACCCCGCCGACCTCTCCCCTGCAGATCGCCGTCGCCGCCCGAGAGCTCGCCGTCAGAGCTCCCTCCGCCCTCGTAGCTCGCCCTCGCCGCCGGGGATGGACGGATCCGGGTCGCCGCCCCCGGGATCCGGCCCCGCCCTCCCCAGCCATCCCTGCAGCCCCGCCGGTGCGAGAGCTCGCCGCCGCCGCTCCTTCCGCTAGTGCGCGAGCGGGACGAGCCGAGTGCGTGCGCCTGCGGGCGCATTAACCCGCCAGCGCCTACTCTTGGGCCTCGGCCTCCCATGCCCAGCAGCCACCAGCGCAACCAGCTGCCACCGATTAGGCCAGGCCCATGGGTGAGCAGCCCCAGCCCCTTTTTTTGCTTTTTTATTTTTTATTTTGTGTATAACCATTGCATGTTTTAAAAAATCATATAAAATTAACGGTGCGCCGGTTTAAAATAATTTTAACATGTATTATGCTTAGAAAAAAATGTGTAGTTTAACAATATGTCATTTGCATCCACGCTAAAATATCTAACATGCCATTTGTGTTGTTTTTGCATATTCGTCATATATTGCATTATCATAATTTATTAACGGTGCATCAAAATTAATGAAATCACATGATAAAAATGTTCATATCATCGGCGTCGTATTTTCATGCATGATAAAATTGTTGTCATGATGGTTGTATTTATTTTGCATCAATGACTTGCTATTAGATGATTAGGCCTAATACTCGCATATTTAATTGTGATTAATTTTCACATGAATCAATGCATATTATATGTGTTTTCGGGGTAGAAAAATCCATAGTATTTACCTGTGCATTTAGTTTTTTCATTTGAGCATTTTGTGTGCATGTCATTTGTGCCGTTATGCCCTTTTGTCATTTTCGTGTGATTTAATCCGTGCATGATATGAATTAATTTTGAACACGAGAAATGCCCTTTGATATGTGTCCTAGCCCATGGACATTTTGCTTGCCATAGAAATGCATGTTTAGGTGTTACTTTGTTGTTGTCAACATGCTATAAAATTCTGCTGTTTTGAGATGCTAAAATATTTCTAAGTCTGTAATCTGTTATGTTTTGTTGCTGTCTTGCCATGTGATTTGCTAGTGATCTATAACCCTTTTGTGGTAGGTGTAATAGAGTTATTTGTAGTGGATATTGTCCTTTAGTATGCTGTTAAGTTTCATGCCATAATATGATATGTAGCATATAGTTTTACTGCTGTCAATATGCCTTCGTGATAAAAACTGGACTGCCAAAAACTGCTATTTTCACTAAGTTTGAAACTGTTTTCAAGTAGCCATCTTGGGAGCTTCCTACCATGTGATCCATGCATGTTTTGATTATGATATGTGAAGATGAAATGAAGTATGTGTTGTATGCTACTGCTCCATGCTTAGTTTGTGCATTTTAGAATAGCGTTACTTGTTGTTTTCATGTGTGTAAAATGCCATCTTGCTGTTTTGGGCAGATTTCAACTAAAACTTGTGT